>VXAZ01006691.1:75752-106669 GCA_013399875.1 Gymnorhina tibicen | reverse complement strand
ACCGCCTCATAGGCGTGGCCGCGTCAGCTGCCGGGGCCGGACCGCCGAGAGCAGCGAGCGGCTCGCTCGGGGCGCGCAGCACCGGCGGTCGCTGCTCCGGCCCGGCTCCCGGCCCCGGCCCGGTGCAGTGCGGGGATGGAGCCCGCAGGCCTCACCCTGAAGCTGCTGCTGCTCGGAGACAGCGCTGTGGGGAAGTCCGGGTGCTGCCGCGGCCCGCACGGGGGCCCCGGGCGCAGTCCCGGGCTGAGGCCGCGGTTCTCTCCCCGCAGCCTCTGCGCAGGGAGGCTCACGGACCGCGCGTTGGAGCCGCGACTGAAGCCCCAGCCCCGGTGAGCCCGGAGTCCGCCCGCGGGCTGGGGTTGTTCTTGCTGGGGAGCCGGGATCGTGCGGACGCGGGGGGCGGCGGGAGGCGGCTGCCAGGGCGGGCATTCGCCAGTTCCTGCTGCCGAGCCTCCCCTTCTCCCCTCTTAGGTGCTGAATTTAAAGTGAAGACAATGGTTGTGGAGGGCCGTGCAGTACAGCTGGCCGTGTGGGTAGGTCTTGTTCCGGACAGATGGGGATATGTTGGGTTTTGAGAGATGTGCAAGCTTCCAGAGCTTCTTTTTGTGGGTTTTTTCCCCGCTTTCTTCCTCCTCCTCTCTCTCTGCTAAAGTCTTCTGCATGTTGAGATTACATCCCTAGTCTACAACGCATGTAGAATGTGCGTCTGTCGTGATCGTACAGCGGTAGTTGCAGACCAACAAAAACACTTCTAAAAGCTTCCTTAGTCAAGATTTGGGACTTCCTTCGGTTCTCGTAGAGACTTTGACTGCTGTCGTGCAGTTTCTCCAAGGCTCTGTGTGGCGTTAAGCTTCTGAAGATGCTAGCGTGCGAGAAAGGCAGGCAGGCGTCCCATGCCTGTGGGACCCAGCAGCACGGAAGCCGAGTAAACCGCAGGAAGGTGATGCTCTGGGTGAGGAGCTGGGTGATTGCCCGGAGGAGCTGTGTAGCAACTCTCTGTGTATGCTACACCAGATGCTTTATTTTGGTTAAAATCACGCAAAAAAAACCCAAAGAACCCCTTGTTCTTGAACTGTTTAAAGGTTGATTCAGATTTACTAGGAAACTCGAGCATTCGTCCTGAACTTCCTGATGCTGTATTTTCAGCATCTGCAGACTGAAATCAGATTGCAGCTGTGTGATCAGGATTATTTATGATATAAAACAAACATTTAATTCTTCTACGTGGAATGAAAGAGCCTTGGGAAGGAGAGATTTTATGTGTATGGTCATAGGTATTTGAGAAAGAAAACGCCATTACTAGTTAAGTAATTGGGACTAAAGTACAATCTCCTTAGTAACAATGAATTGAATTAGGTTAAGTATATTCCCAATTTCCGTTTCTTTTTTTTAAAACAATAAATAAATTACAATATAGCTGTTAGTCTGTCAATTGTAAACTGTCCATAAAAGGAAATAAATTTTTTTCAAAAAATGTGTGTGATTTGTTGCCTCCTTACTGTTTTGAGGGTTTTTTTGAATTTCATATTGTACTTAGTACCTTGCTTATTCTTACTTATTCATGAGTTTAAGTGAGACATACTGCAGTAATAATTGAATGAAACTACTGATTTTCAATTTCTTACCTACTTAGGTTCGTAGCAGTCTTGAAGTAGCTCTTTCTAACTCGATTTGTCTTCCCTGTGGTAAAGGAGCAACAGGAGATGTTTGGAACCTCTCTGTCTCCTTTCCTGCGGAGTCTCTCACTGGAAAATCAGTTACTCCTCACCTCAGTCAGCTTGGCTGGCTTTACACCTGGCTCTGTGGCTGCTTGCCTGGATTTCTCCTTTTACTTTCCTGTTGTCTCTCTCACCTTACAGGTGTCTGCTTATCCTTTTTACTTTCAGTCAAGTCCTCTCTGTGCTCTTCTACCCATAACCATTTCCTGCTGCTGTTTTTTGACTGCTTTGCTCATTCTCGGATCTTAATGTTTCACGTATCCTTAGTGGTCAGGAAAATTTTAGATCTGCTCATCTTGTTTAGTTTAAAATACCTTTTTTTTGTTCTAAATGTATTTGATGTTGTGTGTTCGGGGTTTTTTTCCCCTCCCCCTGTAGGACACAGCAGGACAGGAGTGCTTTAGAACACTGACTCCCAGCTATTTCCGAGGAGCTCAAGGAGTTGTTTTAGGTACGAAGTGAATGGAAGAAAAGCATGAATTTGTGGTCTTTATTTCTCCTAAATGTGCATTACTAAAGGAGGTTGTCCGAGAAAAGCAGAGGAATAATTATGGTTTTTACAATGTTACTGCTCATTAGCTCAAACACTGAGTATGCAAATCACTGGCAGGAGATACTGCTGCTTCAAAATATTTTAAATTAAAGACAGATGCCATGCTTCAAGCTGTTGAGTGGATGAATTATTTGCTTTGTAGTTATTACTTTGATGCTTTTCTGGTAATAAGGCTAATCAGGGATTGTGTTGTGTTCTTTCCCCCATGATGTTTTCACTTTTTTTCCCCTCAGAAACTTTTGATATGATTACTGTGATGATGGTAAGACTTGAGGTTTGTACACAGGTAATGGCTAGCTAGGCCCTTTCTGTGTGACAACAGCAATTAGAAAACAAAGGGATTCTCAGTTTCAGGGTTTGTGAAGGCTAACCCTTACCTTTGAACAAAATACTCTTTCTGACTATGATTTTTAAACCTTAGTGATTTATGTAAATACAGTTATGAAGTTACCAGTGCCCAAAAGTAGCTTTTAACTCAGTCCATGTTTTTAGCAGCTGTGTGTGCATGTACTTAAACATTAAATTAGGTGACAAAATACCGGTTTTAAAATACCCTGTGTGGCCCAATTCAGAACTACCAACAGGTAGAATATTTCTCTTGGTAAGTCTGATTTTCACTCGCAGAGGTGCTTGTGTTCTGTAATCCTCAACTGACTTTGGGTTAAGCACAGCCCAGTGTGTCCCAGCTCTGGGAAGAGTATGTGGTTGATGCCTCTTTCTGTAATTCCCTAGTACTGATTTAGTTTTTTTGGGCAGTAGTTAGGAAGTGTGGACTAAGTTCTGTCACAATGAAGTAAATGTTGTCCAAGACTCTGCAGCTGTTAAGCTCCTTTTCCTCTGTTCCCAGTGTATGATGTCACAAGAAAAGCCACTTTCACAGGACTAGAAAGATGGCTGAGTGAGCTGGAAATGTACACCACCAACAGCAACACTGTGAGGATGTTGGTTGGCAATAAAACCGACAAGGTCAGTTTGGGAATGCATCCTTTTACATTCTGCCCCGGGTTACTCCCTCATCAGAGCGTGTAAATGTGGGAGCAGTGCTGTAAGTAACACATCTGTTGTGTGAGGAGGTACTACAGTCTGCAGCTGAGTTGGGAAGGCTCCACTTCTATCATTTTAGAAGCAGATATTGTGAAAGATTTTAATGGAAACTTTCCTGGAGAGATGCAATTGATGATAGAAATTGATGCAATTGATAATGGAAATTAAGACGCTGCAAGGGTCTGCCCAAAACCTGCTGTCTACCACTGAAGTTAACTGCAGCACAGCTGCTGCTTTCTTTTTGACCAGACTCTGTTTTGACAGGTGGTGGGGAAGGGGAGCTCAGCTCTCTGGATGGCTCTAGAGCGTGCATCTCTGTGGCTGTGAGGTGCACTGCTTGCTGTTTGTTTCTGGGGTGTTCTGACATATTTAGATGCCTATTGCATAGTGAGGTGCTTTGCTCTTGCCTTGCAACAAGAGGATTTCAGTGTGGCTCTCTGAACTGGGTTCTCCTTTGCCCCCTTCCAAGTGTGCCCAGTTTCAGAACCTTGGGTTTCAGAACCTTTTTGACTTGACTGCTGTGCCTTTCTGGCACATAGCTCGCTTCTAGTTGAGTCAGAACATGGCAACACGTTCATTTCCTGCTGATCTGGCACGTGGTGTGGTTCTTGGGGCTGTGTTGGACTTTGATGATCCAGGTGGGTCCCTTCCAGCTCAGGAGATTCTGTGATTCTGTGGTTTGATGCTGCTGCTGCTGTTCAGTTTGGCCCCCTAACAGCCAGCCTGGCAGTGAGCTATCGAGTTGATTAATACATATTACAGACACTTCTTCCTTTCAACAAAACTTCATGTCTGCAGTGGTACTTTCCTGGGTACTTCTTAAAAGTGGCAAGTGTAGCTTATTTCAGTCATGTTCTTCATTTGTCTCTGCAGCCTGATCGTGAAGTAGAGAGAAAAGAAGGGCTCCAGTTTGCTAGGAAACACTCACTGCTTTTTATAGGTATGCACCTCTGGGACAAAAACTTGTGTTCATATGTTCATGTTGGTACTGCTGAGCATGCATGTACAAGTGTATTTCAGGCTGATGGGTTAATATGTTTAATGCCTAGTTAATAAGGGTTCCTTTTGCTGTAATCCCTATGCATGGATGTAGGTTTCAACTTCTTGCAAGGATGCTCTGCACTGACTGCAACTAGAAGCACTTTGGCTCAGATTTACTGCATATACTGACTGTACAGGCATGAATTTTATATTCTCTTGAAACTAGCAGGAATTTTTAATTCAGTGCCCACAAGACTGAAAATTTTCCCCTTATTGATGTCAGCAAGGACCTTGTCTGATCTTCCATTTCCAGGTTTCTGTTGCAACTACATAAAAGACAATATTCATAGAGCAACAATAAAATGTACAATGTGAAGATATAAAGATGGGGAACAAACTGAGTTTCTACAGAGAAAGCTTCTTGAAAAGGCTTCTAGGAGAAGCTGAAACACATAGGGGACAACATGTATTTCCCTCTCTAATCTTTGCTTCTCAGCTTCATTATGGAATAATTATTTTCTAGATTTACTGTCACAACCTGAGAACAATTTCTGTTTCTCCATTATGTAGAAAATGGGGAACTGTGGATTTTTTTTAGGTGGAAAAATGTGATGCTTCAGACTGGGATGCACTCCTGTTTATCCTATTCAACTTGAGAAAATGGAGAGGAGATTTATTCATTTAAAAACTCCCATCTTCTCTGTGGCCCCAAAATAAATTTTTACTAAGTGGAATATACTCCCTGCAAATAAGATAAAATAACTTTTTTCCCCCTTCCTCCAGAGACCAGTGCCAAGACACAGGAAGGAGTGCAACATGCCTTTGAGGAACTGGTCATAAAGATCCTGCAGACTCCAGGTCTTTGGGATAAGAGCACAGAGAAGTGGGGAGTCCAGCTGATGGAATCTGCAGGACAGCAGGATCAAGGCTTATGTGGGGCATGCTGTCCTCTCACTTAAATGTGCAGGTGGCTGTTCTGCTGGACTGGGGGGACTTCAAAAAAACCAGGCTGTGGGGGTGGGATTCCAAGCACTAATCTGTGCTTTGATCAGTTGTGCAGATCCAAAACACCAACTCATTAGCAAAATACATTTTTATTCATTAACAAAATACAGTTTCTCCTTCCCTTTTGCACGACTGCTACCTGCAGGTATTTTTCTGGTAGCTCTCAGATTTTTCACTATTAAATCATAGTGCTGCTTAGAGTACTGTGCTCTTGCTGTATGACATTCAACATGGACTTCTGCTGGAACTCCTGCCTTAGCATAAATAAGGTAGTGTTCAATTCTGGAATATTACTGAAAAGCTTCTCTTCCCTGGGAGGGCATGGGAGGCCTTTAGGTACTCAAGTTCCCTTACTGCAGTTAACCATCAGGAGTTACCCTGAGCAGTGGATGTAGTTTCCTGATTTTGGATGGTTTTAAGAAGTCAGAATTGCTACATGTCCTCAGATAGTAGCTGACTTACTAGTTAATTTTAGGGTTATGGCATGAAGACGATGTATCTTCTGACATTTGTCAGGAAAATCCCCCACTTCCTGTGCAGGGCACTGCAGGTGCCCCTGTGCTGTTCTCACACACTTTGCCTGAGGCTCTGAGATGAAATGCAGGCATCGTTTTGGGCTGCCTCACACCGTGGCTTTTGTGTGGGTTTTGCACTCCTTGTGGTTCTCTGCAAACCCACACCCTCGTCCTCTTCCAGCAACCACAGCGGTGAAACTCAATTTAATAGAAAATGTGCTGCCTGGGGAAGAGTTTCCACTAGGGTGAGTCTGCCTGTCACCAGTGCCATTATGAAGTTCTCTTTTTTACCTTTTACACTTCTAATGGCAATATTGTATTTTGGTAACTTACATTACAGTAACTGAAAATTTAAGGTGTATCTTATATGTAACCTGTACCTTGCTTCTCTTAATGCATGTTTCTACTATTGGACTGTGTTAGATCATAAATCAAACATACGGCTTTATTTACTGCTAGCCATTCAAAATATTTTAAGATGTTATGATAGCAACCTTGCTTTAAATAAATTCTGACCCTTAGTTTTCTTTAAATTAAATCTGAATCTTCTAAACATGTTCATGTCTTGCAGACTATAAAAATCTGTTTGTAACCTGAAATACAGATCTAGGGTGAGATCAATCTGGCCATTTAATATTTTCATAAAATGACTTAGTTTTTAAAACATTACACTCAGTTTTTCATAGGATCAAGGTACATCTGTCACAAATTGCCTCTCTAAGAAGCCAGATGCCTTTTGGTGGCTGTGCTGGAACATGGTTGCAGAGCTGACAGCCCAGTGCACGTGAAGGAGTCCTTGCAGATTTGCTGAGGCCACCAGTCTGCAGCACTGACAAGTGCAGAGACCTGACTGGGAAAAGTTTTTTTTTTTTGTAGCAGTGGGAACAGAACCTCCATGCCCAGCGGCAGGACCATCCATGAAAAGTTGCCATTTGGAGAGGATGGATGGGGGTGACCCTTGTACACAACTTTTTGGGCTAGATGTAATGTAGATTCAGTGACACTGGTATGTAAGAAATGTGCTTTTAATATGCAACTTTTAGTTCTGCTAAATGTCATGGAACACGAATAACATCATACTGTTAAGATATAAGGAACAAGACTGGTACACCAAAAGGTCTTGTTTAAAGGGCACAATACACAGGAAATATTAGACCTCAGCAGGCAAGTGAAAACAGGAACTAGTTACAGCTAACATGCACCTGTACAATGCTCTCCCCTCACACCCCCCAGTTATAAAGCACAGCTACTTCCAGAATCATCTCTGCTTCTTCTTAAGACCCACTTAAAAATACTGGATATTCAAGTCTCCTCAAATATATACAAGGTCCTCTCACAGTTAAGATTTCTTCTTCAGGCCGATTAGATGCTCTGGAAACCTTTACTAGATTTGGAACAAAAGTAGTAATAAATGCTGGAAGGATTTAGGGATGATTTTGACCTGTATCTCAGCTATTTATTACTTCAGGCTCCTCCTCTTAGTGCCCTTTTTGGAGCTGTTCCATTGGTGTCAAGGCTGTGTCCCATCAGGTAGCACAGGCAAAGATGTTT
This sequence comes from Gymnorhina tibicen, assembly GCA_013399875.1. Taxonomy (NCBI): domain Eukaryota; kingdom Metazoa; phylum Chordata; class Aves; order Passeriformes; family Artamidae; genus Gymnorhina; species Gymnorhina tibicen. Next base: position 99,302 of record VXAZ01006691.1, on the reverse strand, counting down.
TGCAGAAACTCAGCTTCTTAAATGTCCTATTTTAGAACCAGATGCAGTTGTTTTCATGTACACCATAAAAATCTGTTTTATGAGCTGGCCAGTCATCCAGGGACACTCACAGGCTGTTTAGCATTTGTCCTGTGTCAGTAGAAAGAGACTGGGAAAGTGGGCATAAGCTATGGATGAGCAGGCTAACACCCGTGCAAGACAGGCTGGAGTACTGGGAAATGTGATGGACATAAAAAACCCCCTTCTACAGCTGCCCTACTCCTTAGTGCCTAATTGGAAAGGACTTGCAATTAATGCTTCTGGGTGAAGGGAAGCATGTCTTGCTGGCCAGCCAGCCAGTTGAACTCCTGAGTAACTGGCATGGTGTAAGCACTCTCCAAAGAACACTCCTCCCACCCAGATGAAGTAGCTTGTTCCCAAAGGGTACTTTATTCAAGAGGTTTTAACTAGCCACAAAGTTTGTGGCTAGAATTGTGGCCGAAGGACAAACCTTCCATCTTGTCAATGTCTCAGCACTAAAATGCTTTGGAAGTGTGGGACCCTCTGCGAAACTTCACTGTAACAAAATGCACTGTTTACAGTCTAAAGTTCAGTAAAAGACTGGACTGGCTTCTTCAGTCTGATTATTGACTTCTAAATGACAGCTGCTATTCAAAATTTTGACTCAGAAAGGCAGTATCAGCTTGTGACTGTTGTTTTTCCTCATACAATCTTTATGTATTGCCTTCTAGATAAGACCAGCAGTTTAGAAGCAAATTCGACATATTCCCCTTTTCTATGTCAAGTATTTACAAAACATTTTTATACAGTCTTTCCCTTAAACATGGTAACAAGCTATGACCTAACCCAGCTGACTGGCACCCAAAATGAATCCTTGTTTAGTTTCTCTAACACACTTTTCAGCTCATTACATGCACTCTGGAGATCTTCTTTCACCAGAACAGTGTCAATTAAATGGCCATACTGCTCTTCAATGAATGCTGCTGAATTAATAATTTCCTGCTGTTCTTCATCCTGCTGATCAACACGAGATGTTGGTATGACATTTACAGCATGTCTTTCTAGTTACCAGCATTTTAAAGGGTATTAGCACAATGAGTCATTACTTTGAGAAAGAACATGGAACAAAAGCCACTACCATTAGGAAAAGGTATTGAAGATATTAAAACTGAGATCAAGGAGCAGTATGCTACTGGTAGCTGTTCCAAAAAATGCAAGGGACCTTATGCAAGGGTCCTTATGCAAGCTATTCCAAAAAATGCAAGGGAAGGGGGGAAATATGTTACAGGAGGGACATAAAATGGTGATGCTGCATTTTATGTACTAAGAGTTGCTGCCTAACCTAAGACATGGAAACCACACTCCTCAAAACTGCAAAGGAGTGCTGCATACCCTGTCCCAAGTTCAGTAATTTTGAGGACTTGAGTATATAAAGAGTCAAAAATTCCATTCTAAAGGCTACAGGACCTGCTTAGTGCCCCACTTTAACTCTTGTCATGGAAGAGGAGCTCTTTCATGTAATAGAAGTGCTAGCCCAAATACTTCTTTCATGTCTAAAAAGAAGAGGTTAGAAATTAGAATACTTACAAGGGGGGCTGAGATTTCTTCTGTCATGGGAGATTTTAAGACATGCTTTTTCTTTTCTGAAATGAGAGGCTTCACAAAAATAACATAAGGCTTAAACTCAGGAGTCCTCAAGTGCTTTACTGCCTGTGAACAGAGATTTTTTTGTTATCAGACTTCTTTTTGCTACATGTCAGTGACAGACTCAGACTGGTTTCAGTGGTTTCACTGGCACGGGCTGACACACTGTGAAGTCCTGGGTACTACACATCTGACCACAGCAATCTTTTGCTCTTCAAGCAAAGGTGTCCTTGTGTCCTGGCTAGCACACAAGAGTGCATGGAGCACGGCCTTAGCAGCACACCTGCCCTGCTATGCACTGCAATTCCAAGGGGCAAGGACATGGCAAAAAATACTGAGGAAAGTAAAAAAAAACCTGACTTCACGGGCAAGTTATGGTTTGCTTCGCTCAAGCAGCCAAACACTGCAACATTTAAAGGTAGTACCACGAGTCTTTTCCTAGCCCAGCTACAAAATCTGAATCAAAATTTCAAGTATTAACTCACAGTATGGAAGTATTAAGAGCAGGTCTACTGGGTGGCCGGGGGTGATTCATAATGTTACTGTATTCTATATCTGTCTGCACCCGAAAATTGTTCCTGTATCTTTGAGATCCTACAAATGAGAGCCTTGGGGGGTTGTGTGGGTGTGTGTGTGTGCTATGGCCAGTGTTTTCAATATCAGAACTAGAATGAAAAAAACAACTCTGTTCTAAGTATTCTCTCTAGGACCTGAGCAGGCTGGGGCAGTGATGCCATCAGTCCTACAGCAAGGGAAAAGTCCCACAGTGACAACTACTGAAGAGATACCCAGGCTGTACACCCTGGACATGTAGGAACTGTAACCACTGCACTGCTTTCCCAAGAGCCCTATTCTGTCAGCCAGCAGTAAATCATATTTGCTTTCTTTAAAATAAGCTGCAGAACTTACTTCAGGTACCACATCCACCAAACAAACCTTCTTTTTGGCCATCACAGACCGGATTGCCTCCAGACTTGTACCGTACAAATTCTCCTTGTATTCTCCATGTTCCACAAATCTAAAAAGTCAATACATTTTTAAATACCATCTACAAAAAATATTAAGAATATTTAACTTAGAACATTTGACAGCTGTTTCCTGAAGTCACAGTAGTCGAACAGGGAGGAGAAAGGCAGAAAATTGGGGGTAGGTGGGTAGAGGTTTAATTTTTTCCACTTTTTTTTCCCTTCCTTGCCTAGTAGCAATTCTTCATATATCACTAATAGCTAACCAGCACTACTGACAAAAGGGGAAAAAGAAAGGATATTTTTCACAGAAAATAGAATAAAGTTGGCAAGGAAATGGACTGCAATTCTCCCATCTTTTGGGAGACTGGTAACAATCTGAACTTCGAGGAAATACGCTCAGGGCTCATGCAGAGTCCGGTACAGCCACAGATTCACTCTTCCACTCACTTTCAAGTAGACTTGTGAATAAAACTTTTGACCCATCCTGTTAAACAGAGAGTGAGCAGGCCCAGCTAAATGCCTGGTACTTTCACTAGATTCAATTCTGACCAATCACAACACTTATGCAGGTTTAAATTCTAACTCGGGATCCTCCTACTAAATGTTATTCCTAAATTGCTTCTAGCTAAACTTTTGAGTTTGCTCTAACAGTCCAGACTCAATAAAGAGCTTTTTAGTGAGAAAGCTGAATCCTTCTAATACAGCTAGTCACCTGATTTTGGTATTCCTATGATGTAAGGTTGAACAAGCAATATTTTAAAATAGTCAATTATACCAGTATTTTAAAATTGACTCACTTGTTTTGCTGCACATCTGTCTCAAATGATTGCTTAGAAACAAAATTGTATTCTACTCCCTCTCTCTCATGACTTTTCCTTGACCTTGTTGTATCTAGAAGAGAAGGGAAGCAAGACATGGGAGACATATCAGCCTTTGCAAACGTTTTCTCTACTTAGTTCCTGTCACATTTTCATTACCTCAAACAAGAAAGTTACACAGTGGCAAATTCAAATGAACAAAATATAAATCAAACCATGTAATTTTGTTTTAAACTCAATCTCAAATACTGTATGACCAAAAATGAAGTTGTTTTGCTCCCCAGAGTGCTGTAACTAACAAAAAAAAATGAGGAATCATCCTTCTTACACCTGGTAGATGCAGCAGAGGATATCCCACAGAAAACAGTGTAAATTGGAACTGTTTGGAATTCTGGACTCTCATTTTCTTGGACAGCTCGAAAATAAAACCAGGAAATATATAAAGTCCTATTATGCTGCCTTTGAATTTTCAGTAAGAATATTGATGGCTGTTTCCCAAGGTACTGTGAAGTTTGCCTAATTAGGAGAGTCCCTTACTTTTCGTGTAATTTCTTTTAGTAATTGTTATTAGTGTAGGAGAAGCTTTGATGATCATTCTACAAATCTGTGCCTGACCATAAAAATAATGTCTGCTCTTCTTTTTGTGTATGTGTTTAAATTCAAGTAGGAATTACCCACCTGAGTTATTCTGCTAACTTACTGAAGTCTGCCTGAAAAACTTTTTCTTAAAGGTCTTAAATAACATATAAACAGGGCCCTCAATGTTAAATTTTTGGATTAAAAAAGTAGCTTGTTGGGGAATACAAATAACAATTTTCTTGGTGTGTGTCTGGTAATTCCTTTTTTTTTTAGAAAATAATCCAGTAAAAGAAATTCAGTGTAACTCTAGCCACAAAGCCATGCAAGAATCAATAATTTATTACTCTGACTCACTTGTTTGAACAGCCTAGATATACTAATCAACAGCTTCTAATCTTGCCCAAATTTTGATTTGGTTTATTGCTGTCTGCTTTTTTATTTTAAACTGCAGCTGTAATGCTATTCTCAAGAAAAATCACCCTCTCTTAAACACACATTTTGGCTGACTCTTAAGATGCTAGTTTATCACACCAGCTCTCTTTGCAAGTCACACTCCATTTTTTCTTCCTGTATTAGGTTTTTCTTTCTTTTAACAGACACTGTGAAATGCAATCTGCCCACTTGGGAAACCACAGTTTAAAAAACCCCACTGAGCTGACAGAATTCCAAACTGCTTATGTGCCAAGTTACATTATGATTTATTCACCCATCGAGGGCAAACATAGTATATTACAATGAGAAAAATGATTTGAAGTACTTCGGAAATACGCATAAAATCAACAGTCAGAACACAAATGATCATCAGGGCAGATGGCACCACATTCATTAGGCAGCAATTATGGAATAAAGACACAACAAACACGAGTCAGTAAATTTTACTCACGTGGAACTGCAACACCATACTCCTGCGGGTTCTCTGACACAACTTTTTGCTTGAGCTCACTTAGCTTGGCCCCCAAGCAACCTAATAAAATAAAACTGACTGATGGATTTCTGTGTGAACTGAAATACTGCAGAAAAATGTATCAGTTTCATACAAATAATATGATTCAGGAGTGTGCTTGAAGAAACCTCTTCATGAGAGACCTCATGACCTGGCCTGCCATATTCTGCTTTGAAGAACATCATCAGGAACAAACTGAACTCCTTGAACAACTGCTGGACAATCATCTGGCAGACATGAAGTCAGAAAATCTGTAATCTCAGCAGTCGGTTCTGTGAGATACCCTTGAATTCTAGGGCACCCTGGGAAACTGGCTCAGCACAAGGCTGATAACCCTACTGAGTTAAAACTGCATGCAAGATCCTGTTAGATAATTCTAACATCCACCTCTTCATCAGTAGTTCTGACAGCCTAAGTAAAAGCTGGAGTAACAACCAAAGGAAAGCGAATCAGAAAAATTAGAAACAGTCCTGTATCATTATTTTTAGAAGGATTTGGTGAGTTTGATTCCTTGGGTTTTTTTCTTTGTTTTTAATGTAATTTAAAATTAAAGAGTGAGTTCTGACAAAAACCAGAAAAACCATTGAAGAAACCCACCAGCACCACAAAAACCCCCAAACCAAACATCTAAAGAAAACCTCTGGAAGCGCAGGATAAGGGAAGACGGAGAAAGGTGAAAAATTTTGAACCAGCTGGGTATCTTACCAATCAAAACCACCAGCCTCTGCTGTTCACCAGGCTGCTGCTGATACTTTGTGACTTCTTCATACGTTAGGAACTCTGCTCCATCTGCCTGCTCTGCTTGCTTGCCTTCATTCCCATTATTTTCCTTCTCTTTACGACTTAATCGAAAGCTCCTGCGCAAACCAGCTGTGCAGAAAACAGATGGACTAACTTGTCTCCACTTATCCAGGTTCTCAAGCTTGTTCAGCTACAACTTATTGTCTTCAAATATGAGTTATTCCCACAAATCTTGTTTATAATCAAATCAGTGCATAGATGCTATTATTATAGGAGAAACATTTGCATATGGGAGACAAAACCCAGCACCCAACCTATAATAAAAAACCCCTCATATAACCTTAAACTGCCAAGTATCAGTTATGCCAAAGTCAAATTATGCCTCTTCACAGAGATAATCTAGTTTATTAATGTATGGGAAATTAATATAAATAGTCCAGTTCTAATTTTTTAATGTGGAAGTGGGTTTTTTGGGGGGTTTTATTTGGTGTGGGTTTTTTGTTTTTATCTTGGTTTTGGGGTTTTTTTGGGGTGGGTGTGCTGGGGAAGATGTAAGGGGTTTTTGGTTACTCACCTATGTAGTGTCCATTGAAATATCCTTCACAGTCACAGTCTTCTGTAAATTAAAAAGCAAGGGAGTGGGGGTAGGGCACAGAGGAAAGGAGAGTGAGAGGGAGGAGGGAGGTATCTTAGACAAGGCGTGTGATACAAGTCTGGCTCATTGGCAAGGAAAGAAATTTTATATCTTGCATTGTTCGCACACTTTTTTAATATAAACATTACTGATACCAAAAAACCATTATTGATACCACTTGCCTTGGCTAGTGGTTTGTATTTGAAAAAATCCTTGACTTTGATATTGAACTAGAGAATTTTATATCTTGGTATTTACAGTTCCCAGAGTTTATGCTTTTCAGCATTCACGACATTTGATTAGTGCTGCTAAAAATTGTGATACTCAGGCTTAAGTAAAAAAGAAGACTCCACAAACACAGAGCTCTTTTTTTAAATGAGTAACTTTATAAATTAGTATGATTAGGTAAGAAAATTGCCTCTTCTGGTACTTCATTATCATTTGGGCTTGAAAAAAGGGGATCAGAAACGACAAAGATGAACTCTAACCCCCTTCATTTTGACCAAGTTAAATTATCATTGCTTATTAATTCTTTATTAAAAAGATAAAGATTTGATGCTTTGGTCATATGCATGTATGTAAAATAACGTTTCAAATCCCCAATCTATCCCTCCTCAAATTACAACCACCTCCAAGGCCCCTAAAAGTGTGCATAATAAAACCACAATATTTAGCTGCAAAAAAATACATTGCAATCCTAAGAGAAATACTGAGTTCTCACACTTCCTGAAAGAGGGATACCTGGTTTGTTAACATTTAGGCACCTGTGCCCTTGCAAAATTTACAGAACTGTAATCATTTTAAGGTGGTGGTGTATGGTTCTGGGATAAACCCAACCATAAGCAGAACTACATGCAGCTTAAACCTTTAAAGGAAGGTGCCAGTCAAGAGTGGGCTTTGTTTTTTAATGAACAGTTGCACGCAGGTTTGTAATCAAGCAATGCCACTGTGTACTCCTAAAACATTATGCCTACATTAAGATAACGTACAAACAGCACTAACATCAATCCATAGCTAAGATCAGAGCTATTTTCTGTGCTTTGACAGCTGGCCATGACTGGTGTACTCTTAATTACAGAATATGATTAGTACTTTCACCAAAGTTGATGGAATACTAATACTTGGAGTATGAATCTCAAGAAGCAACTGTAATGTGAAACAAAAATCACAGCATACAGAATTCAACAGGAAATACCTGATATTTGGAAAGGGGTCTGGTACAGTGACAGATAAACTGCTTAAGCCCAACACGGTTGCTCATAATGAAAACAACACAGAAAGCAGTCCAAATGAACAATGAAGACAAATCACTTTGGATTGATACAGGTGCCCTAAAATGTTAAAGCCCAATACTTTATTTCTTAAACATAACAGATACAAAGACTGCATTTAATTTGCAACTCTTTGAACCTCACTCAGAAACCTACAGAACATGTAAATACATATCAGAAGGCAAATCTTTCCTCTTGAATCAGAAGCAAACTTGGAAGATACCATTACTTAAGTCATCAATCTGAATTAGAATAGTTTAAATATTAATTCACAAAGAAAATGTCCCAGGTACAATGTATCTACTATTCCCTTTGGAATTGTAGCAAGTATTTTATAAAGTACATTGGTTGTTTATATTCAGACAGAAAGTGAGTTAGGAGAGTACCTACCTTTGTCAGAAGACTGATCATCTATAGTTAGCATGAAAGGCAGAGTTGGGATGATATTAAAAGATGGACAAATAATTGAGCAAAATTAGAGAAAATGGAAAGGAAGGTTCTTGTGGTTTGATTTGCTTAACAGGCTTTTCTATCCTAAAAAATTACTGCAGTACAATACCCACATCAACTGATTAAAGGATTTTGGACTGAAATTAGCATTATAACCAGTTACCAGCTTAATTGTCTCAAAAACATCTGAGATAAAGCTTAAGCAGAAATCCTCATTACGTGCCTCCTAATTTGAATGCAATGGAAACTGATTTGGAAAAGCTTCATTTAAATCAGTAATGCTATTTTATAATTTGACTGAGCATCTTCCCTCCTTGTAGCATGAGAATACCTGTATCTCATCGTGCACCAAGGGCAGAGATTCACTTCTGTTACTCAAGAGGGACAATTTCCAGATTCCTTGTCTCCATGAGAGTGGCAGTCCTAGCACAACCCTGGCTTCCCACAGTCCCAGGGCTTCCCCCCACATCAACAGTGCCTGTGCTCAAGTACCCAAGAGCAACAGCAACACATTTTGGGATAATCATAACATCTTCTGCTTTCCATCACTTACTGGCAGTTTCTTCACAAGTTGTGGGTTTTTTTGTGACTAATTCAGTGACAGAGACTTCAGAGCTGTAAACAAGAATCACTCAGAAGTCTACTTAAGACCAGCTCTGTAACATTAAGCCTGAAACACAGATTGTATTTCCAGCTCCAGTGATTTTTATCTTCCCTAAAGCTACACTTTATTTTCATACGAGTTTAGAGTAGTTTTATGCACTTATATAAGAATTTTGAGAAGTATGCATTAGGTTATTTTTGCAGCTTTCAAGTTTCAAACCATAGAAAAAGTGTGAACGCTAGCAAATTTTAAGGCATCTAAATATGTAAGGCCTCATGTTCTTGAGAGCAGGAAGAGAGGGACAGCTATGGTTTTTGAAACCAATAGACACCAGCAACACTGGATAAAGCTCAAACCCAAATCCTCCCCTGTGGCAGCTTGGCTCCGTGCACATCAACCAATGGCAGACTGTATCCAAAACACCAGCCAGTGGTAAAATACACTCAAACACATCATTACTGAAATAACAGAGAAATACTGAGAACTTAGCATCAGTTAAACATCACTGAAAGAACACAACAGACTTACATAATGGTTTCTTCAGAGTTCTGGCATTCTGCAGAGTGCCTGTTGTTCTTCTGTAGGTCAGTCGTCTGAATAGAAAACCATTGTATTTTAGATATGTAAACTCAGAATTATAGAGAATTTATAGCATGTTATACACACGGCATTGAAAATAAAGAATGAAAAAGTGCTTCTTCTTAAAAAATTTAAAATGTCTCTGATTCAACTACTTAAAAAGACTTTCTTTAAAACTATGACAGTTGCAGATAGTTACTGATAAGGGAATGAGAGAGAAGATTCTAGGAGCCAGAAGAAAGATCAGATAAAATTTTTCTTACAATTATTATAGGCATAAATTCAAAATAGTTACAATAGATCTGTGGAAGTACAAGGCTGTGAAATACAGTGTCTCCATAAGCCAAGAGGGTTAAGAGACTGATACTCCACATTTCATTTCATACACGTTTGTTTAGCAAGTGCTTCTGTTCTCATGCTACAAAGCATTAAGTCAATGGCAAACTACCCAAATCAAGCTAGGAAGTTTATTATATAATTGGAGAAGATGGAGCTTTTTAGCAGTTTCCTCTAAGCAGCTGTATTTACCCTGGCATGACCTTCATTTTCTGTGAAAAAAACCCAGCATAAAATCAAAGAGACACTATATACACGTGAAAGAAAAAACCCAAACTGTAATCTTTGCTGACAAACCTTTCTTGGAACTGTTTAGAGGGGATCAAGCCTGCTCTGAGGTTGGTGTCCCCAACACGCTTGGCTTGCCACCACGTGGGATCGTCCTGGCTCACAACTTCCAGGACGTGTCGTCTTTTGAACGGCAGCCCAGCCTCCTGGCAAGGAATGGCCCTGTCTTCTTTGGGATTATAGCAGAAAAGCGCCCTCATAAACACCTTTAAAAGAAAGTTAACACGTCATTTCTGCTTGTCCCATCTGGAATTTCAAACTGCCTTTAAAAGGCCTTCCCCAGTGCTAACACTGCTCACTATACATGCACCTTATCCCTCCTTCAAGCACTCAAAAATACAGACACTGAGAAAGCTTATGCAGAAAAATAAATTAACTTTCCAGAACATACCCAGTCATTATATATCAGCAGTGTGGAAGATGAGACTCAAAAGACCAAGTCCCAAGAAACACAGATCACAATCTACATTAAGTACAAAATGCAATAAAGAAATGGTTGAAAAAAAATAAGGGGAGGGAGAAAACAATAAAAATGGATTTATGGCAAAGTTGCCCAGTTGTAAAGACTGTCCTTAAAATGTTCCTTTAATGCATCAAAATCTACCATTCAACTTTGGATTTGTATCCTTAAACTATTTAACACATAACAGCAGAACCACTTTGGAAAGTAATTTGTGGGCTTCAAGGAAAAATTCAGCAACCAAAAGCAGGGAAGCAGAGAGATGGACAGAGGAATCCTGTAAGGGGCCAGTTGAGCAGTAAGTTCTTGCTGATCAGGGAGGGCAGATGAAGCAGGCTGATGGGGTCACGTGATGGATGCAGCTCTGTTTGTAGAGAGGTCAGTTTTCACTCAAGTGAGTGGCAAAATGCCCAGAGATAATGGACAGGCTGCAGCTGCCATGGTAAGAGGAGACTAGCAGAACACCAAATTTAATTACATGAACCGAAAAGAAGAGGCTAGATTTTAGAAATGCTATAAAAGAACACGTGCCAAGATGAAGAGGAGAAGAGTCATGCCAGCAATTCTATTGAATAAAAGGGTACTGCACAAGAAACCACTCTCCTGTCTTTGTAGTTCAATTATGTGTCTGTGGCACTTCCCACTGGAACAGCAGGAATGGTGCATTTGCAGAGATGCCAGGCTGTAAAGATGTGCTTCAGTATTTCAGCTGCATACCTTGCTGTCCTTCAGACGATCTTCTTCTTTGATGGCTGGAATTATTTTTAACGTTATTGACCCTCGAGACTGAGCCTGAGGAAAAAAGAAATGTTTTTTTACTTTGAAAGCAGGACAAGGATACAATGCAGACTATTCATGCTCCAGTTAAGGAGCTAGCAGCTGTCTCCTTCTCAGAACTCTAACAGACCAAGCTAATCCATATTTAATTGCATTACAGAGACTATCATGATGTTCCATGACTCTATAACAGTGCCCTGCCCATGGAGACATCCACAGTAACTGCTTGGCTAAAACATTTCAAGACCTGCATTAAAATTCCATTGTTTGCTTTTAGCAACTGCATTAATTTCTGGGCTACAGTTCACAGGACATTAAATACTTCTGTGGCTTTTACTACAACACTGACTTAAACTATTGCAGACTAATAATTCTGAAGTGCTGCTTTGAAAAATACTGCTGTGTTTTCTCCATATAGTGGCTAACTGGTTAGAGTGAAATGTAAACATCTACAAAATAAACACCTACTTTCACTCTAGAAATCTTTGCTAGTAAATGACCATTATTAGTTATAGTAAACTAAACAGCACTTCTAGGTCCTCCAGAAATCTAGAATGGGTTTATCTTATCTACTTTAGATGCCTTATTTTGCATGAGATGAACTCTGTTGTAGAGAAGCCTGCAATTCTGCACAGATTAAAAACCAAACACAGCCAAACATTTGTAGCTTTTCTTCAAGAAATAAACCATGAAAAGGAAAGTGTTACACTTCAGGCATTAGTTCATGTGGGACAGATGTAATCAGAAATTACACAGGACAGATGAATAGCATCCCAAGGTCCCCAGAAATAAAACTATACACACTATTTCAAAGTGGTTTTGATAACCCCCCGCCCCCCAAGTTAAAAGCAGTCATTGTCATTATTTGGGATTATTTTGATCTAAATTGAAATTAGGTGACAGAACTGACGCCAGTCTTCTGTGTTGCCAGTCCCCTTATTGTGTCCCTAACTCCACTCCACACCAAGACCAGGGGGAACCATGCCACAAGAGGGAAGTCAGAGGTAAAGAAGCATAAGAGCTACAACACTTTCTACCAAGATTTGTGGGTATTCATGTTAGAGAAGCTTGAAGCAAGAATTTGTTCATGTCACCAGGAATCTGCTGGTAAAGACCAGACTGACAGCGCTACTGAACACACGGACAAGACCTTCTTCAGCTTCCTAACATACCAAATTATGAATCATCTTTAGAAATGTACTTATAATTTGCAGTTTGCTTGTCATAAACAAAGCATTAAAGGGAAGTTCTTGACAGAGCAACACGTTAACTTTGTATTTGTATCTTACTTGGTACCAATCCAGTTCGCAGAAGTTTCTGAAGTCAAAAGGAGAAGACTAATCCACTGGGAGAAGAAAAACTCTTAATGCAAAGACAAGCAGGGATTGCATCTTTTAGCTCTATATTTTAAACTCATGGTTAAATTTCATCATCTACTGTAATTACTAGATCACCAAACAGAAAAGATCTTGAAATGAAAATCAGTGCAGACCAAAATCTGACTTATTTCTTCTGGTCGTTTGTGAAGCACAGTAATACCATTGACTTCTCTTAGTTCATCTCCAACATGGACAAGACCTGAAAAGATGGTAAGTAAATTAAAATAGGTCTACAGACGAGAAAGCACCACTCCAGTGATGTTGAGCCTAAGTCATTAGCATGTACTTTCTCTCCTCCCTCACCCAGACTGATGGATTTAGTACTGGAGCCAAGTGCCTTTGCTGGAAATGTGCCTCGAAGTCTCCTGCCTTTATTCCTAATGGCACTTTTTTTCCATGCAGCACAGTCTCAAAGGAGAGCAGCATGCAGACAGGCAACTTGTGGCAAGGTACTCTGGAAAATCACTATTTGGATCAGTATTAAGTATGAAAAACTGCAACAGTTTCATGAGTGTGACCAAATGTTATAAAGTCAGGAGACACACTGCTGCCTGTAAGGGCAGGAATGACGTCTGTCAACTGACAGATCAATACCACACAGTCCCACAAAGAATGCTAGACTAATTTTTTTTTTACAAGCCATGAAGAGGCTCTACAAGTTTTAGGTTTGTTTATCCAGTTCAGTAAGAAATGTTGTACTTGTTGTATATATAGCTACTGTTAACTGACATAAAAGAACTTCTCAGGATGGCAAACAGAAAACAACACATGATACACTGAATAAACCAAGATACTAGATTAAAAGTAAAAAACATTCTTTGCTTTCTTCTAAAGCTCAAACCTACTTCTTCCATCTCTGTTTTCATTTTTTCCTAATGGCCACTTCAATAAAAAACCATATGTAATTAGATTAACAGATTACTGATGAAATACAGAAATGCTAAGTGCAGGTTTAGGAAACTTTAGAGGTTTACAAATGCAACTTCAGAGATTTACTACTGCAATCATACCACTGCGATCAGCTGCACCACCTCTCATGATCCTTGCTACAATCACAGCTCCTGTATGTTCATCTCTTCTGATGGTAGCTCCCTGAAATAAAACATACCCCCACCCAAAAAAAAGTAAGAAATTTGTTCTGAATACAGCAACCAGTGAAATAACGTGTATGCTATTATGTCTTTTAAACTGGAATTAGTTTGTTCTATGGATTTTCTCTTTCTCCTTAATGAATTCCACCATTATTCAAGTTTAGCCCAAGCCAAGTGATTATGGGAAGGTGCACACACCTTCCTTTCTGCTGACTTTGCTAAGTGCTTACACTTCCTGCATTATTGTCATCAAAGTCACTCAAGTGTGCAAAACAGCTTATTGTAACAAATTTTCTCTCTTCCTCTTCTGAATCTTTATACAATACAGTCAGCACTTTATATATAAAAACAACAAAAGCCAAGTAATTAGATTTCTTTCCCTCCTCCTACCTCTGCTGGCAATACAAAGCTTTAATCAGGAATTCAGTCTCTGCTCCCTTCTACTATTGTCATATACAAAAAGCAGATTTCTTTCCCAACTGTTTTTTCTTAGGAAATCAGTTCTTCCATTTCCATTTGTATAAAATTAGTACCTTGACAATATAATGCTTACATACAGGTAAAAACATACTCTTACCATACCACTGACTTTCATGCAAGTGAATATATTAAGTCATTGAATGTTAGCTACATTATGAAAAGAATTAATACATGTAATAAGCACAACTGCTTCAACATATACAGTTCCTTCACTGTGTTTCCTGTGCTAACTGGCATTATAAACCTGTGCCCATAAAGCATTTGATGCAAAATTGTGAAGATGCATTTACCAAAATTTTTTAAATGTTATTTTATGAGCTTCAGAACACCCCTAGTTTCTGAAGGCTACTTGATGACATCTTCAAGTATCTCCTGCATACTCACAATAACAGTCTTGCACTATAAAGTTTTATGACTGGAGATGGGTTATCTAATATGTACCAAAGGTTCTTTATTTTTCACTAGCCGAACAATTTTCACTGATTCCTCATCAAAATCATCATCAAAATTATCAGGCAGAGGTGGAAGGGCTGGGTCAAAGTTCTTCTGTGCTACAGTGTCATGTACTACAAGCATTGCCTGCATAAAGGAAATAAAAAACAGTAATGTAATGGAGTAATACTACAATTCCCAGTTCTCATGTTTCCAGTGTTACAGCAAACTTAAACCTCCCCCTTTCTACCCTCACCACAAATCCTCCAAAAAAGATGTAGCAATTATCTTGCCCATCATGTGAACTATATACTGGTATATGTCAATATTTAAAAGAAATCCAGGCAACAACAAAGCTCAGCCTAAAAAAACTTAAGCGGATTATTGAAAACAAAAAGGTATCCTTTTCTTTTCTGGTCCCTCAGAAAACAGCAAGGAAGGGAGGAATGGAAGACAGCGTGGTGCATTCTGCAGGAAAGGCCGACGCTGTCTCTTCAATTTCCTTCACATCCTGAAGTCTGTGCAGGAAATCCCAGTGGAATAGCACTACTTTGCAGGAGGTTTTTCCCTTCTCCTAGGGACACTTCAATATAACTTCTCTGTTACAAAATGTTCTGTTGCAATTCTGCAAAGGCATTTCGTTAAGGTCCCCGATGTGTTTTTTACCCTGAGATGTGGTGTTGACAACAGCTGAAGTAGCTCTTTTTCTTCATTATTCACTGGTGCTGTCTGCAACTCTTCTATCACCTTTAAAATAAAAATTCACAACCTCAAAACTAAAGGAGTCCACCAAACAAGATCATGTATTTACATTTCTGTTAAGTGTTTGCTAACATCTATTATCTGTCAAAGTAGTGTGCACAGATGAAAACTGATCCCAGTCCACAGTGCATGAAACCTGAAAGAAACCGAAGTTCTTCAGCTGTTTTTATTAGATAGTACAAAAGACAGCATTAGGAATCAGAATCAAAATCCCTAAACATAGATTTTAAGAGTTATTCCATCAATATAATTTCAAGAGCAAGTTCTGAAATTTTAAATTCTGCATGGAATACGTAAATGATACATGAAACAACACTCTTGTGCTTGTATTGTTTGATAAAAGACTTTAAACCTTTCTACAACCATGTTGTATTACCTGTGTGGAACATGCAACATAACTTCCCTTGTTCCCCTGGATACCAAAATGTGCCCTGGAGTCTCAGTCCTTTTAAACAAAAGATTAGAGAAATAATGGAGGCACTTCTGCACTGGGCTGGTTGGGTGGGAGGAGAGAGAAAGCAGGGGAGGGAGGAGGGAGGGAAAATGGGTTGAGGCAAAAGAGACTTCCTTGCCCTGTTAAGGGTTCTATATAGGGAAGTCATACAGCTCTGTAAAAAACTTCTCTGCTGTTCTGAAGATGGAAATTTGGTATGACTTGACAGGGAGCAACGCTGAAACTTTTGTGGAGCTGGTACTCTGTGTGTGGGAAAAGGGAGAGGGGGTGTGCTGCACGTTAAGATGGGGCACTGGGGTCTCCTGACTTTGAAAAGGGAGATACTCGAGCTCCCAAATCTTCCACTGCCCCTTCCTACACTATGGTAGAAAACGGGCACGTCTAAAGAGCCATCAAATGCAGTGCAAATTTCACTTTTTCAGGCACTTGGCATCATGTCACACACAAATCTAAGATACAGCTCTGCTCTGTGAACAGACTGGGGGATGAACTGATTGAGAGCAGCTCTGTGGAGAGTGACTTGAGGATCCAGGTAGATGAAACATCAGATATGTGATGGCAGTGTGTGCTTGCAGTCGAGAAAAGACAACTGCATCCCAGACTGCATGAAGAGAAGCATGGCCAGCAGGTCGAGGGAGGCGATTCTCTCCCTCCTCTTGTTCTCATGAGACCCCCTCACCTAGAGCACAGTGTCCAGTTCCAGAGTCCCCAGTACACAGACCTGTTAGAGTGCATCCACAGGAGGATCACGAAAATGCTCAGAGGGCTGGAACACCTCTCCTATGAGGAAAGGATGAGACAGTTGGGATTGTTCCGCTTGGAGAAGAGAAGGCTTTGGGGAGACCTTACTGCTGTCATTCAGTACATAAAGGAGGCTTACGAGAAAGAGAAAAGCTCTTTACCAAGGCCTGTAGTGACAGGACATGGGGCAGCAGTTTTAAATTGAAAGAGAGCAGATTTAGATTGAATATAAGGAAGAAATTTTTTTTATGATGAAGGTGGTGATATGCTAGAACATCTGCGTGGCGAGATGCTGGGAACAAGGTTGCCCAGAGACGTTTTGGATGCCCCACTACTGGAAATGTTCAAAATCAGGTTAGAAAGGGCCTTGAGCAATCTGATCTAGTGGAAGGTGAGCCTGCCTGTGGCTGGGTGGTCAGATGAGATCACCTTTCAAGGTCCCTCCAACACAAACCACGCTATGTCAACAGCAATGCTGCTTGGGTTGTAATGGTTTCAAGTCTGAATGTAAGACTGAGTGCTTAGCTGGGATAGCCTGTTGTCAAGAAAGGACTGAATGCTTTTTGCAGCCTCTCCCCCTTATGAAGGCCATTAATAAACTCCTTTCCTTCTGCCAGAATGTGTCCATCTTCACTAGACATTTAATGACTTGGTATTTTTGAGCTCTTATTTCCTTGAGTAATCATGGCCAACAGATTACAACGCAGTTGGGGAAGATGAGAAATATGTTCACATATAGTACAATTGCAAAGCTTTGGTTTGTTAGAAAAGCAGGCTTAAATAATAGGAAAATTATGAGACAAGAGTTTTTACTCACATCTTCAACTAATCCTGCTGCACTATGTAAAACAGGAGTTGGACTCTGTCTTTCATAATGACGGAGTTTTTCATGAATCTGAAAAAAGATTATTCAGGGATATTTCTACAGAGAGATACAAAACTTTCTAAATATACCTACACTGGGATATTTTTCTATTTAATGAACATAATTTATCTGAGATGTGTCAGAAAAATAATCTTTCTGGGGGTTCTTTTTTGTTTTGTTTAGGAGTCTTTTAGTTTTCTTTTTCTCATGGTAGTTTCAGACAGTCAGAAAATCTGTTAAGACTTTAGGAGCATAAGGGAAAAAATGAAGCCATTTCACACAACTTTTTAGCTACGGGGCACTGTATCTTCATTTTAGCAAGAAGAGCAGAAAAATTTATTTCTGAACAAAATATGCTAATTGTCAAACATTAATAATGTTTGTGCTTAAACACACATATGCTTTGGTCAGTACAGAATTCTTAAAAAGAAAAAGCTTTGGCAAAGTAAATGGTTTATAAATCAAGGGAACAGAGAAAAAAGTAAACTGTAAGGAAAATGTATATACATAAATGTAAACTTTTACCTTCATCAGGTAGCTGAGACTCCTTTCACTGAAGACATCCCTAAGGAATCCCATTTCCTCTTTATGATTTGAATCAGGTCTCAGCTGAGATGTCAAAAGGGCCAAAGTTTCATGCAATCCTAAATTTAGATTACACAGAACAAAAACATTCTACACAGCATTTCTCATGGGACCTTCTACTGCAGGCTTAACAGTCACTACATTTACTTGGGTACCATCCTGGTGACCATCAAGTTTGCAGAGAGACTTGTGTTTACCTACCACTCATTTTGCAGTGCTCCCTTCCTAAGTGCCAAACACAGCATCACATGAAGGCCACAGCTAACAAAGCAGTATGTATCTTTAAAAGCATTATCCTTCATGTTTATTACCCTTTGTTTCCAGAACAACTAGCCCTCTTACAAACTTTGAATTTTTAGTGCCACAGCAGACTCTCAAAATGACTGAATGACCTCCTTTGTTGCACAGGTACCAGCTCTACTTCCCCAGCAACTTTGCTTAAAAGTGTTATCCTGCCCTTTCTACCTCTGAGGCACCTGTAAGAAGCCTGACCAGAGGAAGAAAGGACTGCTGTAGATTTCCATTGTGCTGGAAACAAAGCTTGTGGCAAGTTTTCTAAAAAGTGTGTAAATCATCAATATCCCAATTTTGCAGTGCACAGGGCCAGACAAATGCTAGGTTTTTCCTGGTGAACCATGCCTGGGAAGACAAGACCAAAACAAAACTGGAAATAAAAAAAGAAAAAAAAAGGGGGAGTGGGTTCAAATCTATTCCTGTGGCTGTTCTCAGAGTGCATTTTGATCCAGGAGACTCAAACTCACTTCTGCTTTAATGCTAAGTATAATTTAGTATGTATGACTTCACCCTGGGTAGCATACTGGACAAGCTAGTAAAGTGGCCTTGAATGAAGTCACTGTTATTTTAAGTTAAAAGGAAGGATATTAACAAAGTTAATAACCTGAACAATAGTTTACCAGCCCCTGTTCAGAAAATATTAAGAAGTGACACAGCAAGCAGCAGATATATATGGGCTGATCTTTAACAAGTAGGTGTAGAAGGCACTGTTACACTCAGAGGTCCAAGTCTGTCTACAGCAGCCTGTCTATCAGAATATATTCAGGTCTATCAGAATATGTTCAGGTGCTCTAAGGTTCTTAGGAAACTGTTTCCTGACAAACTTTACACTCCATCTTCCTTCTTGTAGGTAATTGATAAACAACTCCAGTTGAATTATCTTAATTCTATTATATTTTACACCAATTTGAATTAATTTTCTGTGTGAAACACATATGGTAAGATTTCAGTCACTGTTCTGTTGAAGGCATGCAGATTAGTTACCTGAGTCTTCCGAAAGCACCGGCATGGCTTTGTTCTTAATCTTAGAGACAAATGTTCAACTTAAACCAACACGACTGTTTCTTCCTTCTGGACTTCAATTCAGAGGCAGTTCTGAAATGAGCAAACATAATACCTAAGCTCAAGCATGCAAGAAAAATGTCAAGCATGTAAAAATAGCAAATCTCTAGAACCTCTTTCTCTCCAGTTTTCAGTTTAACCTGAATCAAGAAGAGCTCTGCAGTTATTCTGCTATGCAAGTAACAAAATGAAAAATACTAGGTTATGTAATAACCATTATTGTACCTTGGATAAAGCTGAGGCTAAAGAGAGTATCTCTCAAGACAGACAGTTTTAAGAGGTCTAAATAACTGTCTGAAAAAAAAAAACCCAGAAAAGAAGGGATGTTTAAAAGCACTGGAAAATATCATATGCAGAAACAGAGCATGCAGGAAGATGCCATGTGCCAAGATGTTCTGGGGCTTCCTAAAAGCACATCTCAAAGAAATGTACACGCCCCAGGGATTCTGATGAAGACCATGCTACAGTTGCATGCAGCTCGCTGAAGCTAGCAGGACTGTCACTCCATCAACCTTGGTCACAGCTACTGAGGATGTCTCAGAAATTGCTTTACATACTCAGAAACTGCTTTATCTCTCTTGTCACTGAGAGCAAATTACTCCAGAGCAATTTTTTTTTTATTTATAAAAAAGCAAAACTGTATCTATGCTTATAATTGCCAGTCCAAGATGAAACATTGTGTTCAGGGCACTTATAATATTGTTCATGCTTATAAAATTCATTGGACTAATACCTGCACAAACATAAACGTCTGTAACAGCACACATACGCCAACTCTTTGCTGAATACAATAAAGAATGCTCCTTGTGTTTCTATTTGTAGATAAGTCTCTGATATTTCGATTGTATGAAACAAGTTTGACAGTCTTCCAATTCAAATTTTTTTGACTATCTGCCTGAAAATACCACAGTACTGCATGGCAAATTAGCATATACTTATTTAGCATTTTCCAGATTCCTGAGTTTCTCTACAACGTGGTGAAATACTAAGCTCAGCAGTCACCTGTGTTTTACACTCTGCATTTTCTACCACTACGATTAATTAATTAATCTGGGCACCAAAACATAACTGGGGTTCTCTAAGTAACTGAGTGTTGAAATTTCGCTCTAATCCATGGATTGTACTCCAGTATATTATATATCCTACACCTTTATTTAAACACTCTTACTATGTACTGCTTAGAAGAAATAAACATTTCACTCACACACACACACTTCATGCCAAAAGAAATGTATAGGCAGTTCATTCAGCTGCTTTGGTTCCTTGACTATGGCATTTCATTTGACACATATTTAAATCTCAAATTTTTAAGAAAGAGAACTTTAATTGTGTGCTTTATCTTTGCAACAATGCGTGCTTCCTACAGTCAAACCTATTTAGCACCAAAGCCCATGAAAACCCAAGTTATTTTCCAGATTCTTGGTGAAAAAGCAGCCCACACAGGAATCTGGAAAACATTTTATCTGGACACATTTTATCATCTTAAAAACCAAAAATCTGGACACATTTTATCATCTTAAAAACCTGACAGCAAACTCGGGAGCATCAGAATTAGTCGAGTTAGGCACAGCAGTCAAAATGGAGGCTTCCCCTAGAGGCATCTTCCATGCTCTATAAAAACCCCGTTACACAGGACTGCCTGGAATGAACACTTCAAAAAATGAAAAGCATTCCATACCCAGGACTGGCTCTCAAAGGTATTAAAATCAGCCCCAGCATGAGATATTTTGCAAGACGGGTCTCAAAACATCAACCTGTCCTCTCATCACTGTAGGATGAATAGGCTCAAATACACTTCTCCTCTTTAAAAATATCTACCTAAACCCTAATTAATTTTTCACACATATCCCTGCCCAATTGCTGCCAAGACTGAATGCCTGAAGCACCTTTCTTACCTAGGAAAAGGACTTTTAGTATTTGAAAGGGCTAAATAAACCGAACTGATGTTTGCCATGGGGTCAAAGTAGGAGATTAAACAGAAACATAATATGATCTGACATATCCCCAATACCTTGCAAAATAAACCTACTGTGGTTCACAGCCTAATACAACATAAAGCTTCTGTAACCCAGATTGTACCATTCAAAGCTATAGTTGCTTTCAGAAAGCAACTGCAATATTAACATTTTTCATAGCCCTAGCGATCCGGCCAGAAAACACATCTGGAATGCTAATCGGGCCATAGCTGATGTAGCTGATCGCCACACAGGATTCCTCCTCCTGTCCAAACCTGAGTGAACCTGTCTTTCTCGGGGTACCGTACCTGCTCTAGCACGAAAAGAGAGACTATCGGGTGGCTGACCGAAGCACACAGAAAACCGCACATCGTTCCCTGCTGGGCACCACGGGGCCGGACTCTTCCTCCGAGCCCCCACCTCGGGGGCGCAGCTCCCGGCCCAGCGCTCGGGCCCGGGCACAGCCCGCGACCGGCGCTTTGGGCTCAGCCGGGGCCCTCGGGCGACGTGGGGGCCTGCCTGACACCCCACGGGCACAGCACGACCAGGCAACCCCGGGAAGGGCTGTCCCGCCCCGGAGAGAGCTTTATGTGAGCTCCACCGAGCTCGGGTCCCACTGACTGCCGGAGGTGAGACCTGCGGGCCCAGACCTCCCTCACAGCTCGACCGCGTACGGAGCGAGGTTACATTCCGGACCGGACCTCCCGCACGCCAGCAGCGAGACGGCCCTTCCTGACCTGCTGCCCGAGCCGCGGGGCCGCGCCCGGCGAACACGCTCCGGGCCCACATCCACCAGGGACGGCCCCGAGCCCTCGGCNTGCCGCCGGGCCGCCGTTACCTGCGGGAGCGGGGCCCGGGCTGGGCTCCTGCGGCGCTGGACGCTGCCCCGGCCGGCCGCGGAGCTCTCCGCAGCCTGGTGCGCACCTCGCTCATGCGCCCTCAGAGCCGTTCTACGCACGCCTCCCTCCCTCCCCCAGCCTACCAGTGGCCCGCTGCGCGGCCGGGCTGTTTGGGGCTGCTGCAAGCTCGCCTCGCTTGTCCCGCACCGCCGGCGGTTCGCAGCGAAATCGGGGCGGCAGCGCACCGTCAGGTTTAGCGTCTGCCAGCTCCGCTCCGGGGCTTCTCCCCAGAAGCGGCGGCTCCGGACGCGGCTTTCCCGTGGGGGAGCTCCGGGCTGCCGTGCGGACCTGGGCCGCTGCCTCGGCCCGGCCTCCAGTGGCCCCTTTGGTGAAGTCACCCTTGGGGACCGAGTGTCGTTCACAGCCGACTAGTGCGCTAGCTAGCAGTTGCTAGGTGTGCTGTGGCATTGCAAGACCTGGAGGACACTGCATAGGAGTTTCCGATTTTTTTTTTTTTAAGGGGGATTCATCCCAAGGGGCGCGGCGTTGAAGTGTGCTCAAAACTACGTGGGGCAAATGGTGCTGGTGGATGTTTGGTGCCCAGGAATCAAGGGAGCAGAAGCTGACGGGCTGACCGCATAGGACAGATGGCAGGGCATGCTCAAGAAGTGATCCAGGCCTTAAAGGTGAAGACAAAAAGCTGTACTCAATGAAGGGGGTAGCCAATGGACAGACAGAAAGTGAGGGTCATTAAAAATCACAGTATGGCAGAAGATCTGCTAGACTCTACAGAGGTAGCGTTGTTGTTTTTCTTTCCTAGAAAATAAATGGTATTATTTGGGAACCATGCTAGGAACAGATGAGTTTTAGCTTGCAGAGTACTCTAGCTGTTCAAACCTGTTCATCTACAGCTGAGAATTAAAATACCAATTATTTTTGAGAGACATTAAAAATAATAAATGCAGTGGAGGGGCAAGTCAGTTGCATAGCACCATTTTGAGCTTCTAATGCCTTCAGTATTTAACACTGCTGATTTAATATTTCCAGCAAAAACAGGAGAGCTGCTTTGTAGCCGCTTAAGCTTCTAGGGAAGAGTCTTTCGAATAGCTTTTCTGTGTTAAGCAGGAATGCCTAGACATAATTACAGTTTAACTCCGATGGACGAGGCTTTACTATGGTAAAGACTATGGTTTACTTGGAATACTTATTTTACTTGAAATGCGGATTGAGGATTAGCATCTTTGCATTTCTTTGTTTAAGAGATGACCTACCTCACGATTTCCCTTTAAAACTCCTACTGCTGCCGGCAGCGCGGCCTCTCAGCGGAGGGCTCGGTGCCGCGCACATCGTCACTGTCACCTACGGCACCCGAACCGCGCTGCCGGGTGCCAGGGTGGACCGACCCGTGCGCGGTGACCCTTCGGCCTCGCCCCGAGGGTCCCTGAGGCGGAACGAGGCGCTGATCGCACACGGCTGGCAGCAAAAAGCCGCCGGCGATCCATCGCCCGGACCGCAGCGG
>VXAZ01006691.1:60118-75500 GCA_013399875.1 Gymnorhina tibicen | reverse complement strand
CATCCCCGCTCACCCCGCCCCATCCCCGCTCCCTCCGCCGGCTGCGTGGTCCCTGCCGTCTGTCCCCTCAGGCAGCGGCTGCTCCGGCCGTTCCCCTGCCCTGCCGGCGAGCGGGCAGTGCTGGCAGCGCCCCGCTCCGGCTCCGCGGGCATCCGGGCACGCCCCGTGTTCGGGGGGCTGGCGCCTCGTCCGGCGGCTGCTGCGCGCAGGCAGCGAGGTGCGGTCACCCCTCCCGCCCCGCCGCATCCTCAGCGTGCCCGCGGAGCACCTCGGCAGCCGGCAGCATGTCAGCCGTGCGCAGGAAGTTTGGGGACGAGTACCAGGCCGTGGGCCTCGCTCGCTGCAGCGCCCGCAGAGAGCGGCAGCGCTTCGTGGACAAGAACGGGCGCTGCAACGTGCAGCACGGCAACCTGGGCGGCGAGAGCAGCCGCTACCTCTCCGACCTCTTCACCACGCTGGTGGACCTCAAGTGGCGCTGGAACCTGCTCATCTTCCTGCTGACCTACACGGTCGCCTGGCTTGTCATGGCCTCGATGTGGTGGGGCATCGCCTACCTGCGAGGGGACCTGCACCAGGCGCATGGCGACACGTACAGTCCTTGCGTGGCGAACGTGTACAACTTCCCCTCCGCCTTCCTCTTCTTCATAGAGACCGAGGCCACCATTGGTTACGGGCACCGCTACATTACGGAGCGCTGCCCTGAGGGCATCGTGCTTTTCCTCTTCCAGTCGCTGCTGGGCTCCGTTGTCGATGCATTCCTCATCGGCTGCATGTTCATCAAGATGTCCCAGCCCAAGAAGCGAGCGGAGACCCTCATGTTCAGCCGTGCCGCGGTCATCTCGCAGCGCGATGCCAAGCTCTGCCTCATGTTTCGTGTCGGCAACCTCCGCAACAGCCACATGGTGTCTGCCCAGATCCGCTGCAAGCTGATCAAGGTAAGGCCTGCCACGACACTGGGTGGCAGAGGGCACCTGAGTGGCAGTGGGCGACATGGGCAGGGCGCGGGCCAGGTGCAAGGATGTGCACATAGCGCAGGTAGCCTGGGGCTTCCCCTGTGCAGCCCCTGCTGCTGTTGCCTGCTGGCAGCTCTGCCCTGCCCCAGGGGCAGCTGTCCTGTCCCTTGGCATGCGGGTGAGAGGCTGTGACTGGGGTGCTGTGAAGGACTGTGGAAGAATTTGGTGTAGCTGTCTATAGCAGGAGCCATAAAAGAGCCGAGCAGGCATAGGGGGAAACCGTCTCATCAGAGACCTCCGAGGGGCATTTCAGTGGACTGTGAGGCTGGCAGAAACCCAATTTGGTCGGGATGGATGGATGTGTCGGGATGGATGGATGTGTCAGGATGCAGGATAGCTGCAAGGAAGGGTACTAAGCCATGCAGCTTAGCAGATGATGGCCGGGAATAAGGAATTGATTTGTGGTGACATTAAACTAGGATAAAGATCAACCTTGACCTCCTCTTCCCCTTGGGGAAGCTTGGTGAGCTTTAACTTGCAGTTCCTTATCCCAGTGTTCCAGCTAGTGACCTCACAGCATTTCAGAGGGATTGTATAGGTGCTTTAGTGGAAACACCCTTTGATTGTCACCAGTATCTGTTTATTAATCACTGACAACAGTCAGTATAATTCAGAATGCAAGAAAATTCTGGAATTCAAGGGAGATCATAACCAAAAAAAAAAATTATCAGGACAGAAGAGTTTGGCAGGCACCAAAGTCCAGAAGATATAACCGGCTGGAGTAGAATGGAAGAAAAACCCTCTGTGGCACGCTGAGACTAGGCAATGTAGCATCTCACAGCAGCTCTGTCTTGTCATGGGAGCACGCTTGGTGAGGAGCTCTTTCTGAAGCTCCTCAGCTGTCAGAAGCTGGATCCCGGTGATGACATTCATTTCAGGATATCATATTTGAGTGTTACAAATGTTCTGTACTCTGTCTGGTAATTCTCTCTTTGGAGCAACTGGCCTTTTTAATAATCTGCATAAACAAGCATGAAGCAGTAGGTGACGGGGCAGTGGTAAATATGAAAGGCTCTTTTCCTTCTGTTCTGTGCCAAATGCTAGACTGAGCTGTTAATTTTTCTTGCTATAGAATACCACTTAAAATGGAGAATCTGCTAAGATTTAAAAAGCAGTTGGATATTTATATATGGGAACAAGCTGTAAGGAGTTACACTGGAGCAATTTGTGTAGGAATTGGAAAGCCAGCTGAACCATGGTTTTTGTTGCTCTCTAGCAGAAAGCTCCTCTAAAGTATTTAATTCTATCATTCAAAATGGAATGCAGGTTAAAGTGGAATAAAAGTGGGGTCGCATTGTGTTTTTACAGAGAGGGTAACTAATTTTCTTTTGAAATAAGACACCGAATATACAACCTGATGTGCTTTCTGCTGACAATTCTATTGCTACACAATGCTGATGTGCAGATAACTGGGACAGAAAACTCAGGGACATTTGAAGGACCTGCATGACCATTGTGTCTTACGATAGCTGTTTTGCAGGCCAGGTGATGAATCAGTGAGCACTTCTTTTTTTTGTATGATTGCCATGCCCATAACTTGTCTTTGAGCTGCTTTGCAACCTTTGGCAAATACGAGCTATGAACAGAAGATTTAAACTTGAATGTGCAGTAGCTGCCCCCTCACTCCTCACTGAAAGGTATTAGTTCCCATGTCTTTCTGTAAATCCTTGCCATTTTGTTACGGTGCCCACTGAACTGGACACACCATTCTAGGAGCCAGTGGTGGCTGTTCAGATCACACATGAATTTCCAACAGCTGCTTTCAAGTAGCTTTGTGTGTCCTGTAAACTTATGGTGAATGTGCCAGAATTCACTTGCTATCTATCTTCAGCAAATCCTTTTTGTGGTGTGAGCTCTGTCCCCTGTACTTCTCTGCAGTGCTGCTGACAGCTGATCTTGCTACACTTCTGCACCTGATTAGGTCTCCTGCACAATCTTCTTTTGTGCTGGCGTCACAGTGAAGGAATGTGAAGAAACACATCACATTTTTTGTACTTGAGATGGGAGATATATTTAGGAGTGACTGTAGTGTTTTGCTCAGACCAATGGAGCTCCAAGGATTTACCTTTGTAAAGCAAGTGCACTAATCTAAGTCTGTCTGAATGGCAATTACTGACGGTGTGATACATGCCCTAATACATTCAGTATTGTGCAATGGTGCTGCCACACTGGGCTGGCTTTTCTTTGGCTCCAGGGACTGTGCAGCAGCATGGCATAGTGATATCATGCAAAAATCTGAGGCTCTTTCTGGACTGAGCTGTGAAGAGTTTGGAAAACAGCTACAAGACTAATCGTGTGTGTCTCAGCAAAAATTTTTCTAGAAACCCAAGTCTTCCTAATTTACATTGAGTGTTACAGAAGCTGGAAAAAACAAAATCCTGGGGCAAGAAATAGAAAAAAGCTATTTGGAACTAGCTGCTGAAAATGTGCAGTTTCAGGTCCTGGACTTTTTAATGTCACAGTGAACTGTATTTTTCTGCCTGTTGATTCCTGGACCTTACTAGTGTGCCTCAGGCAGCAGCCACCAGTATGGCAGTCAGGATTGATTCTTTAAAACTCAATCACAGTACATATTTTTACCTGTTCTTAATGTGACTACAGATGTCATTGACAAACACGATAGTGTTGGTGTGTAAAGTTGCCTATATGGTGTTTCAGCTAGTACAGGACATTTTGATTCAGAAAGTTGAGGAATGTAAAATCATCATAGCCTGTTTTCACCATGTGCTAACAATAGTTTTAAAAACACAGTTGTGAAGCATGATAGCCATAGAGGCAGAGCTTTGGGTTAGAACCAGCAGGCACCAATTCTTTAGGCTGTACTTACTAACAGCTTTAAATAAACTGAAAGCAAACAAATTTGTGACAGAAAGTTGGCAGATGACAGGTGACAAGGCAGTGGAAATAAGTAAGAACACCCATTATATTGTGATTTCAGTATGCTGATAAGCAGGGCAGAAAGTGCAAAAAAAAAAGGTTTTTAATATTACAGAATCATTCAGATTGGAAGGAACCTCAGGAAGTCTCTGGTCCAACCTTCTGCTGAAAGTATGGTGAGCTAGGAGATCAGACCAGGTTACTCTGGGCTTCTTCCAACATAGTTTTGGAAACCTCTAAGAAAAAAGCCTGCACAGCCTTGCTGGGCAAGCTTTTCCACTGCTTAACTGTCCTCATGATGAAAAAGTTTTTCTTCAATCCAATCCAAACTTCCCTTGTTTCAGCTTATACCTGTTGTCTCTCTTGTTACTGCTGGGCACCTCTGTGAAAAGCCTGCCCTTGTCTTCTTCATCACCTTCCTCTCAGGTTTTGGAATGTTTCTGTTAGTTCCCCCTCTAGACCTTCTCTTCTCTGGTCTGAACAAGCCCAGCTCACTCAGGTCCTTATTTGCAGCGTGGGGCAACTGGACTGTGTTAAAAAGCAGCAGTGATCCTAGGAATTATCTACGTAGAGCTCCAGGTACAGTGTCACAACAGAAAAACTCCACACAAATCTTTAGCAATGATACCAAAGTAACATGTTATTCCAGTAATATAAAATATAATAACACTTCCAGCAAGCTGACAGCCGAAGTGTGGGGGAGGAGCAGTGAGCATGTACCAGTTTAGCATTTTCTAGATTCGTTTCTCTACAACATGCTACAATATTAAGCTTGATGGTGCTGCATCTTTTGCATCCCACTTTTTCTGCCCAGTGCTTAATTAGTTCACCTGGATATCAAAACACAATTATGTGTGTTCTCTAATGAGTGAACTGACAGAGGGTTAATAATAAAACCACATTCTGTCCAGTCAAAGAGAGATATGCATGTTTATGCATAAACAGGGTTTAGAAAAGCAAAGAGAATGAGTGAAGGATAGGAGTGAAGATCTGAAGGGCATGATGTGTTTGTTCAGACACTAAAAGGGACTAAGTGGTGATGAACTGGAAGTCTGCCTTGTAATAAAAACCAAAACAAAGATCCAGTGGCAGAAAGTTAAAGACACAGGAGTCCTTTTTTCTTTTTTTTTCCCTTTAGCTGTGAAAAAATTCACCTTTGGAGAAATTCCTTGAGACATTCAGATTATCCATCTCTGACCACATTTAAATTGTGAGCTAGGGCATTTCTAAGTAATTGTGCCCTTGTTCAACGTGTATTAATCTGCTAAATTTACTTGTCTTTGGGTTTATGTGGATGGTCAAAATAAAGAATCACAAGTGTTCCTTCCAGACTTACTGCTGACAGTTTGTAGTCTTCTGCCTTGCTTTGTGATCCTTTGAGTAAAGATGTAAACCAAAGGTCACTGGCTAGGAGCCTGGATGTATTGGGGCTATTAAGCTCTCTTCTTTCAGGTTAACTACTTTTTATTCAACAAACAAGTTTCTTTTAAAAATCCTCCATGCCCTGCATAAATCAATCCTGTATGTAAGATACTGAATACCTCAAACACAACCTTCTGCTTTCTCCCAGATCTGTTACCTCTAATCATCCTCGCTGGATTTGTTTACTATTGAATGGATTTGATCGAAGACTCTTCCACAAAGAAAAATGGTTTGTAGATCAAACAGTTCTTAAGTCAGGCAGCAGTTTGTGCCAATGTGCACATTTTTGTCTAGGTACACGTATTTGATAAAACTTTGGGACAATTTGAGATTTAGATGTTGGTTCATAGAGCTCATGTCGAGGCTCGTTACCTTGGAGCAGGGCTCCTACACGGGCAATCAATTTGTGCAGCCACTGCAAGAACAGTAGCCAGGCAACAAAAGCAGTGGCGTAGTCTGCAGCTTAGCTCTGCAGCTCGCCTCAGGAAAAAAGATGTTTTTGCAGTAGGTTGCTTACACCTTTGCATATAACAGAGACTGTCACGACTGCTATGCAGCAGTAGTTTTGATTGCTTTTATTTCATAGCACTTTTATGTTTCAAATCATAAATAATTTGTGAAAATGCTTTCCCACACAATCAGCTGATATTTTCTCTGTCTTCATCAGTAATGGAGAAATTGATTCTTGTCCTCCTGTGCAGGGGAGAGCTTTGTTACTTAGATAGGAAGAAGGTTTTGTTCCTCAGCAGCAAAACAAACACGTAGCACATAAATGAAATAATGCCTTGTGTTTAATAAGGAGCTGTACTCCAGCAGCTCCTTAACTGCTTATGTAATCGCCAGTAAATACCAGGCAGTTACAAAGTCAGCATTTTAAGATACATGTGAAGAGGAGAGACAAAATGAAGAGATACTAGTTGCTTGGGGATTTTCTTTAAAGACAGAAACTTTCTTAAAAGAATGCCTGTCAGATCTAGGTTGATGGCAAAGCTGCTGCCTTTGGCTTGCTCTCAGTGAATGGTGTTTCCAAGCAGTGGAACCAATACATTTGTCAATACAAATGCAACACAATTAAAACTATTTATTTATTCATTTATGATAATATAATTTACAAGAATAATTATTTATTTATTTATAATCAGTAGTCATCTTCTTGAAGAGTGCTTTTTAATCAAACAGTAAGCAGAAAGGATTTTAAATAGGATTTATATCAGCTGTTCAAAGCCTCTAATTTTAATGGGCAATTTGCACCAAAGACCTTCAAAGCAATCGGGTGAGGAGCTGCCTGGCCAACTGATGTAACTTTTAGTTATAGTTTGAATACCAGGAGAATTTGGAGGGAACACTATGGGGTGGAGGGAAGCTATCATATCTGTATTTTTATTGGACTCATGAAATGATGGGAAGAAAAATGAGGCACTTAGCTTAATAAAAAGTTCATTATTAAGGTCTGTATCCAGTTGGTGGTACATGCAAGGGGTGACAGCATCATCAGTATCAATTCAGATGGTTTTGTGAAAATGTCACTTACCAGATGTACTGTACAGTTACTATGATGTTTACCTTTGAGTTAGTACATCACAGTGCCTGCCAAACAGAAGTTAGTAACATACAAAAAGAATTAAACATGAATTCAAACAACAGAACAAAATGTGCCCAGCTTGCAGATTTTGGTCTTGTTAACAGGAACTTTTGCCACAGGATATTCACGTTGAAAATCCATTACAAGGCATGTGTGGTACATGACATTTTTGTCAAAGTATATAAATAAATAAATAAATGTCATAGTAAAGTTTGTAGGTGGTGATGAGATCTACTGGCATAATAAGAAAAGTCAAAATTGGTCTTGCATAGTAGCCTCATAGTATTTAGCATTACTTTTATCTCCATGATGAAGCCCCCAGACCTAATACATGTAGCTGGTCATGTGATGGAAGAGGCAGGATTAAACTTTATTGCCTTGATTTTTTGCCTCACACGGTGATCACTAAATCATCTTTTTATCTTTAGTCCAGACAGACACCGGAGGGAGAATTTCTGCCGCTAGACCAGTGTGAACTGGATGTTGGATTTGGAACTGGAGCCGACCAGCTGTTTTTAGTTTCCCCTTTAACCATCTGTCATGAAATTAACTCAGAGAGCCCCTTCTTTTGTCTGTCACAAAGATCACTGAAGAGTGAGCAATTTGAAATAGTTGTCATCCTCGAAGGAATCGTTGAGACTACCGGTAAGACTTAGAATAATATGCATGCTCCAATTTTCAGTCTTTGTTTTCAGCGCAGATATTTTTAGCAAGGCAGCTATTAGTCCTGGATGCTCCAGCATATCCCACCATATGCTGCAGAGCTTCAGTGGCTCTCACCAGCCAATAGAGACCTCCCTTCCCCACAGGGCTCTGCATTACCAATTCCCAAAGCGGCCAGCATATGCAGAAGAGACACAGCCTGCCGCTCTTTGACTGTGGCACGTGGAACAGCTCAATGCTCTTATGAGGCTTCTGTTTTAAGGACAACCACTCTGAAAGAAAGTTGAGCTTTAAAAGTTCCCAGTGCTACAAATTTCTGTCAGCCTAGCTTGCACTGAATTGAATTCAGAATAAGAAATCCAGTTTTACAGCACAAATACAGACCTCACAGTCACAAAAATTGTAGGCATAAGTGGTTATTGACAAATATGAGAAGGAGCTTTTTTTTTTAATTTGAGTATGGTGTTGTCCAGATGACAGCTGATTTTGTGGCCTTTTGTTTTGAGGATTCAATTATTTTATGAATCCCATGAAAATGGGTTCCAGCTGTATAAGGAGCTTTTCATCAACGATCCATGAGTACTGTTAAAATCCAAGTCATTCAGTACAGTCATCAGCATTCTGATCATCTTCTTCCTTCTTTTGAGGATTTGTTAAACTCTGATTAACCAAAGAGCTTCCTTGTCTTTTCAACAAGGTTAGCAGCTGCCTCCTTCCTGCCTTGGAAACACTGACGTCCCTTTGGTGCAGCCACGTGCAGTCATCTCCCTGCCTGATTACTCTCTACTTGCTGGCCCTAAACAAATACACAATCCACTGGGGCAGAACACTCTTTCCCACTGAGTGTGGCAGTCTTTAAATCCCTGCAGAGGCCTCATCTTACCCTGCAGCTGAACCATTTATTTTAGATAAGCATGTGTTCATAACCTCCCCTAATGCAATTACCCATCTGGATATTTGAAGGGAGACATTTTACACTTGAGAATCCATGTAGCAGTAACCAGAGAGCAAATCAGAATTTGGGCTTACTGACTGCTAATTCTGCCTGTGGACATTACCATGACAGGAAGTGTTAAAGTTCTGCTCACCTGGGATATTTGTATAAATTATTGTGAGTGCTGCTGTGGTGAGATGGTAACAGATTTGCTTGGTTAGAACACATTTTAGCTGTGAGTTCACACTTATAAATACTATCAGTGATGTATGTTTGCACTAAGTGGAACAAAATCTTCAATGAGTTTACAATGCCGCCTGTGTCTTAGCACGAAAGACAGCTTCAGTGTCTCTGCACAGCTTTTGTCTTGACATACTACTTAGAGAAAAAGTAACACAGCCTACAGAAGAAATGCAAGATTATGTTTTTTATTTAGTGTTGTCTCCCCCAAAACCTGATCCTTGCCAAGGAATTCTGTAAGCCTTTGCCAAGCAATAGCTCTTTCTCCCAAGAAACAGTATTACTTACTCTCTCAAGGCTGAATTGGGATTGTTCAGCCTGGAGAAGAGAAGCTTTGGGATGACCTAATTGTAGGCTTCCAGTACTAGACACCGTGAAGAAAATTAATTCTATCCCAGCTGAAACCAGCACACAAGCTAATACTGTTTTAATTTTACATTTTGCTTTTGCTTGGTTGCAAGTCTGCAATATTTAATCCAATATTTGCATAAAAATCTAGTCAGTCAATATGAGGCACTCCACTGACTGTCAGAAGATTGTCTAGGAACAATTGCCCCATTTTATAATCTGTAAAATTGTTGGCTTACTGGCTGCAATTGATTTTTATCTGTCAGCCTCACCATGTATTTTCTGTTCCATGTGCCAACCTGCTTGCTGACATTAGAATGCCATGCTCTTGTCCCTTCCCATAGGAATGACGTGTCAAGCCAGGACCTCGTACACAGAAGATGAAGTCCTTTGGGGTCACAGGTTCCTCCCAGTGATGTCTCTGGAAGATGGCTTTTTCCGTGTCGATTATTCTCAGTTTCATGCCACGTTTGAAGTCCCCACTCCTCCTTACAGTGTTAAAGAGCAAGAAGAAAACCTTGCCCAGTCATCTCTTTTGAATAGTCCTTTTGATAAGAAAACCAGAAGAGAACAGGCTTGTCCACTTGACTCTGTTGATATTACAGGAGAGAAGAACAAGCTCCCTGTTAAACTCCAGAAGATCAGCTCGAGAAAGGAAGGCCTTCCACAAAGAGCCCCGAGAATGAGTTCCAGTAACACAGGAAAGACTTTCAGTACCGGAGATCTCTTGAAAATTCAAGAAATGAGTCCCATCTCTGATGGTGAAGACAGCGATGGCAGGATGCAGCTGAAAGCCTTAAAGGCCAAGGCTCTGACTCAGTCTACCAGCGATCTTGAGTTACAGAAGGATTTTCCAAGTACGGGCGCTCTAGGGGTGAAATTGGAAGATAATTTTCCTGCCAAACTTTGAAAAATGAACTCTGATGGCTTCTTTTAAGAGCTGAAGAAACAGGAATTGTTGCTGATAAACTGCATTTGAGACTGCTGCCCTGAAAGAGTTGTTCCACAGTAAAGTCGTAACTCGGTTTTGCCACTTTCAGGAAGAATGATCCTTTTTGTATAATTGTTCTGTACAGATCCAATTTAGGTAGCATCATAGGACTCTGAGGGGCAGTAAGGTTACCCTGTCATGCCAAAGAGATTCCTGCCCCGATGATGTTTATCAGCATGCTCATTGCCAATCCACACTGTCTTCCATGTATGCAGATGCTTTTTCACAAAGCAAGGATCAATCAGATCCTTAGTCACAGAGTGAAACGTTCTGAGATGGAACCAAGAAGGGTGTAACAGCAGCTGAAACACGGTTTTGTGCAGCTCAGACCCTGGACTGTTCCTGATGTACAGAACAGCAGAACACAAGAAGAGTGTGTGACACTGCTCAGTCATAGTCCAGTTCTCTCGCATTGACCCCTTTGGAAAGCGGCCTTCCTGGTGCATCCTTCTTTCCCAGTGACTGCAGCACGCTCACTCTGTGCTCCCAGTGTCTCCTTCGTGATCATTCAGGTAGAGGAAGCAGTGTGCAATAACCATTTGGGTCATTGGACTCACATGAGCTCTCTTAAACATGAGGATCATTTATCCTGTCCAAAATTAGACCTCAGCATTTGATTTGGTGGATCACATGTTGAATTTTAATGACCATATCACCACTCACTGTGAAGGAAACTTGAGATCGGTAGCTCAGCTTAAAGGTGTGTTTTATACTGCGACTAAATGAAATTCAGTTTGGAGACACTGTAAGTAAATAAAAGCAGAGTGCTAAATAATGCTCTGTCATTACACATCTCAGAGTTTTACTAATTAATGGTAGTGTCTTTGATGTTGCTAATTTTCATTTTGTTACATTTGTCTTCTCCATTTATATATGATTCTCAGTAATTTTGTAGATTTGATATTTATTGCTATTCAGCTCAATCCACCTCTGTCTGTGAGAGAGGCCTTTTCTTTCCTGGTTGTTAGCAAGTATAAACACACCTTGCTGTTTTGTGAACGGTGCTCTGTAGGTCAGCATACAGGGTGTTCATCACCAGAGCACCAGCAAAGCACTCTCCAACAGAAGGATCAAATTCTGCTTTGTTACGTGGACAAAATTCAGTCGAATTGAAAAGGGGTGGCAGTGGCCACATTGTTTGGCAATGCATTCCTTGATGGTAAAGTGATGTATCCAAGCTAGGAGTGGCTTGGCTTGCATAACTCACTATTTCTTGCTTTTGATCTCTCTACGGTGTGAAGCTGGAAAATGGTATTTTGTGCAGGGATAAGATTTGCTGCTTGTTGTTGTTTATTTGTTCTCAACATGAATTTCAACAATATACATGTGCTAAAATCTGTATTTTCATTTATCAACTGTGTTCGTATGGAATATTTAGATGACAGCATGAAGTATTACATGGTGATGACTCTCCCTACTCTCCAGAACTGCCAAAATTAGTATAAAATAAAACTCCATCCACCTTGGGTCTCAAGCGTTCTTTACTCGAATGTGCATGTGTGTGTTGACAGCAAAGCAGCTCCAGGAGAGGAGGCACCATCCTTGGGCACACTTCCCCTCTGCTGTGGGGCAGGAACTGGGGGGGCCTTCCCCTGTTTGGGGGCTTCCCTCCCTTTGTGGGGGTGGGGCACGTACAGATGTAAATGGCATTAATTAGATTAGATTATTAGATCAGCAAGGTGCTGCCCAGGGCAGTTTCGCTCATTTTGTGCCTCCTTTTGGGGGGAGTAAAAATGGGGAACTGGGGAAGTCTGGGAGGGTGATGGTGCACTTGGGAGCACCCCAGTGTCACTGGGACAGTGATGATGTGGTGGAGGAGCAGGTGGAGGGGGAGCAGGTGGGTCATACAGGGCCCCTCCAAAAAAGGGAGGTTACAACCCAAAGCAGCATAAAAAGGGGTTAAAATGCAAACACTGCATTGTAAAAAGTAAAAAAGCCAGCTAGTCCTCTAAGACCCTTGAGACTAAACCAGCTGACATCTCCAAGACAATAAACAGGAGAGAGGGCAGGGCTGTGGTACCCGTGTGTGAATGTACCTTGATATCCATCTATTTTCTATTTTACTGTCTATTCATTTTCTTAGTGCCTGCTTTGTATTCTACTTTCTCATCTTTCCTGGGTCAGCTTTCCCATCTTCTTTGTAATTTCTAGTTTCTAATCATTTTGTGTGTCTACTGAATGTGATTCTCGTGGCCTCTCTTCTTGCACTTCTCTGGCTCCCAGCGGGGCACTGTGGGAGGAGAAGGTGCTGTTGGTTTCCCATTTTTCCCGCAGTCCAATTCTCCCTGGTGCTGACTCATCTCCCCACTGGATGTCAAGCTCCTTGCGCAGTCCTTGGTGCAGACCTTGAGTCTTTCTAGAACCACGTCTCCTGAGTCATGAGAGAGTCCAGTTTCAAGTCCCACAGCCAGGGATCCCACTGAGAGGCAGCCTAAAACAGTGTTCCCAACTGCAGTCGTCATGAGCTGTAGCCCCCTGTGACCTGTGTTCCCTTCTCCCATCACGGCTTCGTTTTGCAGGTGCCCGGCATGGGACTCCTTGCCTTGCACAGGACATGCTAACAGTGACAATAGGCAACTTTATTTCCACAGCTAAATCAATTTCAGCATTTGTGTGGATGCAGAGGAGGAAGATGGGCAGGACNCGTGATCATTCAGGTAGAGGAAGCAGTGTGCAATAACCATTTGGGTCATTGGACTCACATGAGCTCTCTTAAACATGAGGATCATTTATCCTGTCCAAAATTAGACCTCAGCATTTGATTTGGTGGATCACATGTTGAATTTTAATGACCATATCACCACTCACTGTGAAGGAAATTTGAGATCGGTAGCTCAGCTTAAAGGTGTGTTTTATACTGCGACTAAATGAAATTCAGTTTGGAGACACTGTAAGTAAATAAAAGCAGAGTGCTAAATAATGCTCTGTCATTACACATCTCAGAGTTTTACTAATTAATGGTAGTGTCTTTGATGTTGCTAATTTTCATTTTGTTACATTTGCCTTCTCCATTTATATATGATTCTCAGTAATTTTGTAGATTTGATATTTATTGCTATTCAGCTCAATCCACCTCTGTCTGTGAGAGAGGCCTTTTCTTTCCTGGTTGTTAGGAAGTATAAACACACCTTGCTGTTTTGTGAACGGTGCTCTGTAGCTCAGCATACAGGGTGTTCATCACCAGAGCACCAGCAAAGCACTCCCCAACAGAAGGATCAAATTCTGCTTTGTTACGTGGACAAAATTCAGTCGAATTGAAAAGGGGTGGCAGTGGCCACATTGTTTGGCAATGCATTCCTTGATGGTAAAGTGATGTATCCAAGCTAGGAGTGGCTTGGCTTGCATAACTCACTATTTCTTGCTTTTGATCTCTCTACGGTGTGAAGCTGGAAAATGGTATTTTGTGCAGGGATAAGATTTGCTGCTTGTTGTTGTTTATTTGTTCTCAACATGAATTTCAACAATATACATGTGCTAAAATCTGTATTTTCATTTATCAACTGTGTTCGTATGGAATATTTAGATGACAGCATGAAGTATTACATGGTGATGACTCTCCCTACTCTCCAGAACTGCCAAAATTAGTATAAAATAAAACTCCATCCACCTTGGGTCTCAAGCGTTCTTTACTCGAATGTGCATGTGTGTGTTGACAGCAAAGCAGCTCCAGGAGAGGAGGCACCATCCTTGGGCACACTTCCCCTCTGCTGTGGGGCAGGAACTGGGGGGGCCTTCCCCTGTTTGGGGGCTTCCCTCCCTTTGTGGGGGTGGGGCACGTACAGATGTAAATGGCATTAATTAGATTAGATTATTAGATCAGCAAGGTGCTGCCCAGGGCAGTTTCGCTCATTTTGTGCCTCCTTTTGGGGGGAGTAAAAATGGGGAACTGGGGAAGTCTGGGAGGGTGATGGTGCACTTGGGAGCACCCCAGTGTCACTGGGACAGTGATGATGTGGTGGAGGAGCAGGTGGAGGGGGAGCAGGTGGGTCATACAGGGCCCCTCCAAAAAAGGGAGGTTACAACCCAAAGCAGCATAAAAAGGGGTTAAAATGCAAACACTGCATTGTAAAAAGTAAAAAAGCCAGCTAGTCCTCTAAGACCCTTGAGACTAAACCAGCTGACATCTCCAAGACAATAAACAGGAGAGAGGGCAGGGCTGTGGTACCCGTGTGTGAATGTACCTTGATATCCATCTATTTTCTATTTTACTGTCTATTCATTTTCTTAGTGCCTGCTTTGTATTCTACTTTCTCATCTTTCCTGGGTCAGCTTTCCCATCTTCTTTGTAATTTCTAGTTTCTAATCATTTTGTGTGTCTACTGAATGTGATTCTCGTGGCCTCTCTTCTTGCACTTCTCTGGCTCCCAGCGGGGCACTGTGGGAGGAGAAGGTGCTGTTGGTTTCCCATTTTTCCCGCAGTCCAATTCTCCCTGGTGCTGACTCATCTCCCCACTGGATGTCAAGCTCCTTGCGCAGTCCTTGGTGCAGACCTTGAGTCTTTCTAGAACCACGTCTCCTGAGTCATGAGAGAGTCCAGTTTCAAGTCCCACAGCCAGGGATCCCACTGAGAGGCAGCCTAAAACAGTGTTCCCAACTGCAGTCGTCATGAGCTGTAGCCCCCTGTGACCTGTGTTCCCTTCTCCCATCACGGCTTCGTTTTGCAGGTGCCCGGCATGGGACTCCTTGCCTTGCACAGGACATGCTAACAGTGACAATAGGCAACTTTATTTCCACAGCTAAATCAATTTCAGCATTTGTGTGGATGCAGAGGAGGAAGATGGGCAGGACAGAGGATGCCTTCGACCCTGAGGCTGTCTTCGGATCAGCAGGCACTGCCCCAGTACGAAATGGTCATGGTCCACTGCAGCCTGAACTGGATCCTGTTCATCCTGCTGCTCATGTGTTTTTTCCCATTAGCTTCTGCAGCACCTCGTGCACCTGAGTTAAGAAGTGCACCAGTATCTGGTACGGGTGTGGAGCGGAGGTAAGCCAGGGAGGCTGAGTTGGCCTTGGCTGCTCAGAGGGGGTTGAGGTGGAGGCTGGCGCTGGCTCTGGCGCTGGCTCTGGCGCTGGCTCTGGCTCTGGCTCTGGCGCTGGCTCTGGCTCTGGCTCTGGCTCTGGTGCTGACTCTGGCTCTGGCTCTGGCTCTGGCTCTGGCGCTGACTCTGGCTCTGGCTCTGGTGCTGGCGTGGCTGTTACAGTTGGGTGCTGATGTGGAGTGGGCGTAGAGCAGCCCGGTTCTGTTGGTGTTGGCCCTGGATGCTTGGAGGGGGTTGAGGGGGTTGAGGTTGTTGAGGTGGTTAAGGGGGTTG
>VXAZ01006691.1:0-60071 GCA_013399875.1 Gymnorhina tibicen | reverse complement strand
GGGTTGAGGGGGTTAAGGGGGTTGAGGGGGTTGAGGTGAAAGTTGGCTTTGGCATTGGGGTGGTTGTTACAGTTGGCTGTGGATGTGGGGTGGGTGTAGAGCAGCCCAACTGTGTTGGTGTTGGCCCTGGCTGCTCGAAGGGGGCTGAGATGAAGCCTGGCTCTGGTGCTGGAGTGGCTGTTACAGATGGGCACAGGCCCGTCTGAACCAGGATCCAGTCGTAGAAGTGCTGAGTGGAGGTGTAGATTCCAGGCCGTTTTGCTCTGGCACAGCCTTTTCCCCAGCTGGTCACTCCAACAAGCCAGAAGTAGCTGCCACTGTTATCTTTGCACACCAGAGGCCCTCCACTGTCACCCTGCAGCAGATGAAAGAGGATTAGGGTGCTGTTGGGTGGCTGCTGGCAGCACTAGAGGCTTGCTTCTCTCTTGCAGCCCCTGCCACAGCTGTGTTCCTGGCACAAAAAGGCTCTGCTCAGGTGCTGGAATCTCCAGAACCTTAGCTGGGAACAGCTTGGGCATCTGTAAAGTTGGGCCCCCTCTTGTATCCGCACGGTGATCCCGGATGTGCAGAGGATGAATGATCCAGCATCTGGACCTCTGGGCTGCTGAGAGCACTGGATGGGCTTTCTGGGCAGTGCCAGGGAACATGGGCACTGGGCACAGACCCACAGATATGGGGAAGGAAACTCCACCAGTGGGGGGGACCCAGGGGTGGAAAAGTGATTTGCCAGGCAAAGCACATGCTGGCCCATGTTGGCATGGTGGTCGTGGGGTACCTTTACTGCTGGGGGCTGGCTGACCCACAGCACGCTCGTACCTGGCAGGTGTCGATGCCACCCCGTGGGTAGCCAGCACACAGGTTGTGGGTGTGGATGGCCCCAGCGTACCATCGGCTGCTGTTAACAAGCTGGATATCAAGGAGACGGACCTTGGCTTCCTGCAGGACATCACTTGGTCCCCGAGCTGTGAGCACAGGAAGGAATGAGCACCCAGCAGCTCGCTGCCGGTTCTACTGCCTGGTCTGGGGGTGAAGTCCTTCCCCAGGGCTTGGCTTTGCCTCTGGAGCAGCTGTTGAAGTGCTGTGTCCTTTCTGTCTGGCTTTGGGAAGCAGGCCAGCCCCATCTCTCCAGAGGCATACGTTCCACAGCCTGACTTTGGTCTCCGCTGTCAGGAAGCCCAACCCATTTCTCCGGTGTGCCCAGCTTGCCCTTAGGGCACAGGCCCCTTTTGGGAACTCACCTTTTGCACTGGCGAAACCCCAGCCAGCAATGTAGCAGGTTTTCAGCTCTGACACTGTAAGCGAGGCATTGGGCACACAGGCAAGCTGGACGTAGTCACTGCACTCCACGGGCTGGTCCAATTCCAGCAGGGCAATGTCGTTCTGCTGAGAAGTAGCAGCGTAGTGCTGGTGAGTCAGGAGCCGCTTCACGTGGCGCACCTGGGCCTCGGGGCCCAGATGAGTCAGCTGGGTGGCCCCCATCAGCACGCGCCACATGGTGACATTCCTGGAAGGCAGAGAGAGGGGTGAGAGGGAGCAGAGCCATGTGCTGTGGCAGCTCAGCACCTCCCTGCCTTCTGCGTCCCAAGGCAGAGAGGAAAGCAGAGCAATGGAGAGTGAGACTAGTGCCCTAGCATGCGTTAGGCTCCAGGAATGCCACGCTGGAGGCTGCAGGCAGCAGTGGCACAAGCCCATCCTTCTGAGCAGTCTCTCAGTTGGGCTCTGCAGTGCTGAGGCACTGGGCACACGGCACGGAAACAGGATGGGAGCAGTAAGTGGTGCTGCAGGCTGGGCAACTGTTTGTGTTGTGGGGACATCGTCATCCCTCGCCCCTCCTTACCTGGCCCGGATGAAGCAGTGAGCTGCTGTAAGGACCCACTGTGGGCTGATGAGGGACCCTCCGCACATATGCCCGGTGCCTATTTTCCTGGGGTCCTGGATGCTGACAATCCAGGGCCAGGCCCCTGGCTGGGCACCTGTGCCACCCATGATGTGTGGCATGCGGTAGTGAGAAGCTATGGAGTCGTAGTCAGAAGCCAAGGGCCGGAGCCCGCAGGTCCCTCTGTAAGCAGAAAGTCATTACTGCCCTGCCCAACAGCTGCTGCAGCTCAGGCTGTGCCTTTCTGCCCCAGCACCTGGGGCAAGGAGGTTCCCACATGGGGTTTGGGAAGACACGGTGTGGCAGTGGGGGACGAGCACCCTCCCAGAGCCCGGGGCCACTTACCTGCAGGTGTCCCAGGTGCCATGTGCAGGCCTGTACACAGCCAGCAGGATGAAGAGGTACAGCAGATTCAT
This sequence comes from Gymnorhina tibicen, assembly GCA_013399875.1. NCBI lineage: Eukaryota > Metazoa > Chordata > Aves > Passeriformes > Artamidae > Gymnorhina > Gymnorhina tibicen. Next base: position 57,779 of record VXAZ01006691.1, on the reverse strand, counting down.
CACTGCCAGTAGCATGTGTCAGCTGCAAGAAACAAAAGCTTGTCTCTTCCAGTGCAGCCACTGAGCCAAGTGCCTGCAGCAGCTGCACTGCCCACGGCACCCATGGCCCTGGGGCTGATGTCACAGAGTGGCTGGTTCCGGGTTCTGGGCACGGTGCCCTCAGAGGGCAGGGGAAGGCCACAGCCTCAGAGAACCACAGAATAGTTTGGGGGGGAAGGGACCTTGAAGATCACACAAGGTAAAATGGGTCCCATGCCTGGCACCTGCAAAATGACGCCATGGGCAGACAAATCTGGCACAAAAGGACAGTCACCCCAAAGGGCGTGTTTGGTCAGAGAGGGTGTTCAGAGCCACCACAGGATGGAGAAAAGTGGCACATCAAGGCTAGGAAGAGGACAGGAAGAACAATGCCACATGCCAACAGTTTGGGGGGATGCATTAAGGCACATAAGCCTTAGCTAATGGAACAAACCTGGGAAACTCCTGAGCATTGCAAGAGAAATTGTTCATTGCGGCAGAGTGGGAGAAGCTGCCAGCAGTTCCAATGCCACGAGGAAGCCCTTCTGAGCCTGTTTGTACATCTTCCACGTTTGGAGCAGGGTGAGTACTGCAAATGCCTCGGTGCTGCCTCTCGCTTTGGAGGCTGGTGCTGGAGGTTGTGGCGGCAGAACACGAGGACATGGAGAGTGTTCGTGCACTCACTGTTGTGATTTAGGAATGGTATTCCCCAATCTGGTGTTCCCACCAGAACACTGCAAACCACATGCTGCTCACTCCCCTCTCCCCTTCTCCTCCCTTCTGTGGTGGGGTTGAGAATTAGAGGCACAAAAGGTAAAGATCATGGGTTGAGAAAAGAACAATACACTGGAAGCAGCAATTTAAGTAAGAAAATGAACAGTAACAGCAACAATATTAATAACGGAGTGTACAAGGGAGTGGAACCATTCACATGCAACCACCCATCCCATGGAGCCTTGCAATACCTGACCAGGCCAGCAGCATGTGACCCAGAGGGGACTTCATCCCCTGTCCCTGGAAAGTGATGTGAGGTGGTACAGAATAACCTCCAGGTTCTGGCCATGCCCCGTCCTGGCTACTGCAAAAATTTACCCCATCCTGGCCAGAACCAGGACATTCACCTTCAGGATCTGCAACACAGCTTTGGGGTCTGAGCCAGAGGCACTGGATCCCTGCATGCCAGGGAGGGCAGTCACCAGGGATTAGCAAACTTCAGGAACTCCTCACCTCTCACTCTGGCCCCTGGTTTTCCTCATTTTATGGAATGGAAGAACACATGTCCAGCTCCTCCCAGTGTCTTCTTCACTGGAAATCCTCTGTGCTTTGATTCCTTTTCTGACATCCTGCTGCATCTGGGAGAAGTAGTGGGAACACCCAGGGCTCTGGGTGAAGGTCCTTCCTACAGCACCTTACCTGAAGTGCACCCAGGAAGGCTGGGCTGTGGCATATTCCTGACCTAGGCTCTCTAGAGGGAGATTTGCTGTTTCCCCATAGGCCACAGAGGCTTTTAATATGAGGTGAACTTCACTTTGTCTCCCCAAGCTCATGTCCAACCTGTTCCACAGCCTCTGGCTCTGGGAAACGCTGTGCTCTCCTGTGCACCCTGCTTCATTCCCTCTCACACGCCTGGACAGGGTCAGTGGCTGATGTGCCAGCACCTCCTGCTCCAGAAGGGGAGCTCAAGGTGAAGGTGCTACCCCTGCAGCTGGAAAGAAGGTTCCTTTGCCATGGGATCCCAGGAGGTGACCAAGCATGTCATCAATGGAGTCCAAAAAAAGAAAAATTAAAGGTGTTGGGGCAGCTGCATTCACCAAGCACATACAGGCAGTCTAGAGAGAACTGCCAGGACTTGATTTGTGGATAAGAGCCAGAAATGGGTTCACTTAGCCAGAAATGAGATCTCTCTATGCAGTGAGCCAGCTGCTTGCCATTCCCTTGGTCCCTGGCCACAAGCAGCACTGAATCTGTGAGCTCTCACCCTGCAGTCACTCAGCATCTCTGGGTAACCCTGAGAAAAGTGCTTCTGTATCAGGGGCTGCAAGAGGCCTCCAAAGAAGCAGCTAGGGGATTAGGCAAGGGGAAGAACTGAAAAAAAAAAGCATACATTTTTCCCTGGATTTGTGAAAGACAAGAAGAAAGAAAGACAGGACCCCAAAAAGCAAACCCACTTGATGGGAGAGGCAGGTGAGCATCTCCGGTTCAGGAATTACACAATGCACTCAACTGCAGCTTGCAGACAAGGATCCTGAGACGTTCCAGCAGCCAGCACTGCCACCTGATCCCAGCATCCCCCACCCTCTGCATTCACACAGCACCAAAGCCCCAGTGCTCCTCGAAAGGAAAACATCCAACGGCACCCACTCGGTAACCTGCTCCTGGCTTCTGCAGCCTCTGGAGAAAGACAAATTCCCTCGTCAGGAAACGAAGCAGGTCTGAGCTGGGCTTTCTCACAGCACACCAAAGACAGGGGTAGTTTCTCCGTGCTGTTTGGGAAATGGCACCTGAGCCGCAAGGGAATGAGAGGGATTCTCAACTTCAGAGGCACCGCTGAACACAGCCTCTCCCGACACCAGCTGGGCCTCCAGCCCCCGAGATGTGACTTGTGCCTCCAAACAGAGGTGCCAGAGCACCTGGCCTGCATTTACCAGGCCTGCCACAGCACCACGTCACACCGAGCACGGCAGCGCCCCAGCCTTCCCCTGCTCCAGCCAGTCCGTTCACAGGCTGTTCCCATCCCCACCTCCGCCTTACAGGGGGACCGAACGCCGCTGATCCCACCCACGGCTACCTCCGACCTGAAGGGAGAGGAAGAGTTCCTCATTTGCTGCTGTGGCCAGTGGCACCTCTCTGTAACAGATTTTGTCTCCTGCCCGGTGCTCCTCTGCACCGGCCAGGCTGGCTCCATGCTGCTGGACCTCTCCCAGTCCCTCAGAGCAAGGCTCCAGCCGAGTCTTCCAAACAGCCCCAATCCCCCAAAACAGCCCGGCGCTCCTGGGGCAGTTTGGGTGGGGAATGTCAAACCCACACCGAGGAATCGCTTTGCCCAATCACCCGAGATGGAGCACCACCCGGCCTGCTCCATGCAGAGCCCCGGGGACGGCTACTGCTCTGCCCAGCAAAGGCGGGGGACCGTGGGCTGAGGAGGGAAGAGGGCACGGAGAGCGGGAAACTTCCAGCGCTTTGGGTCTGGGGCAGCCGGTGGAAGTCCAACGCCTCCCGAGCCGCCCTGCCACACACGTGTGGAGCCCCGGGGTCGAGAGCTCTCCCCACCCTCACACCTCCCTCCTCAACCCGCCCCAAAACAACTCCCGCGGCTCCCTGGCAGGGGCCACCATCGTGCGCGCCGCCTGCGTGGAAGGGCCCCGTCACCATAGCGACGGGGGCTGGCAGCGCGGCGCCTGACTAGAACGGTCCAGGCGACCATCGTGCGCGCCGCCTGCATGGAAGGTCCCCGTCACCATAGCGACGGGGGCTGCCCGCGCGTCGCCTGACTAGAACGGCCCACACCGCCCCGGCCTCGGTCTCCGCCCCCAGCCTTGGCCTCGCTCCTTTGTGCGCAGGGAGGGTCCCGCCAAGGGAGGAGAGGGGCCCTGGTGCCAGCCTGCGGTGCCCGGTGACCAAGGGCAGGGCTGAGCTCTCCCTGGACCGCGTCTGGCCGCAGGCAGGCCGAGCAGCATTCTGACCATGGAATGGAAGTATTCCAGCCTAAAGGGAGCAATCAGGACACAAAGTCTGTTTTGTGTAAGGCAGTCAGGAACCTTCTTAGACTCTTACCCTTTGATTTTTGTCTAAATCTCGCAGGGGTTTTGATGAGGCATCAAAAGGAAGTGCAGAAAGCAGATCTTCCTCCCGCAGAACTGCAGCTTCCCCCCAGCTCGGAGGGATCAGACCAAACCTCTGGTGGGAGCAGTTTTATTGTGGTGCCTAATCACCTGGACCCTCTGCAGGCTGGGGAAAACCTTAATCCTTGGCTTGCCGTATCGCTACAACAATCACAATATAGTAGAGAGTTTTCTGTTATGTACTGAATGGTTTGGTTCGTATCTTCTTTATCTTCTGGTTGTCCTTCTATGTCCTTGTGGCCTATAAATTCTGTATTCCTTGCGTCCATTTTCAGCAGTACGTCTCTCTCTCCAGACTTTGTTCATCGAGGCATATCAGGGTTAGTTTAGCAGAACTTTAAAATGTCAGTAATTTTTCCAAACTCTGTTCCCACAATAGCAGCTTGTGACAAACCTTGTTAAATGCTGGCTAAAAGTGATTTAAAACTAACGCACTGCTTGAGATTAATATACTGGTTATGATTAATTAAAGCAATTATTTAAAAGCGAATTAATTAAAAGTTAATGTTAAAAGTTAAAATAATTTCAAAAACTATCACGCCCCCCATATGAGCAGGGGCGGTGGTCACAAGTGCCATCGTTAATTGCCTCCGTCAGAGTTGCTGAAGTGCTGCTGGGACCCCAGCACCGGGTGTGGGCAGGGGCAGGAGGAGTCACCTGGGCAGGTGTAACACAGGAGTAAATCCAGACACCCTGTCTGGGTAAGGGGCAAAAAGGGATGGGAAAAACCAGCCATTGCAAGGCACGATGAAAAAAGCCTTCTGAGCATGGCTGTGCCCCAACTGGATGCCCCGAGCATAAAAAAGAAACCCTCGTGATTGGAGTGGGAGCCAGTTGAACTGTGCCGAGCTGGGTAAAACCACCTGCCCTGAGCAGAAATGGGTGAGACTTGATGGCCCAGGCTGGGCAGGAGCCAAAGCAGCCAGGCCAAGTGGGGGTGAGCAGCAAGCAGCTGAATCCTTGGAGCACAAGAAACACCGACTGCCTGCTGATCCGAGGCTGACCAGAACTCCCGCTGTCCAGAGGACAGCCCAGAACTGCCTTAAGTCAAGTGCAGCAGGAACAAAATGGCCTCCAGCCATCCTGAGCGGGAATCTGGCTAAAGCTGTGTCTGATCAAAACCTAACCAAGCCTGGAGGAAGGATTAAATGTGAAACTGCTAAAAACCTGCCCAGGAGAGACAGCAGCTGGGTGGGGGCAGCCAGCCAAGGTCCACCCAGCGCAGCCTCTGAAGGGTCCCTTTGGTGGTGCCAGTCCAGGGTCAGCCCGTGGGTGAACCTTGAGGGCAGATGAAGTTCATTGGAAATGAACCTGGGAGAGCTTGGGTGCCTTGCTACATGGCTCTCACAGACACAGGACTGTGCCTGGGAGGGGTGGAACAGAAACGCCCAGCAGCCTGTGTGCTGCACAGAACTGTGACCAGGCTGTGATGGCTCTCAGCAGGCCTTTACTCATTAGTCTTGGCAGGCTTTCACTCATTACATTGTGCTCATGCCAGCAGATGAACAGCTCCTCCTCAGCAGCACAGGGGGAGTCCCAGTGACTTCCACCTGTGAGAGAAGCCATGTGGATTCCTGTGCCCAGGAATCCTGGCCTCAAGGGGACACATCCCTGTGTGGCCCCGTGTCACAGAGGGGCAGAGATGTGGCACCTCTGCAGTGATTGTGACCTCAGCTGCCCAATGCTTGGTGTCCTGAAAGCAGGCTCATGGAAGTTAGCCGGTCAGAGCCGGCTTTCAGGATAATTCAGCTTCTTCTTTTGCTACTCATGTGTCTGTCTTTTAAACAAATGTATTGTTTACTGTCCTATTCTCCTCACCTTTCATCCTCTCAAAGGTAATTCTGATTTGACTCTTGAGATCACAGAGAAAGGAGATAAGGGATAAAAGTCTAGGCTGGTTTATACCTTCCTAGCTGTAGGCTGAGCTGTTACACCTTTATAGGCTGATCAGATACAGGCTGGGCTAGAGTTCCTATTTGCTGATTCTTGTTTCTTTATTGTAGCCTAGGATAGGTAAGTGGGGGGTGGCTGTAGTCTGAGGGGCTGGGCTTGGCCTAGAGTCACCCCAAAAAGCCCACCTTGACTGCTGCAGGAGGGAGCGAGACAGAAAAAGGAGAGCAGCTAAGGCAGCAGTTAAATTAGTGGCTGAAAGCTGGTCAGTCCTGCATAGGAGGTGGGGAAGCCAGAGAGCTCTGCTGCTGATGCAGTGGCAGGAGAGCAGCAGCAGGGCCTCCTCAGAGAAGGTAACTGGCACTGGAGCACTTGAAAAGGACCTGTGAACCTGCTGTGACCTGGGGCTCTGGCACTGATCGTAAGGGTGTGAGCCTGCAGTTGGCAGCAGTACAAGCACCTCTGAAATTCTTGATGGCATGTGCTGTTCTATAGGTTGTGTTCATTTGGAGTTTTTATCCTTTCGGTGAACTACAGTAATTTCTTTGCAATCAGGTGATGGGATTGACACTGGTCTCTTTCCGGAGCATGTCCTGATGTCCTTGGTCATCCAGAGCTTTGCCCTCTGTTCCTGAGAGAGGCAATGGCCACAACAGGGAACGATTCCTGTGAGTATCAGCTTCACCAGCGTGTTTGGACTTTCTGAATCCCCACAGACAACTGGCATGGCTGGTGGTCAGATCCCAGAGTCATGTGCTCACAATCTAGAGTGAACTCTGGGATGTTTCGTGAGAGCAGCCAGACTGACCCAGGTGTTTATGATCAGTCACAGGAAAACACCTTTTGTCTCTTTTGCCACTATGTACAAGACTTTGAAATATCATTGCTCATAGAGAGGTCTTTGAGTTACCTTCTGTGTTCAGTACTTGCTTGTTTTCAATAAGTTACAATCAGGTAAAGGGAAGGCTTGACCTGATAATCCAGTCTATAACTCTAGTGAGAAAGGAAGGTAGCCTGAGGCCAAGAAATCAGATTTGAGTTTGTTGGACTCTTGGCAAAGTAAGCAGGGGAACAGACTTTTCCAAACCAGTAAATTTCAATGGCAGTGCCAGGCTTCCCCTGATACTGAGTTGAAGGTTTGAGCTGGTTGTCCTGAGTGTTTGTGTAGAGAACTCAAAGTTTAAATATGCTTTCGTTCTTCATCTCATCTCTTTTCAAATGGAATTTCTCTGCAGTCATTGCTGAGGGAATGGCTCCTCCAAAAAGGATCCTCTTTCCACCGGAGAAGATTTGCATGGTCTGGCAGCAGAGGCAGAGTGCTGGAGCAGGACTCTTCAATGTGGGCAACACGTGCTTCCTCAATGCTGTCCTGCAGTGCTTGACCTACACCCCCCCACTGGCCAACTACCTGCTCTCCCGAGAGCACAGCCGGGCCTGTGAGTGCTTTTAGGAACATCTCCTTGAAAATCTGATCATTAAATCCCAAAGATTCCCAGAATATGGAATTTGATTTAGGAGAACAGCAGCCCTTTGTCAGCCCCATGAATTTATGTTTGAACACTCAAGCCTAGAAGCCACTTGTCCTATCCAGCTGTGTTACTCTTCATGAAGGCACCTCTTTCTAGCCTCTTTCTAGCCTTTTCACCTCTTTCTAGCCTTTTCTAGGTCTCTATTCCTGCAAGTTAAGCCCTCTTGGCTTACTGCACAGAAAACTTCTGTCAGTTTAGCATCCCTCTGAAGAACATTTTCTGCACGCTAAGATGCCCTGGAATCATTGAGACATTGGGAGGAGCGGAGTGTTGCACTGGAGTGGAAGAGGAGGAGTATCCCACTGCTATGGGTATTTTGCTAACCTAAGGACCTTCCCTGCCTCCTCCTTCAGGTCACCAGCGAGGTTTCTGCATGATGTGCATCATGGAAGCGCACGTTAACAAGGTCTTGCATTCCTCTGTCAGTGCCATCCTGCCTTTGGCTGTCCTCAAGGTGTTCAGAAGTAAGTCATGCCAGGTGCTTTGACAGGCTTTCTTCCCTTCTTGTATGAGAGAACTACAAACTTCTTCTCTCTTAGGCATAGGAGAACATTTTCAGCCTGGCAGGGAGGAAGATGCCCATGACTTCCTGTGCTGTACTGTCAATGCCATGCAGAGAGCTTGTCTGAGTGCAGGCAGCGAGTAAGCACAAGCAAATCACCCTTACAAAGTTCTGAGCCCTTTGGACTGCTTGATATGTTCCCATCAAGGAAAACCTAAACCGAGGGCTGTCAGGCAAAGCAAAACTCTTGGAGGAGATAATGCTCTGTCTTACCACTTGTTTCCAGCTTGGACATCTCTTCTCAATCTACTACCATTGTCCATCAAATATTTGGGGGCTTTCTGAGATCCAGAGGTACGTTTCCACAAATACTGCTCTCTTTGACATTGCCTGTGCCCGACAGTCGGTCCTGGGGCTGGTGGGACAGGTCAAACACGTCTAAATGGGCAATGTCAGTCAGCTCCCCATTGCTCACTGTTTGGAATTTTCCTTCCAGTCACCTGCTTCAGCTGCAAAGCCATTTCTGATTCCTATGAGGCCTTCCTGGATGTCCCTTTGGATATCAAAGTAAGAGGCTTTGCAATTGTGCTTCAAGACATCCCAAGGCCCTGTAGCTTTCCAGAGTCAACACATTTGTCTTAAAAATGTAGACTGTGAACACAAGAGATTTTGGTGCTGGGTGGGAAGGGGAATGGATGGTGTCCTCCCACAGAGGCCGTGGCACTGGTCTCTCTGTAGGTGCTGTCTTTAAGCTGGACAAGCAGCATTATCCTCTTTGCACCCTTGAGGATGATACATTCTCATCCTTCTTCCCTCTGTCCTCCCGCAACACCCGTCTGGCCCCCAGGCTGATGGGTTGGATTGTTTGCACCACTGATGCCCCTGCACACCATCATTAGTTGAACTAAGGGGTGGTACAGGGAGGGAGCTCCTGATGGCTCCAGCAGCCCCTGGGACACAGGGAAGTGTTCAGCATTACACTCTCTTTCTGCCTCCTTCTGGACACTGCTCATAGGTTCATGGTGAGTCTCTTCAGCATCAGCTACAGAGGTCTTCTTGTCAGCTCCTGGGAAATGTTTGGGTGAGGGCATTTCCCACAGCTCAGTGTGCTCATTTCTCACTCCTCCAGGCAGCCTCATCCCTCACTGCAGCTCTGGAGGACTTTGTGACTCCCGAGCACCTGGACGGTGAAAACTGCTTTAAATGTAACAAGTAAGATGATTGCTAAGAATGTATTAACATGAGATCCTGTGTGGGGGGGCTGCATGTCATTGAGCAGAAGGCATTTTCTCATGGAGGTTTACTGCACACAAATGAGATGCAGCTTTTTAAAAACATGGCAGTGAAGAGCCTTAGAATAGCAAAAGCTGTGTGAGACAGGAAAGGTTGCCTGGCCACCCTGGGGGAGGATTGGGTGCATTTCAGCACTGGGCTCTGTGCTTGGTTTCAAGGTGTCAGAAGAATGTTGCCGCCTCCAAGAGGTTCACAGTCCATTGTGCACCCAAGGTTCTCACGGTGTGTCTGAAGAGGTTTGACTGTTTCACCGGCGGGAAGATCAGCAAGGTGTGTACACAGCTGGCGTGCAGCTTTCTCTTCCTGCAGCAGATTTCCTAGAGCAGCATGCTTGTCACAAGCCACTCGTGTTGGGTTAGTCGTGTTCCTTCCTGGGGAGAGAAGAATTCCCTTGGGAAGACAGGCAAGCGCTCTTCTCCAACAGAGCTGCTTTGGCCAAGAACCTGCCACCCAAACCATCACATGTTGCTTTATGGAAAACCAACTGTTCATGAGCCCCAAAGATGTATTTACACTCCTCTGGCCCCTGGAGTTGGTGGCTATTTCATGTCACAGGTGAGGATCACTTCTGAGCCCTCTCGGTGTCTCTGCAGGTTGTGGAGTACCCCGAGTACTTGGATCTCCGCCCGTACATGTCTCAGGTGGATGGAGAGCCCCTCCATTACGCCTTATACGCCGTCCTGGTGCACAGTGGGGTCAGCTGCCATGGAGGACACTATTTCTGCTACACAAAGGTGAAGAGCAACTTCCTTTTCAATGGGGAAAATGTGTGCTGGGGAAGATAAACTTTCCCGTCAGTGTTACTGACAGCCAAGGTTTTGGGGCAGAAGGTCTCCTTAGGGGCTGGACTGGATTTGTTTTGACATACTCTTTGTTTGGTAGTTTTCTGCCTGTGTTTTTGGAGAGAAACCATGCAGAGATCCTTGCCTCTATTTCACAGGCCAGCAACGGACTGTGGTACCAGATGGATGATGAGTCTGTGGAGCTTTGTTGCATTGACACAGCTCTCAGGCAGCAAGCCTACCTGCTGTTTTATGCCAGGTAATAACCAGGATTCAGATGTGTTCAGAAGAAGTCTCCTTTTCCCTGTTTATTGTTTTGCTTCTCATACTCCTGAGTGTTTTCCTCATCGAATGCAATTATTACCTGCATCATTCAATGCTGTGAAATCTGTACTACCCCGTATCTGTCCTTCAGGCTGCTGCCCTGATGTAACCTGCTACTTGTCTGCTCTCTGGTGCTGGACTTACGTAGAGAAGAGGGAGAGAACTTAAAGGGGCCTGCCAGGAAAGATGGGAGAGGACTCTATCAGGGAGAGTTGGACAGGATGAAGGATATCAGTTTTCAGCTGACAGAGGGCAGGTTTACATTAGATATTAGGAAGAAATGCTTCAGTTGAAGGGTGGTGAGACAATGGCACAGACTGCAAAAAGAAGCTGTGGGTGCCCCGGCTCTGGAAGTGTTCAAGACCAGGCTGGACAGGGCTTGGAGAAACTTGGTCTACTGTAAGGTATGGCTGCCCATGACAGAGGGGTGGAACCTTCCAACCCAAACAAGTCTGTGAACTTATGGAATGGAGGCTATAGAAGGTATAAAGATGAGGTTTTGCTGGGACAGGAGCAGACTGGGTGGGAAGACCCTAGCTGAATTTTCCATTAGTGGCCTTGGTTAAGTCTTCTCTCTGTCATAGAAACCTCTCCAAGAAAATGACTGAACCCCAGAGGAGGCTGCAACAACAGCCCTAAATTGAGATCACTCTTTTTTTCTCGAGATGCTCTGATCTGAAAATTGGAGAAAGGGCTTCTTCCTCGCTGGCACCACCATATGCCCCTTCCTTCCTCAGGCAATGGGCAGCCAGCAGCCAGGTGGCCTCTATTGGACCACAGAGTTTGCCTGGTAGGACTAAGGTAACTCTGGGGAGGTGGGTCAGGGCACCAGAGGAGCAGTGGATTTCTTTCTAGGGCCTCAGCATTCCTCCTTTTCCCTCCCACACTGCAGCATTCTTCACAGCCACAATGCTGCTTCCTCTCAAACCATCCCACCTGGTTCCATCCCATTTCTGTGCCTTTGGCCCTTTGGCCTTGGCAGCCTTCCAGAAGAGCCTTTGGGAGGCTCCGAAATGTCCTCTCCCAGAACTCCTGGGGGTTCCCCACCGACTCCGGTCCTTTCAGGAGAAAAGGGCAGGAACTCTCCACAGCTCTCTTTGCAGGACATGGCGCTGGGCGTGGAAGACACTGGCAGGGAGCGGGCCCGGAGCGGATCCCCGCTGTGGGGCAGGGATGTCTGCAGCTGGTTTGTGGACACCGCGGACTGTGACCGCTCCGCGGGGAGGAGAACTGGCCCTCCAAGCTGTGGCCATGCTCTCAGGGATGGCGCAGCTTCAGGGCCTTCCAGCAGGAGCTTCCAGTGGGCTGCTGGCCCCGGGGCTGCTCGGGAGCAAACCCTGCTGAGGCACAGAGAGATGAGCAGATGCGTGCGGGGGGGCTACGACCTCCGCAGCCGCTTTGTGCAGCACACAGACTACGGCCCCTCATCAAGGAAGAGGCAGAGCACAAGTTCTCCATGTTGTGACCAAACCCCTATCGACAGTGCAGTTCCAGGGACCTCCCACAGCAGCTTCAAGCAGGTTCCCGTGCCCAGGGCTGCTCGGGAGCAAACCCTACCATGCCGGAGAGAGCAGAGAAGATCCCCACGGCGGGGCTGCGATGTCCGCAGCCGGTTTGTGCAGTGCACGGACCACCACCCCTCACCGAGCAAGAGGAAGGGGGGGAGAACAAGTCCTCCACGCTGTGGCAAAGCCCCAGTGGATAATGCAGTTCCAGGGCCCTCCAACACCAGCTTCAGGCAGCCTCCCATTCTCAGGGCTGGCCGGGAGCAAACCCGACCAAGGCGGAGAGTGCAGAGAAGATCCCCACGGCGGGGCTACGCGCTCCGCAGCCGGTTCGTGCGGTGTGCAGACCGCCGCCCTTCACTGAGGAAGAGGAGGGTTTCCACGCCCCAGAGATTCAAGTCAGACAAGCACTCAGGGCACTCTGGGAGTGCTGGGGCCAGGTTATGGCCCTGGCTGAAGCAGAATGGAAGATTAGCACTGCGTTTTTTAGCAAAGGTGTCCTTGCTTTCTCAGACATATACGCCTTCTCAGACATGAGGGAACGATTTATTTAAATGGATGATGATGCTAATGATGAGACTAAAGGGCTTTAATTTGAATTCTTTATTCCACAGTGTACATAGTTATAGCTGCTAATATAGTACAATATTCGGAAACAGTATTGGAGCAATTATATTAAAGCTAGAAAAATAAATATTAAGTAGAGACTGATACTACTCACCCTTGCCAATGGCCCTGGACAAGTCTCTTTTTCTCAGTCTCAAGGCGAAACCTTGCCGGGTGTCCCCACTCGAGGGAGGGATCTCCACACACACTTGGAGAAGGGGGATGTTAGAAGTCTGTCCTGTTAAAAAGTGGGACAGGGCTTTTATAGCCTAAAGCGCTGGACTGTGAGCCAGGTGCTGCTCGGGGAGCTGTGCCAGCTGGAGCAGGGCGCTCTGCCCAAGCAGGAATACAGCAGCTCCAGCTGTGGCTTGTTTATACCTCACCAGCAATGGCTTGAGCAAGGAGGCTCTCCTGGTTTTAGTGTTAAAGAATGCTGAGAGCAGCTTGACCAAACTGCCATGCCCACCACTGTCACTGAAAACATCAGGATAAATCAAACTCCAATACTACTTTTAGTATTGGAAAGCAGATGTTACTTTTATTACAGCGCTCCTCTAAACATGCACACGCACTTTCAAAACTTTGCACTATTTATACGTTTTAGCAAACAAAGAAATTAATGTTCGTTGGCTATAAATTGCATAATGCTCTTCATTAATTAGAGTTCTGTCTTCTATTGGTTATTGACTTCTTGCTTCTTGTGCTAATTGGTCCACATTTTCAGTCTTTTTATTATCTTTTTCCCAGATAGAGAGATATCGTGGTTTAAACCCAGATGGAAATTAAGCACCACGCAGCTGCTCGCTCAACCACCTCCTCTTCCCCCCCCACACTGGTGGAATGGGGAGGAGATTTGAAGTAAAACTTGTATGATGAATTAAGAACAATTTAATAATTGAAAATAAAGTTAAATACAACAATAGTAGTAAATCATAATGATAACGAAAAGGAACCAAACAAGTGATGCACAATGCAATTGCACACCACCTGCTGACTGATGCCAGAGCCCCCTTCCCCAACCAAGATCAGCTGCCCTTCTCCTCCCAGTTTCTATACCAGGCATGATGTTCTGTGATGTGGAACATCCCTTTGGCCAGTTCAGCTCACCTGTCCCAGCTGTGCTCCCCCCCAGTTTCTTTTGTGACTCTCCTCACTGGCAGAGCAGGAGACAAGGAAAAAAAATTCCTTGACTTAGGATAAACATGACTTAGGAAAACCCAGAACTTCAGTGTGTTATCAACACCATTCTCATTCCAAATCCAAACCACAGCACTGGAACAGCTACAGAGAAGAAATTAACTCTACCCTAGCTGAAACCAGGACAATGGGATTACAGCACAATTGCTGAATTTGCTTTGTTAGTTTCCTCTTTATCTCAGGGTTTTGCAAAATGGGCTTGTGGTTCATAAATTCCTCATTCCTTGTGTCCAGCTTCAGCAATAAATGTCTCTTCCAGCTCTGAGATCATTGAAGCAGATCAAGGTTGATTACAGTTGTTTTAGCAAAACTTAAAGCTTCAGGAATTTTCCCAAGTTGTGTTCCCACTGCAGCAGCTTATGGCAAACCTTGCTAAATGTTGACTCCAGTGGCATTTTACAGTGGAAAATTACACTGCTTATGAGGAATTAAAACAATTAATTAGAAGAGGTGTTAGTAAAGTTACATAATTTCCAACACCATGAGGATGTGCAAAACAGGTACTCCCTGATCTGAGGGCGGGAGCAGCGAGGATGTCCAGGCCCTCATATGGGAGTCAGAGGTGCCAAGTGGAAGAAACCAAAGAGCTGCTAACACCTTTTTCAGCACCAAAGCATATTTTGCTGAGTAAACCTGACAACACATAACCTAAAAATGTATATGACTGGCAGCCAGCCACTTTATGCTATAAAAGGCACTCCAATTAACTCTAGACAAGAACTCCTAGCACGCCTCCCTAAGGCGTGTGAAGGTCCCTCCCTTGAGCAGGGAAGCCCCTTAAGGTCACTTCTCAAGGCTGAGCAAAATAGGTTTGCTCATGGTTGTTGTATGGGTAACATCAATCTCTACTTAATAATTCTTTTGCTAGATTGATATAATTTCTCTCTCCTTTAGTGAGGAGATTAATATAATTTCTCTCTAGTGCACTCAAAAATACTGCACTATACTATACTGATATATTGTATACTATGGCCACCTACGCTATGTAGCAAATAATTCTGATTAAGTTATTTTGCTTAATCATTCCAATTATTTTAAATAAATACTTCATTTTATTTATAGAAAGATATTTGGTTTGCCAAATATCCCCTGGGACAAAGTTGTATACAGGCTCAATTACACCTCTCTAACCCTTTAGACATAAACTGTTGAGGAGTCTGGGGCTGGGATGGGATCCAGCTGCATCCAGACTGCTCTGTGAGGAGTTTAGAAAGCAAGAGTGTCCTTTCTGTTCCTGCTGACTCGACAGGAGGGCTTCTCTGACAGACTTTGGCTGAAGCGTGTCTGTTCTCCAGATTGGTAATGAGTGAATCTTGTGTCCCTTAGCCCCAAATGAGTGTGGGCTGCATCTTTGCTTCACCTTCAAGTTTTACTGAGAAAGCATAAGTGTGGTAAGCCTGTGTGGCAACTCTGTCGTTAATCTGGCTGCATAATGAAGGAGTAGTAATGACTGCAAAGTAAAAGCCAGATCTTGATATTGCAGCAGGATCTCTGGGTTTATATAGAAATGCTTTCCAAGCTGTGTAAAACTGGAGGTGTCTGTGAGCCAGCTGATACACACACATCATATTTAGCCAGCCTCTAACAGCTATTCCTTCTTGCTCCAATCAGCACCAGCCAGTCTCAGTGGACTTTATAAATATGTATATATATAGTATAAATCACCTCTTCTGCTTCACTGCAGAGTGCTCAGAGTAGAAAGCTTTTCCGGAGACCTCATAATTTAGGGGTTTTTTTCCTTCCTCTTCTTCCACCACACTCCACAAAAGGTAGCAGAGAAATTTGTTATATTCAGATGTTGCTACTGATGATATTGGGACTTGAACTGATTTGTCCATAAAAAGATATCTGCTATAATGTTTTTTCTTGTTCTACAGGGTAAAAATGGTAGCTGAGCATTTGAAGACAGTAGTGAATATTCAAACTTTGAAGGCAATGCTATGAAAGAGGAAGAATCAGTCAAAAATAGAGACAAAAACATATGCATGCAATCACCTTATTTTCTTCAGAAACTTTATAATCTTCTTTTCAAAATCTGGATAGTTTCTAAATCCTAGTCATCCTTTTGTCTGCTCAATCAGGCAGTTGTATTTGGATTGCAGATTTGCCTGGCTGTTTGCAGCTTCATCAGCTACTGAACACTAAACGAAGAGAGTTCTGCCAGGTACCAAAGCAGGATGGTCCTTGGGAACCTCAGTGGAGTGAGTGAATTCAGACTCCTGGGTTTTTCTGAAATCTCTCATTTGCATCCTTTGCTCTTTGTAGTTTTATTATCGGTTTATATTCTCACCTTGATGGCTAACACAGTGATAGCTTTCATAATAAATAGTGATAATACCCTTCATACCCCCATGTATTTCTTCCTCACTCAGCTGTCCTGCTTGGATATCTGCTATTTGTCAGTCATTATCCCAGCTATTCTTGAGAATCTGATGGTGGGAACAGTAAGTATTTCCAAGACAAGATGTGCAATGCAAATGTTTTTCTTCCTTTTCTTTGGAGTTGCTGAATGTTTTCTCTTGGCTGCCATGTCCCTCGATCGTTATTTTGCAGTTTGCTACCCCTTGCATTACACAACTGTCATGAACAGCAGGGTCTGCAGAAGCCTGGTGGCTGGAACTTACATCTGTGGAACTGCTGTGGGCTTAGTACACACCCTCATAACGTTCAGCTCACCCTTGTGTGGTTCTGCCATCAACCACTTCTTCTGTGAGATTCAGCCCCTCTTGGACCTGCTTTGTGGCAACACTTTCCCAAGTGAAATCCAGGTCATCGTGGTGGCTGTCTTTGCTATCCTGAGTCCTTTCTTACTGATCATTTATTCATATATTCGTATAATTTCCACAATTCTTCAGATGGCATCAGCTGAGAGCCAGCAGAAAGCATTTTCCACTTGCTCCTCACACCTCTTGGTTGTGACTCTGTTTTATGGCACTGCAGGCTCCATGTACTTGCGGCCAAAGTACAGCTACTGTGCATCTGTGGATAAGTTCCTCTCACTTTCTTATTCTGTGGTGACTCCTTTATTGAACCCTGTTATTTATAGTTTGAGGAATAAGGAGGTGAAAGCAGCCCTGAGGAAAAAATGGAGAAAAATTAATTCAGTGTGGAAATGAAATAGAATGTTTGCTTTGTTTCAGGTGTTTCAGGTTTCAGGTGTAGCAGTGGTATTTTTCACTCTAAATTCTTGTTCAGTAAAATTGATTTCCAGATAATTCCCAAGAACACTTCAGCTTTTGGGGAGGAAAGAGGGACAGGAGTGGAGATTTTCAGCTGTAAGAGGAGTGTTAGAAGCTATGGTAAGATTTTGGAAGGAAACTTCTTCCACATACTTAAGAAATTCTTAAATAAATAAACCTTTTTTTTTTTTCCTTTTTCTTTTCCTTGCTATTTTTCAGAAACTTTAAAATCGTGTTTTACATACTTCTGACTTTTTGAACAAAAGAGTAATATTCAGGAGCCTGATTTTACTGAAAGAACAGAGAAGAATAAATTTTCATCAGGTTGCAATTATTTCCTGAAAATGTTTAGTAAATTTCTTTGGGGGAAGGAGAGGACATAATTCTGGCTATAATGTAGAGCCCAGGAAATTAATGAGTACTGATTATTAATTCTGAGATTGTTGTTGGGAACAAAAAAAAAAAGGTGTGCAAAATTGCATTCCTGCCCCACTGTCCCAAAGATCTTTCTTTAATTTTAGAGTAATTGTTTTAAACATGTTGGACCGAGTCTAGACACTTGAAGAACCTAACCACTGTAATGCTCTGTAACTGTTAATAAAATTCTTTATATTAAAGCCTCAAAACTTAAATGATATTGGGAAGTTAAGGACATGAATTACTCCTTAAATTAATCCTTCATTCCTGAAAATAATTGTAAATATAAACATCATAAAAGTACAGTGTTCTTAATTTGAAGTCAGATGAATTTTTATCTTCAAAGTTTGTAATTCCATGGAAAAATTATAACTCTTTGCAGAAGCTCAACATGTTTGTTTTCAATCACACCTTAATTTGTACCAAAAAAATTAATCAAAACAGAAAAAGTAGAATATTTTTCAGCATTAATTGAAAAAGAAAATGAGTCACCAATAAGTGATTTAATTAATCATATTTTCAAATCTCATCTCTGATTTAAAATATAAAAGCATATTTGAGACATGTTTTATATCACTGTTGATGTAATTAGAAAATAACCTAAAGAACTACTAGTAGATTACAGCATAACATAAAACAGTGCACTGTATCAAGGTACCTGTACTAAAGCTAGCAAAAGAAATAGAATTGATTAGCAGTCAAATGTAATTTAGCACTGAAATGATGATAGTGTACAGATTCCTTCACTTAACCCCAGGGGAGTAACCACAAAGAAGCATCCCTACTCACAGGAGAAACTCCACACATTTCCATGGAATGTACAGAAGATTTCTGCTCTGTGAAAGTTTGCTGTGGCTTTTATAAAGTTTGTAAAGTGAGGTGTCTGTCAGAAATTCAGTCAGAAATCCAGCTTATCTTCCAGATCTCGCTTCAGCAGTAAGATGTTTTTGGGCAGTTGGGAGATGCCAGACCAGTGTTAACTCCATGGGGCCAAGATAACTCTCTACAAGACAGCTTGTCCTGTTGGAGTTACCTGATCAGTTAAGAAGCAGCAGATAAGCTCTTGTGTGGGGTGCATGCCCTGCTGCAGCCTCCCTGCAGGTATTTGGTGATAAGATCCCCTCTCAGCCTTCTCCAGGCTGGCCAGGCCCAGCCACCTCAGCCTGGCCTGCGAGGGGTTCTGCAGTCGCCCCACTGGCTCTGGAGCCCTGCCCTGGCCGGCGGCACAGCAGGGATGGTGTGAGCCCTGCGTGCTGCTCCTGGGAAGGAGTTCCTTGGACACTGCAGAGCTCTGCTGCGGGGCGTCTGGCCTGGGGGACAGACCTCACTGTGCTCCTCACCACCCTCCCGCGGGGCAGCAGAGGGGCAGGCGCTGATCTCTTCACTCTCACAACCAGTGACAGGACTTGAGGAAGTGGCTGGGGCTCAATAAGGTTGGATATCAGGAAAAACTTTTCCACCCAGAGGGTGGCTGGGCACTGGAACAGGCTCCCCAGGGAGCTGGGCTCAGCACCGAGTCCGTCCGGGCTCCAGAAGTGTCTGGACAGTGCTCTCAGACACATGTTGTGACTCTCGGGGTGTCCTGTGCCGGGCCAGGAGCTGCACTGGATGATCCTGACAGGTCCCTTCCACATCAGGATTTTCTGTGATTCTATGGCCTTGCAGACCTGCCTTTCTGACAGCCTGATGGCCAAAGTCCTCACAGAACTGACCTTCTGTGTCATCAGCCCTGGACATAACAGGGATAACGCTTCAGGTCTCACAGCAAATCTGCTCTGAAACAAGACAATTGTTGTTGTGCTAATGAGCAGATTATTTTGACCTTAAATTGGGACAGATCAGGAACTAACTGCAGCGTGTCAGTCTGCAGTCATTGATATTATAAATATCTTCAATTTACCTCTGTCTTTCAGTTTCTCCAGCTCTTCCCCTGTGCCCTTGCTCACATCCCTTGCTGCCTATTCCCTCTTCTCAATGAAGTTTCTTTCCAAGACACTGAGTGCCTATGTCCCAAGGCATTAGAGTTTCACCAAGTTTTAACTAGGCCTTTGTGTTTAGTGAGTCCTTCCCAGGGGAGATACTGGGCTACAGAGAATTGGGGAGAGGGCCAATCACCAGCTAGGAAAGTTCTTCATCTCAGGAGTGAGTCTAATTGCAGAAGTCCTTGTTAGCTCCAGCTAATTGCTCTTAGCTTTTTAACAAACACAAATATTTCATTTTCTGAAGGAATGGCAGGGTCACATCGATGCAAATCTAGGTGAGACTGGGAACACTGCTCTCTTTCGATGCTACACCCTTGTAACTTCAGAGCTGGAGAGGATTTTTTAAAAACTCCAGCTCCAGGGGTTTGTCAGGACATCACATTGAGTTCATGAGGCCAACATGCACCTGCAGCCTGAGAGGCCTGGTTTAACCCTGCCCAGAGATTAACAAAGCCCAGGAGCAAGGACCAAAGGGAAGCAAGAATCACTTCCCGGCAAGAGGCAGAGACCACAGGTATTATTCCTGGCTGGTGCAAGCTCCTTTAACCAAAGCTGTTGCTCAAAAGTTCAAAAACACATGGTCTAGTGTAAACCAAAAATACCTCTAATAGAACAAGCAGGGCAGGATGTCCTCCTGTATCTCATCGTGTAAAACATCAATGAGTGTCCTGGAAACACTCAGGGTAAACCTCTTCTTTCTCACCAGTACATAAAGAAGTAGATGAAAATATTTCCTCTGCTAACAATTCACTGATTCCCTTTTTCTCACCAGAATCTCCATGTAAACCTTAGGGGATTTTTTATTGCTGAGCTGTGCTTGCACAGAGCCAAGGCCTGCTCTGCTCCTCACGCTGCCCTGCTGGCAAGGAGGCTGGAAGGAAACGCTGAGCACTGGTGAGGGCACATCTGGAGCGCTGTGTTCTGCTCTGGGCTCCCCGGGGCGAGACAGCTGTGCCCTGCTGGGCTGAGCTCAGCCTTCAGCCATGCTCAGGGTCCTGGGCAGGCCTGGGAGATGGGCCTGTGCCACCCTCGTGACCAACGAGGCCAAGTGCAAGGTGCCACACGTGGGTCAGGGCAATCCCTGGCACAAGAACAGTCTGAGTGAAGAACGAATTGACACTAACCCCGAGGGGAAAGATGTGGGGGTTTTGGGCGTGGGGAAACTCAACATGGCTTGACAATGCATGCTTGCAACCCACAGGGCCAATTTCATCCTGGTCTGGATCAAAAGAAACATGGCCAGCAGGTCGAGGGAGGTGATTCTATGTTCATTCACGCAAAGCCCGCTCCCCAGGCTCATTCAGTCGCATGCTGTCACCAAGAGTTTCCTGATGTCTGACAGCAGTGAAACACCTTCTTTGATCTGGTACATCTGTGGTGTAAATTCTGCCTAAGCTCTCCTTTTTGCTGAGTAACCCCGCTGCAGCAGGGCTGGGGAAGATCACTTCAGGCTGCTGCTGTTCCTGCTGGCTCACCCGCAAGGAGTGGCTTGCAATGAACGCTGTGAACAGCAGATGGGAGCAGCAGCCTGGATTTGTGCTGCAGGCACCGTCTGGAGAGACAGGAATGCCAGCTGCTAGAGCTGCTGCTGTGGCAGGCAGAGCTGGGAGGGGGCTGTGTGTGTGTGTGGGTGGTTCAGACTTGCAGAACTGTGTCACAAGCACTGCTGGAGGCGTTTCTGGAGATGCCTTTGTATACAGCTGGAAAAATCACTGGCAGTGGAGAACAGTGTGATAGGACTGACCTTTGTCTCCTTCCTTGATTATATTCACTTCTCCATCACAGCTAACCTGCTCTGGCTTCATATTTTGACCACTACCCCAATCTAAAGATTGCTACCCTGTTCTGGTACATCCATTTCCACTCATTACTTATCCATGCCCTTCTATATTTTCTTAGAAGCCTGGATTTGCTGTGCCCTGGTCCTATCAAACCTGACCCACAGCACAAATCTCTATTTAGAGGCCATAACTTCCGTGTTGAGCCATTGATTTATCATGCTAGAGGCTAGGTCATCGCAGACTGCTCCATTCTGGTTCATGCTGTCACTGACTTCCTGCCCTGCTCCACCTTATCAGCTTGGCACTTGGCCTGTTCCACCCACAGCAGTTCCTTGACAGAGCCAGTCCTCCTGCATTCACCAGCTGGACTGTCTGCTCTGTCAGTGCTCCACTGCCCTGGACAGGTTCAGCTACGTGCCTTTCCCTCCTCCAGGTGCCAATTAAAATGCACAGCCCCCTGTTCCCTCAGCGAGAACACCAGTTCATTCTTGGGAATTCTTTTGGATGCATCGCTCTGAATTTCCTTCAAATACTTGGATGACAGAGCCTACCAGAGAGTGAACCTGACCTCTGAAGGCAACAAGCCATGATTCCTGTCCTGTGTTCCCTGACTGCAAATCCACCTGTATTTCACATTCCTGCAGGTATAAAGAGGCTTGTAGTGGATTTGTGCAGGCTCTCAGTAGAGCGTACAACCTTATGTGTGAAACAGGCACCACCTTAATGCACCAACTTTAAGATTTATTTTTCCATGAGGAGCAGTATACACAGGCATCTTCATTCTCCTTCAAGAAGTTCTGAGGCTTCGCGAGCCTTTGTCTTACGGTGCCAAAACTCTGTTAGTGTCCCAGCTGTTAAAAGCCAAGGATTTCTGAAGGTGGAATGACTTTTAACAGGGAGACAAACAAGCAGAAAATAATTGATTCCCATGGAGAGCATGGACCATAACTTATGCCTTGCCCTAGTCCATTCAGGTTACCAGAATGACAAAACTGACCTACACTAGCCCTTTGGCTTGGTGTGTTGAGCCCTAATGCAGTTCCCAACCTTGAGAAACATTATTAAGACACTATACAAACATGGTTCCAAAAATCAATCAACTGCCTGATCTCATTCAAAAAGAAAAAGAAAAGGAAAAAAAAATTACTGTTATGGATTTGTCCAC
This sequence comes from Gymnorhina tibicen, assembly GCA_013399875.1. Classification (NCBI taxonomy): domain Eukaryota; kingdom Metazoa; phylum Chordata; class Aves; order Passeriformes; family Artamidae; genus Gymnorhina; species Gymnorhina tibicen. The sequence goes on along the minus strand of VXAZ01006691.1, from coordinate 35,767 downwards.
TTCTGGTAACATGGTACCTTGGTGAGATCCATGGAACTTGCTGAGATTTGAGTTAGCCCCAGGTACACAAGTCCCTGGCCTGTCTGTCTGTGGTCAACACTCTTCTCTAGGGAAAATGATTATATTTCCATAGAGGATTAATAAATTAATTGATTAGCTGTTTAATTAAAAGGGTCTGAAACAGGTTTCTGGTGTTCATTTTTATAATCTGGGACTTCTTTGATCTGAAATCTTTTCTAGGTGGTGTGGCCTGCTAAGGAACATAAGGAAATGACCAGCTTCATTTTTCCTCTTCAATTCTCTTCTAAGCTCTTAAAGGCATCCTGGTTCAGCCTTCCTCCTAGGTTAGGAGAGATGGAGGTTTTGTGCACTGTTCTAACCTACCCATGTTAATTTTCTGTTCTGGGTTCTTTCTCCCACGCTGTCTCAGCGTGACTCGGTGACATATCCCAGCTCACTGTCTGGCCTGGCACGGTTCTGTCAGTCCTTTGCTCCTTCCTCTCAAGCAGAACCACTCACTATTGTGTACACATCCTCATTACTAGGCTCTTACAGCTCTTCCTGTGGAAGAGGTGGAAAATACCACGGGAGTGAGTTACAATATCCACAGCCCATTCCATCTCTGGCAATGGAAGGCCTTGGCATTGTCAGCAGACCTGATAACGTGTGTCAGATTGTCCAGGAGGATAAACCATTTGTTAGCCTTTAAAGACTGGTTTCTTATTACCAATGGGACTAGATTTTGGCAGCTAGTAAGGCTAAATCTCACAAGAAATCTTTATACTGTCTTAAAAGTTAAATTGCAACTCAGCACAGACTCTCTATTATACCATTCCCAGGTGTTTTACTGAATGGAAATAATAGAAAATTACATTTACTATGGCCTAACCTGTCCTGCTGCACAGTGTTACTCTGGCCCAGGTATAAGATTCTGTTGAGTAACCTCAATGAATATTCTATTCATGCAGTTGCAGTACATTTTGCCATGAGCCACCCCCACCGCCCCTCTTCCCTGGCCAGGTTTAACCCCAGCACAAGGCATGAATTTGCACGGTGCAAGGATCAGCCAGATTTTCTTACCTTAATAAGATGAGGGCTACTAAGGCAGAGCATTTGGTAGTCCTTATTCACTTGTAGTTGCCAAGCCAGCTCTTCTCTGTGCGTTGTGTGTTCAGTCCTGTCTGTGAGGGTGGTGGGAAACCTGTTTCCAGTTTCCAGAGGCACTGGGCAGGGAAGCTGCATGGAGTGAGCAGGCATGGATGAGAGAGATCTTCCAACCCTCAGGATGTTCCAAGGGAGTGGGACTGTAGAGCCCGTGGAGGTCTTTGTTCTCCACTGGAAAGTGGGAGTGGGACACTTGCAGGGTCCTGTCTCCCAAGGTGTCAAGTTCCACACGTAAAACCCGTTTGGCCGTGGCAGAGAGTGTGACTGAGAAATCAGATAGCAACAGAGGATTAAGGCACGCTGCAAAAAGAATATTAAATTACTCCCCTCACCTTGTTCAACACTATGATTTCCTTGGATCATCATCACCTGTGCTTCTAAAGTGATTCAAAAGGGCTGGTTCATACCAGAATTTACTTTCTCTGAGTTTTACAACTCAACCTGTGTCCCGTTCCATTAATCTAAAATTATTTGATTACTTTAGCCTAAGTATGCTCAATTCATCAGAATGCTTCAGCTGAACTTTCACACCAATCTTTATCCGAAAACTCTTCATATCACACAGATTCCTCATGTCTGGCCCCTTCTCAGTAACCTTTTACTGCCCAGTCTTTGGACAAACCAGGTTTGAGCACGTTGTTATCTTCTGGTTCTATTTTCAAATCTGGGAAACCACCCTTAAGGAACACAATTGCAATAAAACAGATAACACCATTAAAAGACCAAACAAGATTTATGGAGCAAAGAGCATCACATTTGTAACAGATATTATGACAAATGTAAAACCCAGACAAGTGAGAGGTAGTCCCATCCACTGCCACCTTCTGCACAGCCTGGTGTGCTCCTGTGTCCCACGTACGGGTCAGCCACGCTGCCTCCTGTTCTGATTTGTGCTTAACTTTGTTAAGCTGCATTTTTACAACATTATATTCCAACAGAAGCCCTTTCTCTGATCCCTTTGACAGTGGTTCTTTGGACAGCCTTAAGTTACCCATTCGTGACAGGAGCACAGCAAGGGTCACAGACGGGCTTGCTCTTGCTCCTGTGGCCTTTCAGTGGCCCACAGCAGCAACAGGGTTATGGCTGCAGCTGTGTGACAGGATTGCTTTGCCCCAGTTCTTTCTGGTGTTATTTGTGTGTTCTCATTTCTACTGAGAGCAATAGGAAGTTTTAATGAAGTCATTCAGCTAATGATTACCTCATTAAAATGTTGCTGTGTCTGAAGATACAGCTAATACTGAAAAAGGAAAGTTGAAAAACTGTAAATATGGTTTAATTGTCTTTTGATAGGCCACATACATTTAGGATTTGTAAATTCACACGTTTTTAATTAATCAGATAGTTCTATAGCGTGAGGAAGGGTCTTTCATTTTGTCAGAAATTAAAGAGTAAATGATTGAAGCTTGCTAGCAATGTATCGTTCAAATTCTTAAGTTATCATATTGTTAGGACATCTTTTCAGCAAATAATATAAGACAGCAGAAGACAAGTGTAATTGCACACCTGAATCTGTGGGGATTGCTTGTAAATTTGCAACTGACTTTATTTAGATGCCTAAACACTGTCATTTTGAGTATGTCCGTGTCAATTTTGGTATGTTCTCAGCATGGCTAGAAGCCTGTGCTTGTAAACATGCAGATGAAAGAACTGTTGAAGAGCAAAATGTTGAAAAAAATGTTGCTAACAGGAGAAATTTCTGGGTTTAGTGGTCTCTAGCTAAGGAGACCGACTTCATGGGCTGGGTCGTGCAGAAAACGTGTGCAGTCCTACAAACAGAGGGAAACTTCCTCTGCCCATTACCCTCAGTTTAGTGGGGCTGTAAAGAGGAAAGGCTTTCCATTCTTTGTTTCAGGAGCTTGCCTCTAGCTGTCCTTGTGCACGGAGCACATCCTCTTCACCCGGATGGTGCTGGGCGAGCTCAGCTCTGTGTCCCAGTAGTACTCTGGGGACAGCAGGCGCGTGGGCTTGTGGTGCAGGAGATACTCGTTGAGGTGACTCTCATCACGCCACCGAGCTTCAATGCCCTTTTCTCTGTCCTCCATCACCCCTTCAGAACAGGCTCTTGTCAGTTTGTAGACCTCGGAGACGCTGCCCCCGTAGAAGCGTGCTGTGTAATAGAAGTCCCATTCTCCCTCAGGGATGGCAGCTTGAGACTCGGGGTGTGTCTCGTGGGCTCTGCTCTCACGGTGTGGGGTGAACTGCCAGGAGCTGATGGTTCCCACCAGGGCATCAATGATCTCCACGCCGATGTGTGCCAAGAGCTGGACGTCGATGTCCATGGAGTACAGATAGTCCACCTCATACTGGAACTGGCTGTGGATGTACGTGCTGATGATGTCCATACGGCTCGTGGAGATGTCCTGCCACCCAGAGTGACTCTGCACAGGGATGACAAACAGGTGGTTCTCGGGGGCCATCTGAAGGTGAGAGATCTTCTCAGGACTGTCTGTGAACAAGTAGAAATTCACTTGGTGCCCAGCAAGGAAGTACTTGTTGGCAGAGCTCATGAAGCCTTCAAGGAACTGGACATATCTAAGAGACATGGAAAGGAAAAGAATGGAGAGAGGCTCCTGCTGCTGAAGAATGACAGCTTTTCAAGTTTGTGTTGTCTTTTTCTAACCCTTGCTCCTTCTTACATTAGTGCTCTTTGTTTACCTGCTGCCCTTCAAACCTTCCCCGTGCTGCTGCACGTGATGCCACATTTTAGCTCTCACTATGCACAGAACACATGCCTTCCACCCACGGGTGCTCTCTAATATCCCTCCATCATGTAAATACTTCTCATCCTTCCCTTTTACCTGGCACTCTTCCTGCAGTGTAACATTTCAACTTCCTAGAGAGGATCAACAGAGGATCACAGAATGGTTTGGGTTGGAAAGGACCTTAAAGACCATCTCATTTCACCCCTGTGCCATGGGCAGGGACACCTTCCATTATCCCAGCTTGCTCCAAGCCCCATCCAGCCTGGCCTTGGACACTTCCATGGATCCAGGGGCAGCCACAGCTTCTCTGAGCAACCTATGCCTCACCACTTTCTTCCTAATATCTAATCTAAATCCACCCTCTTTCAGTTTAAAGCCATTCTCCCTTGTTCTGTCACTACCTACCTTTGTAAAAAATCCCTCTCCCACTTTCCTGTAGGCCCCCTTTAGCTACAGGGCTCTAAGGTCTTCCTGGAGCCTTGTCTTCCTCAACTCTCTCAGCCTGTTTTCATAGGAGAGGGTCAAAATTATCAATTAAATAGTTTTGATTGCGTCGAAGTACCTGAAGTCTCAGTGTAACCCTAAGATGCCAGTGGGGATAGAGGGAGTACAGCTCTTCACTCAGAAACTTGAAAAAGAACCTCCCCAGGAACGTACAAGCTGTAGCAGCGTGATTAATAATTTTACTAGAGCTAATATTTTAACTTTAAACTCTTACAGAAACCCAATAAAATCTCAACTTTACAGAATTTTTCTGTTTTTTAGCGCAGGATAGAGGGAAAGCTTGCTGTTAGAAACATAGCAGGAGCTAGAATTTTTATCTCAAGGAGTCAAAATGCTAGTTATATATTCCCAAGGATATTTTCTGTCCTTTTCCAGACAATGTCACAGCCAATTGCCTTGCTTTGGAAGGTGACCCTCACATGTCACATTTCTCCCAGTCTAAAGCTGCTCATATTCAGTCTTTGGAATGTTTCTCCCTTGTGCTCCATGAGCAGTATTGCAGCACAACTGGCAGGTGAGAGGTTTAACTATTTGACAAGAAATAAATGACAAACCAATACTTTTCAACAGCGAAAGTGACCACTCCAGTGACCAAGTTCTTCTGCACATATTGAGCATTCAGGATGTCTCTGCTGAATGTGCCTTCCCAGACAATTGGAGCCAGCCACGGTGTCAGCAGCAGCACATCCCGTCTCCTGCGAGGAGTTGAGAATGAAGGCAGTGTTTAGATGGCCCTGGAAATCCATGACAACAAGCACAAGCTTCTTCAGCACAGACATCTACCTCTGAGTTAATCATCCCAGTCTCCCTCTGAAATCACTAGGGGTCAAGAAAGTGCTGCCAGCAAAATCTGAGCTGTGAGTCACCTCACGCTGGAGCAGACACCTGAAACTGGTGTCTCGCCTTGATTTTTACCCGCCAGCTCCGAAGCTGTTTGTGGCTGTCATTCAGAGGCAGCTTTCCACAGTCCATCCCTTCCTTAACCCAGAGCACAGCACATCCATCCACTCTTCCCAGCCTGTCTCTCCTGGAAAGCTCACAGCCCTCAGCTGCAGTGTTCCAGATGTGCAGCTCCCCACTGTGTTTCTGTGACAGCAATTACCCTGCAGTGCTCTGACTGCACCCTGCTCCTTCTGCTCCTTCTGCTCCTGCTGCTCCTTCTGCTCCTGCTGCTCCTTCCCTGTGCCCCGTGCACTGACGGGGGCACCTCAGCAGGGCTGTTGATCTCATCACCCTTTGCAAAGAGCGCTCTCTAATTGCTTTGGGCTGATGGACAGGTATTTCCCTGATGCTTCCCAGGGTGTTGTTTACTGCTTTATCTCTGACGCTCAGAAGAACATCCCCTTCCCACAAGGAATGTTGTTTAGAGCTCTGCTAGTTCAGCCAGGCTGCTTTCCAGAGCAGATATGAGAGTTTGCTCTGCTCTGTGCTGAGCAGTCCCAGCTCTCCCAGCCTTACCTCACAGGAGATGTGCTCCAGTCCTTTCATCCTCCTTTGTTAAACTCTCCCCAGTATGTCCATACCTCTTTTATTACTTTTTTATTTTGTTTTTGTTGCTATCGGAAATGGCTCTACAGTAGCAAATCCAGAAAATAATTTATTCCAGTGACCTAAAATGTTCCTTCCACAGACATTTACACATCGTGTATGATGCTGACTGTTACCACTAAAAATAATATCAGCCAAGGCCTCTTGTTTTTTAGCTTCTGCGATGAGTGGTGACAGAGGATGCAAAAAATGAATTAAGGTAAGATTAAACCAAAATATTTTCAACATTCACCATAATTTCTCAGTTTCCTTTCTGAAAGTAAACAAATTAAGGGTACTGCATCTATGCATTTCTAATGGTTTCTGGAAGAATACCTGTTCTAGTCAGGCATCCTTTCCTATTCATTCAGTCTTGCTCTCAGCTGTCCTGACTTGTCTGTGCCAGAGTCACAGTCTGTGTGTTTCTGGGATCAATGTGATGCCACGTTAATGAAGCCAGAGGAGTTGCACTTACCATGGAAGCATTAGAGATGTTTCATCTAAGTCTGCTTTTCTGCAAATGAGGGAGAAATAAAAGACACATAAATACACCATGGCACAGAAGTTTCAGATTCTCTTTTCCTGAGAGATGAGCCCCACAGGAGATCTTTATGTGTTTCAACAGTACTGCCCTGTGATTCAGTGTCAGTGAGTATCCATTCAGACCCATCACAAATCCTGTTATATTATTTATATTGGTTCACTTTCATGTAAAATGTGAACTACGTTTAACAGACAACTCAGCTGGTGTAAGTAGAGCTGGATGCGAATTAATCTGCTTTAAAATTATTTTCAACGTTTCTGTTTCTGTGGTGCATTTTTGGAAAATTCAGTTTTACTTCTACACAGTGAGAGCCTGGTCCAGCAAGGCCAAACACTTTGCACACAGTTTGTATTTTGCTGACAGGTTCATGTCCACAGGACACAGAGCAGATGTCACTGCTCTCCATTCTTGTTGCTTGTGCAGGTTCCTGTGGATGGGTCACTGAATGGGAACCCACCAGTCTTGATTCCTGGATTTTCCATCAGGAAAAACAGGTTCTATAAAGTAGAAACACTTACTAAAAGTAATAGATTAAACAGGCTACTGGAGGGAAATTAAAAGAATCACATCTACATGAAACCAGACAGATATCTAGCCATATTAACTTTTTTTGCAGGGAGGGGGAGTGGTGGTGGTGTGAAAATGCTGTCTCATACTGGAATCTTTTAAATTTCAAATTAATTACAAAAATAATGCATTGTTTTTGTCACATTGCTTTATTGGCATTAAAGGTTATTTCTCCCCTAGTCATATATGCTAGACTCCTTCGAGCAGCATTTCTAGGGAGTTAAACAACTGTGTGTATTATAAAAGAAGTGATGAAGAGGGGAAACCTAAGTCAAAAAAGCAGCGGGGATAAGAAAAGTGTAAATGAGGAGACAAAAAAAAGAAAATAATAAAATATGGTTCAGTCAAACGAAATTGAGCATTAAATACCCAGGAAGTTTCAGTCTGGTACTACCAGATTAAACTCTTTAAACTCTTTAAAGGGCCCTTTTTTTTTAATGAATACAGAGGAAGCCTGGATGACATCCTTGTACAGAGACAGCCAGCTTCTAGGTGTCTGAGCCAGGTGGAATTAAGCTGCCTTTTCACTGCATGATTTTGGGGGAGCTGCATCAGTGGGTTCATATTTCCCCATATGAAGTCTCTGGAATCTGAGCCTGTTCACCCAGCCCGAGGCATTCACAGCAGAGGAGCAGAGGAGCTGGGCACTGCAGGATGGCTTATCTCAAAATGGAAATTAGCACTTCTAGGGCATGGATCTCCTGCTTAAGAATGGATCTTTTCAGATGAGCCTTGTCCTCATGGCCTAGAATGCCAGGATCTTGCAAAACATGCAGAACTCCCAGCCTTACCTCAATCCTCTTCAGGGGAGGCTGTGTGCTCCTGGGCTCTGGCTGGGGAGAAAGGGTGGTGGTACCTTGGACAGGATAAGAAAGCAATGAGTCAAAGGTAAAACAAAATCAACCTCTCCTCCACTTCCTTCATGGCTGCAACTATAAAACAAAGCTGATAGAATACAGATTTGTGGGATCAATATGGTGATGAGGATTTGCAAAGCTCAGCTGTTTCAGGACAGCTGTCTAGCCTCACGTTATCTGATCTGTTAACTCAGGATCTGTGAATGATTTCATTTGCTCAAGACTACTTTCAGCAAACGAAATGTGTTTGCTTTCCAGCAGAGCTTGGTCTCAGCTGGTGCTCGGAACTGACTGGAGCTGCCTTTTGCAGCAAGGTGTTCACAGCATCACTTGGCTCTGGCCAGTGTGTGGGATCTGCTCTGATGTGAGCCTAATTGCACTGTCAGCAAAAATGTGAGCATTTGTGATGGATGCTCTGCTGCAGAGAGAGTGTGTGGATGAAAAGCTTGTCCCAATTCCTCCAGTTGGAACAGATCTTCAGTATTGTTCTGGCAAAATCTGAATTCACCCCACTTGATCTGATTTCAGGCTCCAGAGCACTGGACACACGCTGTGAAAGCCTTTCTGTAGCAGGCTGCTCTGGACACGTGAGAACCAAGGGATGCTCCAGCCAGCCATGGTGCAGAATAAACACAGCTCAGTCCACTCCACAGAGCTCCAGCTCTGTGCCAGGATCCTTGTGGTGTCACTGGGGGATGTAAACACGCAAACACACACTTGGGCTCACAGGAATATACCAAGCCCAATTCATCATACTTTCAGAATTTCACAGAAGAGATTTAAAAGCGTCCACACCTTCCTTATTTTCATCTTCTGAATGTAAAAGGGGATTTTGAATTTAGCTTCGTGTAAGTGCTTACATTGTATCTGCATGAGTATAGGTAGAAGAAACACGTCTCGGTCTGGGCAGTAGAAATACATGCTAGATGAGAATAATTATCAAAGGTTAAACACCCACCAGATCGCGCCAGTGATTCCTGCTGTCACTAGAATAGCCAGTCCATGTAATTTTGTGATTCTCATGTCGCCAGTTTTGAAAAAAAAGATGTGAACTCTGGATTGACAGCAAAGTGAAAAAAGAAAACACACAAAAAAAGGCAGAAAATACTGTAGTTAATAAATATTGAGTAAGTATTTTGTTTTGCACTGCAAGTCTGGACATAATACGGAGAAAAATTAGTTTTTCTAGATAGAAAGTTTCACATCTAGGTATTTATAATACCATCTAGGTATTTATAACTACATCTTTATAATAGATATTCTACCCACTGAGCTCTAATTTTAAAATAGTAGTAAAAGAAACCATTTTAAATTGTTCAAACCAATAATTCTCATTTCAGATTTTTTCTGAATCAGGTTTGTTTTTTTTTCTGTTCTGTTGCTCTCTCTTTCTCTTTCTCTGTCTCTTTCTTTCCCTCTCTCTCTTTCTCTTTCTCTGTCTCTTTCTTTCCCTCTCTCTCTTTCTCTTTCTCTCTCTTTTTTTCTGTCTAGTTCTCCTTTTTGACCTGGATTCCTTGGATTCCCTGGGCTTTCTACTGTGTCTCTCACCAGTGCAATTCTCTTTCTTTCTAAGCTGAAGGTCACAATCCTTTTCTCTAGGTCAGCTTCCCTTCTCCATCCATTCTGGGGCTGTGCTTCAGCCACATCTGCCTTTGTGCCAGCCTTCTGAGAAGCCTTTGTGGCGTTCTGTGTTTGTCACTGTTACCATCCCCTGCTTTCAGCTGCTCTTCAGCGTCTCCTCCAGCTGTGGGGTCCCCTCAGCCACCGCGCCCTAACCCAACCCCACTGCCCCCAGCCACGGCACTCACCCGTGCTTCTTTCAGCCCTTACAGCCCAGCAGCTCCTGTTCTCTTTCTCTTCTGCTGCCCCTGTGCTCGCACACCTGCTGAGCAGAGCCAGCACAATCCTTTCCGCGTGTCAGCCGTGTGTCAGCAGCTGGGCTCGGGGCCGGAGGAAGGCCCCAGTTCCTCCACCCAGTTCCTCACCTTCTGTGGGAGTGCTGTCTCCTGAGTCATGGGAAAACAAGAAACTCACAACAACCAGTTATTCCCTAACATTTCAACACTCAGATTTCCGATGAGCAAGAAGGCGACTGCCTAAACTTCCAATATGGAGATTTTTAGAATGCAGGTGTTTTTTTTTTTTTGAAGAGTTGTCCTAGAGGCAAATACCTGTGATACAGACATTTCCAACCACACTGAAATGAAAGTGCTTCTTGTAGTCACAGGAGAGAAATAAACACTTTCAGGGCATGAATAATTTAATCTTAAAGGAGACCTTTAGATACACCAGAGCTAAAGGATGCTTAAGAGAGCTCCTCCATTGAGTGCTTCTCTTCAGTTACTTATGGAAAGTACAGTTGTCTGCAAAGAATTATTCAGGACCTACATAAGGTGATTCTGTTCTGTTGGTGCCAATCTGTTATTATAGGATGCTATGTCCTATGTGCCTAAAAATGGATCTTACTCCTAATTTAAAATGCTAGGAGGCAGAAAGTGTATGAGAAATAATGAAAAAGGTAGGCTAAAGAAAGGGTAGGTGAATAGTAATAAGAAAATAAGGCATAAAAATGAAGGTAAGTGGTCACATATGCAAAATTATTTAAATGTTTTGCGGTTCTCCTGCACCTGGCATTATCACTATTTACATCCCCAAGGGAGCATTAATTTGACAGAATACGGAGAAGCAGGAAGAGGGGGATGACAATGAGCAGGTCACAATTAGACTTACAAACACCCAGCTTTTCTTAATTTCACCCTCCTGCTCTGGTCTCCAGGCATCCAAAAGCACTGTGTCCAAAACTGGTTATTTATGAGTTTAATTATGCTTGGTGCAACTCCAAATGTCCATCCACAGTTCCAGCTACCGACAGGAATTTCATCAGAGCATCACTAAACACAACAAACACAAAGTCTGCCTTCAAGTACTCTGTTAATAACACCCCACCCCAAGTGATCCGTGCCCCCCCAGTCAAGGCCATAGAGGGGACTGCTGCGTGCACATCACATCACAGCATTTCACCCGGCTCTTCCCTGTGCTCACTCTTGTGTTGCTGTGAACTCTTTGAGATTGCTCTTTGAAGTGACCACAAGTTGTATCACAGCCCAGAAAAGTGTGTTTTCTGTTCCAAGAAACAGAATCTGTGAGTTCCGGGATCTGGAACTCTGCACGGAGTGTACAGGTGTGTTTAATGGACCACTCAAGGTTTCCTTGGATCAAGTTAGAAATTGAATTTATTTGCTAAAATACAGGCAGGCCTGCCTGAAAACTTAACTGAGGTCTCATCTGGAGTGCTTCACTGTTCCTTTTTTGTTGGACAATACCTTGAAAGAAGGCTTGAACATTCTGATTGTCTGCCTGGGTTACATTTATTTGCACTCTACTTCTTATGAGAATCAGATTTCCAGAGATGAAGTCTGATTGTCTGCCTGGGTTACATTTATTTGCACTCTACTTCTTATGAGAATCAGATTTCCAGAGATGAAGTCTCAGCTTTCCCAAGCAATGGATTTTCCAGCTGCACAGAGCTGAAGTTCCTGTAGCCACACATAGGTGTCTGGGACACATCTGCTTTATTTCAAAGGGAAGGGAACTGATGCTTAGTGCCTTGGGTATCCAAGACATCTTCATAGGTCTGGAAGATCCCAGAACAGACAGAGCCGAAGGCTGTGAAGGTCGCTTGAGAGTGTTTGAAGAGACACACATTTTGGAAAATGAATCCCAAACACTTTGGTTACTCTCGAGCGAGGTGAAACACTGTCCAGACTCTTTTCTGTTGACTCTCTCCCCGTGGGCTTTAATGGGAGTTCAGCCATGTAATTCACACAGAAATCTGCACTGTTGTCACTTCTCTCTGGGCTGTACCTCACTCTCAGCTGTAGGCACGTGGAGGGAGTTGGATTTCCCCTTGGAATGGTGTCTTCCACACCTCCAATATTATTGATGCTTAATGCTTGGGTGCTGCTTTCTCTGTGAAACCTCAAGTAATTTTCAAGGCCAGTGTAATAATTATTTAATGTATGGAGAAACTGAGGCACTGATAAGTGACGTTTTATTGGTCAAAGCTTCCCACCATGAGCCACCAGCAAAGTACAAATGTCCTGAGTTCCAGCCTGATGCCTTTGTCACATAGACAGCACTGACTTTGGAGAAAGAAAGAAAAAATATGAATAGTGCTACAACAGCTAGTTAGCACATTAAAAAAATAACAAGCAAACAAGCAGAGCAACGCCTTCCATGAGGTTTAGGAAAAGGAGGGAAATTTATTCCCTCTAATTCTGTTCTCAGTTCTCTTGGGCTTTGAAGGATAATATACTGAGTGATGTTTTATCATCCTGGGAAAAGCCTGAGGTGTCTGTTTGTGCTCCCAGCATTTCACAACCCAGCGGCTCCCAGCCATTCAGAGAGAAACAGAAACAAAAGGGTAAGGCTTCAGCTACAGGAAAGACAGAAAGAAGCGTAGATACTGATCTCTTGTTCGGACAAAGAACATTTAATCTCTTTTTCTCTATCTTTTTTAGAGGTCTTTCTTCTCATCTGATCTCACCTGGACTCTGAGAATACCAACATAAGTTGTGAGTGTCTTGGAAATGGCATTCCGAGTTCTTCTCAGGAACTGCAGCGACAGGACAAGGGGGAACAGCTTCAAACTGAACAGGAATGGGTTTAGATTAGATACTGGGAAGAAATCCTTCCCTGGGAGGGTGGGGAGGCCCTGGCACAGGGTGCCCAGAGAAGTTGTGGCTGTCCCTGGATCCCTGGCAGTGCCCAAGGCCAGGCTGGACAGGGCTTGGAGCAGCCTGGGACAGTGGAAGGTGTCCCTGCCATGGCAGGGGTGGGATGGGATGAGCTTTAAGGTCCCTTCCAACCCAACCCATTCTGGGATTCCGTGATTCCATGAGCAGTTTTCAAGAGAAACATGGATATGTTTCTCAAAGGGTGAGAGAGAAGAAAGAGGGATTGCTTGGAAAGGAAAGCAGAGCTGGACTTAATAGATTAAAAGACTAGAAATATGGAAATTTCTCACTGTACTTTATGTGCTTTTTTTTATGACCTCTGTTGAGAGTATAAGTTCAATATAACCTTTCCCTCACTCTCTCTCTGTGTTTTCTATGCAGTAGTAGTACTTCTGAACATGTTTAGGTGGTAAAAAAAGGCATTTGTATTCCACTTTCAGTGGACTAGAATGTAAAAAACATTCACCGTTATTTTTACCCTGAAAAGCTTCATTCTTGAAACGTGGAAATTATCTTTCTATGCCACCTGAGAGTGATCTGTTATTTGAGGACAGGTGCCTGAAGTGCTCCACTTAATCACCCTTTTAAAATTAAATTACTGCCAGTCAATATTCTAAGGTACTGTTAGGTAGATCTGAAATTTTTAAATCCTATATTGGAATGTGGAACCATAATTGTTATTTTCTCTTTTTGATATCCTTTTCATTCAGGCACTTTTCAGTTATGGTTTGTATTCTATAGCACGCTAAATCACTTAAACTAGGTTTTTTTCCTGCACTGCCTGAATCTCCACTGGCTGTACTGGAAAGTGAATTACCTGCCTCACCTGTCAGCATTCACCACAGCTTCAACCCCATGGAAAGCTGGGAGATGTGAAAGCCATCCTTGGAAATGAAATTGTATTTAGTATTCTGTCACTTTATTATTTGGCAGCAATGCTGCAATGAAATATGTGAGTTATGTAATTAGATTGATTCTGCACAGATTATCCGTGTGAAAGAGAAAAATCAAATTTGAAATGGATATTTTGAAATATCAAAGACAAATAAATAATGAAATTGCAAAAATACATATTTCTTTTTCTTTTTTCATAGCATTAATGGATTTTTTTTCTTAATATTCTATATGAAAAATATTTTGTGAATAACAAATACTGAACATCATTCTAGAAAGTCACTTTATTATTGGATAGGAATGTGCAGGAACAGGTGAAAAAATGTTTGAAACCTTCCCTAAGAATTGGAAAAGAAGAAGAATAAACATCAAACTTCAGGTATTTTGTAATAAATCAAGATTAATTCTACCAATTAATGCAGAAGAAAAATTATGGATGGCTACTGTAATTATTGTAGTCTAAGACTATGTAAAAACTGTTATTTGGGGGGAGAAGTGGTCTATTTTAGTCAATCCATTGAAAATGAGAGAAATTTTCAGGTCCTTTCCAATTTTGAAAGAAAAAACCCAAATGCACATATCCCATAACCCTAGCAAACTTTATTCAAAGTACTCTGTGTGAGAGAACAAACACTTATTTTCTTCTGCAAATATTCAGGAGTAAGGGACACAGTAAAACAGCTCAAGCCAAGTTTTCTGTGCATGAATGCAGCCACTCAGTAAGACTGTGCTTCTGTCTGGGGGGTAGCCCAGAACTGAGACCAAATGCACATTTAATAATGTTTCTCTTCCTCTTAGACTGTGTTTTAAGTGAAGATAGGGGTAAGAAGGTCTGTGAAGAAATCAGTGAAGCCCAAACATTTTCGTGGAGCCAGGATCCAAATCACCAATCCAGCTGTCGGACGCAAAAAAATTCAGAAGTGGTTAAATAATAAAGAATGTCAATTAAATAACTGGTGTGGAATCTCTGCTTAAATTGTGTATTTGCAAGTCCAGAATGACGAGGATGCTCGGGGGAGATAATACAAAATGTTCCCTATTTCTTTCCTTTTTCTTCCTCACACATTCCAGGTCTTCAAGGTCGTCATGGTACAAGGAAATGATACCCACATCCATGAGTTCATCCTCTTGGGATTCCCTACCACCACAGAGCTCCAGGCTCTGCTGTTTGTCATTTTCCTTGCTGTGTATTTGTTGACTGTCACTGAGAACATAATTATCCTCACTTTAATCGTAAGCAGTCACCAGCTCCACAAGCCCATGTACTTTTTCCTAGGCCATCTGGCTTTCCTAGAGGCCTGGTACATTTCAGTCACCGTTCCCAAATTCTTGGTCAGCTTGCTGGTGAAGAATAAGAACATCTCCTTCACGGGCTGCATGGCCCAGCTCTACTTCTTCATTGCCCTGGTGTGCACGGAGTGCGTCCTCCTGGCCGTCATGGCCTGTGACCGCTGCGTGGCCGTCTGCAGCCCCCTGCGCTACCCGGCCATCATGACCCACAGGGCCTGCGTGCAGCTGGCCACGGGCTCTTGGCTGCTTGGCTTTCTGCTCTCTGTGCTCAAGGTCTTCTTCATTTCCCAGCTCTCCTTCTGCAGTCCCGGCGTCATCAACAACTTCTACTGCGACATCAGCCCGCTGCTCAGCCTCTCCTGCTCCACGCGGCAAGCTGCAGAGATGGTGGACTTTGTCTTGGCCTTGCTTATTTTTTTGATCCCCCTCTCTGTCATCGTAATTTCCTACATCTGCATAATCAGCACCATTTTGCTCATTCCCATGGCCCAGAACAGGAAGAAAGCCTTCTCCACCTGTGCCTCTCACCTGGCTGTGGTCATCATTTTCTTCTCAGCCACCCTCTTCATGTACGCCCAGCCCAGGAGTAGAAACCCCCTGGATCTCGACAAGCTGGTGTCCATCATTTATACTATAGTCACTCCAATGCTAAATCCATTCATTTACTGCCTGAGGAACCAGGAAGTAAAGGACACTTTACTGAAGGTCTTGTGTAGCAGGGCTGCTGTTTCCAGAGTTTCTGCATCTGATCACTGATGTGATGCTTGGAAGATAATCTTCCGACTGAATTTGTCTGAATCCCACGAAAGTCTAACAAGATTTTTACTTTGACAGAAGTGGTTACTGGGGTTTTCTTTCAACATCAGTGGTTAAGAATTCCTTCTCCCGAGTCAATCTCCACGTTCAGCTAAAATCTGTGAATCTATGTGAATGTAAAAGTTGTTTCTACTGAACACATCACACAGCATTCCTGAGGAGTAGAAAAGGCAATAAACATAATTGCCTTCTCTTAATGTATTTTTTGGGTATGCATCAAAGAACAAAGTTGCATTCTGACCTTGATCCAACTTAACATGAAACTAGGATTCTTGAGGCACCAAATAAATAGTTATGTCAACCTTCTTCACAGGAATGAGGATGGGAACTTCAGTAATTCAGACAATAACAGTCACTTTAGATAGCTGTGACAGGAGAACATGAACCACGCCTGAAAAGACAAAAGCAAGAGGAACTAGTTGCAACAAATTAAATTCAGATAAGATGGTCCAAAAAAAGAAAAAAAATCAAACTAAATCGATCAGAGTGATTAAGCACCACAATACAGTCCCAGAGAGGTAATGAAATCTCTGTCCTTTGAGCTTTTCAATGCTTGACCTGACAAGACCATGAAAACACCTGACCCCACTGACAGCAGAGCGAGTTAAAAAAATCCAGAAGTAAAGTTCTATCCTTCCAGCCTAAATTTTTGTATGGTTCTTTGATCTGGATGTCAAATGGAAAAGCCTGTGGCATCTCAAACTGCAACAGAAATTGGTGTTTAGGGAACTGAACCTGGCTGTAGCTACCCACTCAGTAGGTTTCCACATGTGAGCAATAAGTTCAAAACTATGCAGGGAATGGATGCTCTCCAGTATATCCACATCACTCTTCCACTGGGGAGCCAAGAACCGGATACAGTTCTCCAGATGTGAATATATTTATAATTTGACTGCCCTTTTATAGCAGAACTCTCCCCATCTCTCTATTATGTCAGCTGAGGCTTGGTCGAGCTGAGAGCTGAAAAGGTCAGAGGTCAAAATCTCTCTGGGAGGCTGTCCAAGCACTGTTCTGACCTCACACCTTCTAAGGGCCTAAACAGCAGCTACTGAGTTGCAAATCATTGCCTTTGTCCCTTTTTATACCTTGTACCTGTCTGACCCCAGCACAGCCTCCAAGACACCACACTGAACAAACCCAGCCACATCAACTTCTGTTCATGGTGCATGTACCCTGAGTCACACCTTCACATCTCAGCAGGCTTTAGTAAGCACCTCTCTAGGTTATCCACATTTTCCTTGAATTGCAGGCATCCCAAAATTGGTCCATGGTAGTTGGACCCTCACCAGCCCAACAGAAATGAGGTAAGGACTAACACTCGTGCTTCTGACAACACTACTCTTCCTTCTCCATGCACTTACATTATTTTAGAGTTGCCTTTTCCATGAGATGCCCTTACATCCCCGAGCATGCACATATGGCTTTGGCCAGTAGTTAGAATTCAGCCAACATACCATAAGGTCTGTCAAATGTCACTAGATTCTAACATATTTGCAAATTAAATAAAACTGTATTCTCCAACAGCCAAATAACTTCTGTAATTCCAACTCTCCCAGATGCTAAACTCCCATTATTCTCTCGGAAGGAATGTAATTTTAATCATGATTCTGGCTTAAGTAAGGTATCTGCCTCATCTGAGACCAACTTGAAGGTGATTTTACAAATAGCTGACTCCTGGGACTGCTCCCACTTGGCAGTATGGAGGAGAGCAGAGCAGGTTTTGTATTCTCCGTGCTACAAAATCCTGCAGCAGCACCTCAGCCCTGTCTGGGAGGCAGCTGAGCTCATCAGGTAACAGCCCAATGTTATCTCGGATCCTCCTTTTGCTCTGAACATATTTGTACTGTATTATAAAATTCAGAAAATGCATAGCTTGGCTCTTTGTGTGTCTGAAGATTGTACAAGTATCTCCACTGTGGGTGAAAGTACACTTAGCCAAAATCACTTACTCCAAAAGCGATTACCAGTTAAGGCTACGGATTTAGCTTAGGGCACTAAAATATTTTCCTAGATTACCTTTTGGTAAAAGACTTCCATATCCTCTGCCTCAAGGTATGTTTTTATTTTCCTCTGCCCTATAAAAATCAGTAGACACTTGCTGGTATTTTTTCATTTTCCAGTGTCTCAGAAAAAATCTTCAGAGTTTCTTGCTTCTACTCTGCTTGGAATCACAGAGGAAACAATAACACCCCTACTCTTTCTGTGATTGCTTCCATTGGGAGGCTAGCTGTAATTTCTAAATCAGATCTCACGAGACACCAAAGGTAAATAAAGTGTTGATTTATCTGTGCTGGTATAAATCACACAGCTGACATACCAGTCTACGCTTCATCTCTGCCCTACTGATCATATTCCACAGGATCAACCAAGGCAGTGGATTCCCTCTGCAGAAGGTTGAGAGCAGTTTTCTTTTTAACAGCACAGGCTAAGCCATTCTTATTTTTGAAGGATTAATCTGAGTTAGTTGCAAACAAAGCAGACCCAGGATTATAATTTGCTTGCACTTATGCTGTATCTGGGATGCTACGTGTACCTTTTACCTCAACAGACTTTGTGTAGATGTAAGTGTGCTCAGAGCTAGATATAGAAACTTCTAGTGGGCTCCTTCAGATGTGTTTGGAGAGTTTTTTAAATATCAAGATGAATATATCCTTGTGGTACTTCACATTTCTCTCACAGTTCATGGGATATACACGATATAACTTTAGAAATGTTTAAATGTAGAAACTAAAACACTGGCAATGTGAATGTCTGTCTACAAGCTCATAACCTATCATTTCTTTATACTGGATGGATAATACAATAGCATCATTCATCTGGCTGCTGTTAGGCCTTTGTCTTAGAGGAGACAAGACTTGTAATGTATATTTATCTCCATGAAATGTAAAGTAAAAAGCATGCTTTAATTTTTAAAATGAAAAATTCTGAATCGAGCAGATAAATGTCACAAAATTAATTTCTAACAACACAGTAACAAAATATCTGAATTTTTACAGTGTCTTTAAGTGGTGGTGTAACATATGGCTGTGAATTTAAGCCTGCATAGTTAGGTGTCATTGTATTAATTTATTGCAGGTGGATAAGGTTCATCTTTCTTCTACAGAATGGGTGGGAGGAATGAAACCAAAGTCATGTATTTTGTTCTCCTGGGTTTTCCCACCACTGCTGAACTGCAGCTGCTTCTCTTCTCTACTTTACTTCTGGTTTATTTATTAACTGTGTTGGAAAACCTCCTTATCATTCTCATCATCCGAAGCAACCACAGCCTGCAGAACCCCATGTATTTCTTCCTAGGGAATCTATCTTTCCTGGAGATCTGGTATGTTTCTGTCATTGAGCCAAAGATGCTCGTGGATGTCCTCTCTCGTGACAAACATATCTCATTCCAGGGGTGCATGACACAGTTGTATTTCTTTGTGACTTTTGTTTGTACTGAGTACATTCTGTTAGCTGTGATGGCCTACGACCGCTTTGTGGCCATATGCAAACCTCTCAGATACCCACTCATCATGAGTCACAGGTTTTGTGCTCAGTTGATAGCTGGCTGTTGGATGTGTGGTTTGACCACTTCTTCCATCAAGCTGAGCTTTATAGCCCGGCTCTCATACTGTGATATGGACAAAATCAATCATTATTTCTGTGATATTTCACCCCTACTGAATATTTCCTGCAGCAATTCCTCTTTGGCTGAGCTAGTGGACTTCATCCTGGCTCTGATGGTTATCATGGTACCTCTGTGTACTGTGGTGGCCTCCTACATTTGCATCATGTTCACCGTGTTGAAGATTCCTTCTTCTCAGGGGAGGCAAAAGGCCTTTTCCACCTGCAGCTCCCACCTGACCGTGGTGATTTTGTTCTACTCCACCACCCTTTTCACTTACGCCCATCCCAAGCTCATGTACACCTATCGTGCTAACAAGCTGGTATCAGTCCTGTACACGGTGGTTGTGCCACTTCTGAATCCTCTCATATATTGTCTTAGAAACAAAGAAGTCAGGTTTGCCATGAGAAAGACTTTTACTTGCAGAAGACACACCAAAGAAATCAACTAAAGGGTCCCGGAGAAGGGGCTTTGCTCATGAAGATCAACTGGCAGTGCTGATGAGCTGAAGTCAGGAGGTCCAGACCTTAATCCACGCCAAAGTGAAACTCTCCTATTCATACACACACTGCTCATATTTATTGAACTAGACCATAATATGTGTAAATTAGATCTATGGATATACTGTGCCTTTCACTTGAGATGTTTGGGTTTGGTGGTTTTTTTGCTTGTTTTCCCCCTAAGAGTCTATGCTGTCACCCTTTCTTAAAAGTCTCCTGCTGAATGACTGCTCTGTTTTTAAACAGGTTTGGAAAGGCAAGAAAATGAACCCCAGATTTGTTTGCCCTACATTGAATAGAGTCCAGAAAACACTGTAAAATGCATGTGAAAACCAGATATCTATGTGTGATTTATTTCCTCTGAGATTTTGTTATTATCCCTTGAAAGAAATAGGCAGCAGAAGAGGATGGGTAATTTTAACATTCTTGGACACCTGGTGTAGGATAAAAGGAATCATCCTCTGAAGGAGAAAATTTTTCCAATATGTCATTAGAGAAGGTAAAATGTGAGTAGCTCATGCTGTTCACGTGGTGCAGCTGCATTGTCACTTGGCCTCTGCCTCAGCTTCACAACAGGACCAAGGTACCCCTAAATAACCTTATTGCACACCACATAATGTGTTCCACGAAGAAATTCAGACATTCCTGAAAAGATAAATCACTTCAATATTTCCTTCAGGCTGCATGAGCCTTGGATCCAGCAGTATTTCATCAGCAGTAATGATCTTATGCAGGAGTCTGGAAACTCAGCTGAAGAATCTGAGCTAAACACGGATCGTGTGTGAGAAAATCTGATTATCAATTAGAAGTAAAATGGTGCCTCTAAGAAAACTACTCAGTGTTCAGGCTATCACAGTGCTTCAGGACTTTTAATATTCTGTAATAAACAAACAGATAAATAAATCTGTCAGCAGAGTGCATTTCCATATGACCAAATTAAATCTGGGTTTAAGTGTATGACTAAGACTGTGGTATCTGGTATTCTATGCTCTGTACTAGCATACTGACTTCTCCAGTTTTGCAGATGAAACACTTAGCTTTCCAGGGAAGAAACCTAGAAGAAACTTGTCTGTGCATCCTGTGCCATGTAATGCCACGGACACAATTGTTTCAAACAAGACTTTTCTGAGGACTTGAACATAATCTAAAAGAGAGATGTCAAGAACAGCTTGACATTAACCACAGTGGGGAGCTGTCACCAGAAATGTAGGGTGCTGGCTGTATTCCAGGTATTAGCAGAAAATCTGTGATGAGAAAATAGGCAATTGACACAAAATGAATATACATTACAATATGGACCATTGGAAAGGAGCCAAAAAAATTGAGTAGTTCTTTAGCTTTGCATCAGAAATCAAGAGCCACAGGTACAGATATGAATATATCTTCTAAAAATACCTAAAAATTAGACATGTCTATTCAGACATCTAAGCAAACTACCCTCAGCTCCTTTACTACTCATGGATATGGATTATCACCCTAAAGGATATTGACTGTATTTATCTATAACATGTGCCTTTATGTTCAGCCATCTCCAAGAAAATGGGGATCACACCTAACGGTTACTTTGGAAGAAACATCCCCTCCTCCTTTTTCCTGCAGTTTTTGTTGCTGAGCATGATGCCACGTGGCCTGGAATGGCTCTCTGGCAGTTGGGAGTCAGCTGTCCCAGCTGTGTCCCCTCACAGCTTCCTGCTCGCTCCCAGCACTGTTCAGCAATAACTGAAACATTCCTGTGTTCTCAAGGTGGTTTTCATCCCAAATCCAGAATTTAGTCCCACACAAGCTACAGTGAAGTAATTTAACTCTATCCAAGATAAAATCAGTACAGCATCAGGCTTGCTTCATTCTCATTACAATATATTAAAGTACTGATACACCAATAATCACCTAATCTATTTCTTCTCTTATTTCAGTTTTTCATGCATAAAGTGCAAACCATGGCATTTCAGTCCTCCTTAGTTAGTTTTTCATAGAAATTTTGCAGGGTGCAAAGTTCCTTTAATACAGTGATTTGGTTACACACATTGACTGGGTTTAAAGCACTGATCTGAGGGTGATTGTTTTGAAATAATGTCAGGAAAATCCTTCAAATACACTGTGAAGAGGATTATCATCCAATTGTTATTGGGTTTATGTACACTAACAATAATGTTGTTAGAACACCTGAAACAAATAATTCAAAACTTATTCAACAGGGGTTCCTAAGTGTTCTTAGGGAAGGAGGGAACACAGAGAAGTCTTACACAAACGCAAACTTTTTGAGAATGCAAGTTCTCACTTGCATCCATGTTTATTTCTGGAAGTTTTCCTAATAAACACTTTCACAAATTCAAGGTTGGGTGCCTTTAAGGTACTGTAAATAAGCCACCTCCCCCAAGTAAATTAGGCTAGACTGCAAGTCCAGTCTTAGCTTTTGAGAAACTTTCCATCTCTCTTAATCTTACTCTCTGCCCCTGGGAGCTGATAAGAATGTATGCAAATGTAAGATAGTCTGGTTTTAGAAGATACTGATCTATTGTCAGTCACAAGGTTTGGGAAGTCACGATATCAAGAACAGAAACACCCGTTTCATGTAGATTTATTTAAAACCACATGCCAAAACAAAGAAAATTTAATATAGTCTACTGTAACTAAACGTGATGCTCCTGTGCTGAGAAGAATGCAAGCTTGCTTGTTGAAAAATAGCCGTGTCCTAGGGAGTCTGAGATACCCACACAGGAGCTGTGAGATGCTTTTTCCCTTCCTGGAGTGGTTGCTGGATTCCAGAGCAGCGTTCCCTTAGAGGCTGGACCCTCACAGTTCTAAGTTTCAGGTGGTGGGTACACGAGGAGAACACATGCAGTGAAGACTTGCTTTTGTTTAGAGAAGAGAAGCGTATTGGCTGGGGAGCAGGCGATGGCGTCTGCTCTATTTTGATAACCTGGGAGGAAGCAGATTCTAATGGCTAATGAGGTTTTGATTAGGCCCACAGTGTTTTGCTTAGCAGAAAGAAATCTACAAGGGGCAGGAAGGGTTCTGCATAAAAAACAGTGAAAAAAGTAGGGGTAAAAGACACACAGAAACAGCCTCACACTTTATTGCTTGTGTTTGATTCCTTATTATTTTATTCCTTTTATTCCTTGTGTTTTTCTCCTTTTGCAGGCAAAGAAAAATGGCATAAGGGAAAAAGATCTCATTTGAGGTTCAGATGTCTGCTGTGAAGGTCCAGGACTCTGGAAACTGATTCCCTAGTGTTTCTGTGAACAATTATTAAAGTATATATAAGCAACATGCTAAGGAGAATGCCCTTAGAACCAGTAAGATGAAAGGCCACTGATGTATTGATTACAAGAGACTACTGAAAAGTCAGCTGAGTAGAAAAAGTGTTCAGTATTTCTTGGCAATGTGTTCAAGAAGCCTGAATTCCAAAAAACCAAACCTGGCTTTAATCACTGTGTTACAAGGTATGTGTATTGTGGTGTGTGAAGTCTGAGCTTTGCTTTGTTAAATTTCGTGACAGAACTGGACTAAAAATTGTTGTTTTCTCTCTTTTTCATTACAGAGCATGTAGTAATCAGGGCTTATGAATACAGCTAGTTCTTCTGGAAATTAAGTACATTAACAGGAAGCCAGTATTTAATGTGTCTACATTCTAGACTTTCTGTTTGATCAAACAAGAAAGAGAGAGTTCCAGAGAATTCTTCTCAGGTGAATCGAAAATCTTCCCTGCTCACTGGCTAAAAAAGTATCTCCAACATCTTCGTTCTTAGCTGAGGTTTCTGTTAGCCTCTTTAAAAAGCCATTTACTTACAACAGTGGTAATTTTTATTTCAACTAAACAATTTTTGATAGGATGTAGGCTATCCTTCAATGGACAATATGATTATTATGAAATGATTTCGTAAGTTTACATCTATTACATTTAATCATTGATGCTTACACATGAAACCAGAATAAAAATAATGATTTAAAAATAAGGTGAATTAGGTAAGCCAAGACCACACAGCTGTTAGATGGCTGACCATGGTGACACACAATTTTGACGTTTATATTATTGTGGACAAAAGTATCTCTTTTTTCTTATTCTCTTCTGGCTAGCTTTATTCCTTTCCTAACAAAGACAGATACTTCTAAGGGTCTGTTTTTCCCCTGTTTTGAACAGGTGTGGTGAGACCAGAAGAATCACACAGTGGATGCGTTTATTTCTCTCTTTTGACAATAAGGGAAGCTTTAGGAGTTGTGAAAGCTGAAGACAACAGGCTTGAAAAGGCTTTGACTGGATACTTGACCCTAACTGCCTAAACCTGAGCTCTCTGCACACAAAAATCCCCAGGGAAACTAGCCAAAATATTTGATGAGCAAGGTTATGCAAAGAGAAATTCTTTCTCCAAATTTATTTCTCCTTTCTAAGATTAAATTGGGCTTCTGCAGGTTCCTAGAGCTGAGGCTACATTTCAAGGACCATGGAGGGATAGCTGGAGTAACGGGTTAAAAGTTAATTCAAAGCTTTGAAAAGATTAGGTGCATGTTGGTTAAGAAAAATTATCTAATGGAAATGACAGCAAACCCAACAAAATACCAGTGACTGGACGGGGATTTCTATCACTCAGCTTTACACATCCATGTACATCTTTTTACATAAAGAATAGCTGGAGTTCCCTTTAGATCAGTGGAGAAAACCAGAAAATCTTAAACCTTATATTCATACCTTCTACAGTAAATTTCCTAAAGCTGGAGTGTTTGTTTCTGTCCACTGAATTTAAAGGCATGCAAACTATGAGTTCTAATGTAGGCACCAACCCACAGAATATATTCAAGCCTAGGTGAGAGGACAACTAGCTTATGAAAATAAAATTACTAAATAGAATTGAAAAGGAATTACTTGAAACATTCTGTCAATTAGTCAATTTTTAACATACTATGTGAATTAACATTTGAGTAGAGAAAACTTATTTCAGAAATCGAAACATTTGAAGGTTTTGTTTCAAGTACTTTAATAAAAGAAAAAGCTCAGTTTCTCACATATAAAAGTGTGGTTTTTTAAATAATAGACTTGGGGTTTTTTAACAGTTATCCACATTCTTTTCATACATTTCTTGGCTCATATATATTTTTGATTGTTTTGCATCATCTGAAGAAGCACATTCACTTGTTCTTTTGTTTAGGGGACAGCAGTTTTTTGTGGGTTAGTTGCAATCTTAGTATGAGATTTTTTCTGCCCAGTTGAATCTGAAGTAGGTCTTTAACTGTAGAATGAAATGTCTGTTTCTAGCTGATTGTAAAGTTTATTAAATTAAAATAGGTTGGATAAGCTGCATGCAGAATGTGTCTTTATACTGGAGATAATATTACAGGGTAATTAGTTTACAAATTACCCTGTAATAGTTGACAAAAATCTACTGATATGATATATCAATGAATTTTCTACTCTTTTCCATCTGTCTCTCTATTTTTAATATTTCTTGTGTTTCATATATCTCATTGTTTGTCTTCTTCCCCATATTGACCCCATGGGGTCTTCAACCCCATAATTGCTTCTCTGGGCAAACTATCTGAAATCTACCGTGCCCTAATTTCCTTTTGGAACATCATCTGAAAGAAAACATGGAAAACAACACCAGGATAAGTGAGTTCATTTTGGCTGGGTTCAGATCTCAGCCAGGATCACAACTCTTTCTCTCGGTTCTCTTCTCCACGATGTATATTGTCACTGTAGTGGCAAACGTCTGCATGATACTCATCATTAGGATGGACTCCACCCTGCACACGCCAATGTACTTTTTCCTAGAGAACCTGTCCACCTTGGACATCTGTTACTCCTCTGTCATCACTCCCAAGGCAACACTGGCATTCTTACTGGGCAGAAGAAACATTTCCTACAATGGCTGTGCTTCACAAATGTTCTTCTTCTCTCTCTTTGGTACAACAGAAGCTTTCTTTCTTGCTGTGATGGCTTACGATCGCTTCACTGCCATCTGCAATCCACTGCTCTATCAAGTCATTATGAGCAAAAGGTTTTGTGTTCTCATGGTGATGGGCTCTTATCTGTTAGGCTGCATCAACTGCACCATCCAGACAGCCTTTACATTCAGTTTGTCCTTTTGCAGGTCCAAAGAAATAAACCACTTCTTCTGTGACGTTGCTGCAGTGATCCACGCCTCCTGTTCCGACACATTTGTCAACGAACTCGTAATGCTGGCGGTGTGTGGATCAATAATTGTGGGCACTGCCTTGGTGGTTTTTATCTCCTATGGTTACATCATCATCACAATCGTCCGAATGCCTTCAGCTGAAAGCAGGCACAAGGCCTTCTCCACCTGCTCTTCTCACATGATGACAATCTGCTTGTTCTTCGGGACAGTTTTCTTCATGTATGCTCAGCCCGGAGCCACATCTTCACCCAACAAAAGCAACACCATCTCAGTCTTCTATACCATCGTTATTCCCATGCTAAACCCCTTCATTTACACCCTCCGAAACAAGGAGGTAAAAGGGTCTCTGAAAAAACAGTTAAAAAGGAATGGGTTTTTTTAGCACCTTTGCTGAAGTTGAGAATGAATACAGTGTCCAATTTGGGATGGACAGATGCTTAGAATGTAAAATAAAGGACATCAGGACCTGCTTTCAGGAGTCTTCTGTGTTTCTAGATGGTCAATAAAAGCAGGAAATATAAAAACATCTAGGAGAATCTGGAGCAGATGAAGGTGAGGTTTCATTTAACCATATTTAGACATTTACAATCCATCCGAGCTGTAATTTAGAGGCCTCTTACAGCCATCCGAAAGATACCAGCATTTTAAAGCCATAATTAATACTATTGGATCGGACAATTTGAAGTGTATCTAAGGGTACTGAACATCTGAAATAGGACACAGAACTCAGACTCTGGCAGTGCCTTATTTCTGTGCACTGGAACACAGCCAGTTCAGCTGGAGGCATTCTCACTCTACACATCCACAGCTAAATTAAGTCAGACAAAAGTGAACTGGAAGATTTATTTGCCTGTGACTCCTAATATTTTTAATTATTTTTTCTCAATTTCGCTTTTAATTACTTCTCTTTCAGTAGAACCACTGAAATTAAGGTTACAACCATTAAGCATTAAGGGACAATTGAAATCTTGTGCCTGAAATGCTCTTTGACACAAAAAAAAAGAAAAAAAAAAAGCAGGATTCTGGTTCCATGTGTTTGTGTGCATGTTCACATGAGTGTTTGTAACAGGGTGGGAGCTATTTGTGTGTGATAGGTAACAACACAATCTGACAACATGAAGATAATGTTTAAGTTCAACTTTACAGCTGCTTGCAGTGGTTTGAAATTCTGTTTTAAAAAGCACATTTCAAAAATATCAACTTAATGCTTTTGTATCAAGTAACTAAAGCATGAACTTACTGTGAAGCACCTACCACAAGACTGCTCAATTCTCATTATATTCCAACATAAGAGACATCCCAGGGCTGACTAGAAATCAGAAATCACCTTTCAGAGAAAGTAATTATTCACATTAATTATTTGTTCACTTTCTCCTTAAAAGAAATAATATCACTTTGAAATAAATACATCACTATCCATAGTTACCTCTTTCTCCCTTTGGTATTAAAGGTATCTGTACTATAAGCTCAAACACACCCATCTCCCCTTGCATAAGAACCATCCTAAATGGTAGGAAAAAACACCAGAGCAATATCCTTGTGTGTAGATCATGTAGTGGTGTTCAGTCAAACACAACAATCTTGGAGGTCTTTTCCAACCCTAATGATTCTGTGACTCAGTGACACGCTGGGGTCTGGGGGAAGGATGATGGATGGATGAATGGATGGATGGATGGATGGATGGATGGATGGGTGGATGGATGGATGGGTGGATGGATGGATGGATGGATGGATGGATGGATACAGCTGTATGTGCACACAAGGACAGATGATGAGGTGGACTGAATTAGGTAGAATTATCTCTAGCATTTGTTCCTGCTTCAGAAGAGCCATCAACGTGTAGAGGTCTTGCCTACAGGCTGTTGTCACCCTCTGCTCTTCATAGGACACAGGTAAAAGGAGCTGACAACACAGGCACCTCTGAGTGAAGCAAAGGCTGCTCCAGCTGTCTGCAGGTGGGAAGTTGTGTCTCCAATGTGTGTTTCATGACACCTCAAAAAAGACATTTCAAGTCCAATGGCAGAATTACATCCTTGAAATAATTTCTTTTCCCATGACCCCAAGGGGACATGCAAGCAGGTGTCAGAGAGAAAGGAGGTTCAGGGTCAACGGGAACAGCCCCTGCCTAATTCCCAACTGCACAATTCTTCATTTTCTACTAGCAATATTAAAGTACACTTCATAAGCTAACAGAATCATAGAATCTCAGAATGCTTTCGGATGAAAGGAGCCCTAAAGCTCATCTCGTTCCACCCCCTGCCATGGGCAGGGGCACCTTGCACTGTCCCAGGGTGCTCCAAGCCCCGTCCAACCCGGCCTTGGACACTTCCAGGGATCCAGAGGCAGCCACGGCTGCTCTGGGAATTCACTTCTGCTCTTTTAACGAACCGATAAATCGGCCGGACTCCTCGGGTTGGGCCTCCCCGCTGCTGCCCCGCTCGGCGCAGTGCCAGGCACAGCCCCTGGGCCCCAGGCCGTGCCCCCAGTGCCCCCTCGGCCCCGGGCCGTGCCCCGAGTGTCCCCTCAGCCCCGGGCCGTGCCCCGTGTCCCCATCCCCGCTCCGGGCCGGTTCCCCGCCCATTGCCGAGCACCGCGCCGGGGCTGGGGCGCGCTGGCCCTTTAAGTGCCTCCCCCCGCTGGGGGGCGCCGTGCGCGGCCGGGGGCGCGTGCGCGGCGGGCGCTGCTGGGCGCATGCGCGGCTCCGCGATGCGGGTGGTGGTGGGTGAGTGCGGGGCCCGTGAGGGTGCGGGGCCCCCGTGAGGGGGACGGGGTAGGCGGTCCTGGACTGCGGGTGCTGCCCGCTGTGTTGGAGCCAGGCCGCCTCTTCCCCCCGGGTATGGGAGGCTGGACACGGTGCGTGCGCCAGGGCTCGGCCGCGCTGCCGGCGCTGCGGTGATGCACCCCCAGCCACGGGCCGCCTCTGTGGCCGGGAATGGTGGCCCAGGGACACACCGGTGACGGTCGCGTGTCTGTCTCTCACCAGGTGGAGGGACAGGCTTCGTGGGCAGAGCCCTGACCCAGCTGCTGCGGAGCCGAGGGCACCAAGTGACCCACGTGTCTCGACAAAGGGGCAAGGATCGGATCAGCTGGGTATGAGATGGGAGCGGTCACAAGAGGGGGAACGCGACAGGGCTCAGAAACAAGCCTGTGCGCCCTGTCTCTCCATGGCATGGAGGGACTCTGCCAAGGGAAGTCTGGCTCCTGTGGATGTACTCTTGGGCTGCTGGGTGCTCCATGGGTCACAGTCATTGGAATGGGTACTGCTGTAGCTCCAAGGAGCAAAACCTTCTCCATCCGTGCTTGTGCTCCGGAAATGTCAGGAAGAAACTGGCTGGAGTTCTTAGGAGCCTGCCCTGCTTATTTGTAGGGAAGGCTTGATGTGTGATGTCTCTGTTACTCCTGTCTAGGAAGAGCTGTCCCGCTCCGGACTGCCCCTGTGCGATGCTGTGGTCAACTTGGCTGGTGAAAATGTCCTCAACCCTTTCCGCAGGTAACTTGATCTTCCACAGTGCTCTTGGGACGAGGCGAAGGCAAGACAGTCCTGTGTTGTCAGAGAAGGTGGAAAGGGAGGAAACAACATGACCAGGAAGCTCTTGAGTTAACTGACTGTTGACATTTGCATCCTCAAGTATCCAGAACATTTCTGTGGGCCTGGTGGGTTCTGAGAGACCTTTGGAAGAAAGGTTCCCTTCTGGATCCTCAGCTGGAGGCCAGAAAAATTAGTTCCACATTTTCAAAAGGACATTGGGTGCCTACATTTGATAATGCAAAATCAGAACCAAAGTTTGACTTCTAGGAGGAGCACCAGCTTTGGTGTCTAACTCCTTTGCTGACTTTGTCCTAAGGCAGTCCAAAACCCACAATCTTTTAAGGGAAGTGAAGAGCCACCATCTGCCAAAGTTCTCCTGCATTTATGTTGTAGTATCACATGTCCTCCCTTTGGGATGGGGGGAGTTCCTGTGACCTCTCCTGTGCTTGTGTGGGTGGGTCTTGCTGGGGTCCCCCTTGGTGGTAGTGTTTCCTGGGGTGTCCTTGTGAGGTGTGTAATCCGTGGTTCTCCCTTTTCCAGGTGGGGTGATGCCTTCTCTAGGGAAGTCATCAGCAGCCGGGTGGAGACCACAAAGACCTTGGCCAAAGCCATTGCTGCTGCTGAACAGCCACCCCGTGCTTGGGTCCTCGTCACTGGCGTAGGTATTGGTTGGGCCTGGCCAAGACATCCCTCATGCTGAGCTGGAGAGGTTTTTACCTGCAGACAGAAACACAGTTCCACAGGAGCACACGTCTTGCCTTGAAATGTCAGCTTCATTGCCATCAGTGTCACTGTGTTTAGGCAAGCCTTGATAAGCTTTTCGATGCTGCTGGAGAGGAGTTTGGGTCCCTATGCTTTGTCTTGGTGTCATTAGGACAGCAGCTTTTCGGTGTTTTCTTGTGAAAGCCTTTAGGCATCCTGTAGAACCAGTTTGTCTAAGTAAGGCCTCAGCTGAAGCCCTCTGCATTATCTCTGACTTTGCATTTCTGCTTGCTGCAGTCTTTAAAGGTGCCATGGTTTATGCTCTGTGATGCCCAGTATTAAAGCAGGCACCTTCCAGCCAGCTCAGTGTGTTACCTGTTTGGGTTTTGGGGCTGCCTGAATATTAGTGCATCCTACTGAACCCATAGAGCGCACTGGTAGCTCAAAACCTTCTCAGCACTGCCAGCAGAGACCCCGTGCTGTTCATGTGGAGATGTCCCTGGTGGAGTGCTCGAGAGCTCACAGAATCCCAGAATGGTTTGGGTTGGAAGGGGCCTTTTAAGACCATCCAGTTTCCCCCCCTGCCATGGGCAGGGACACCTTCCACTGTCCCAGGCTGCTCTGAGCCCTGTCCAACCTGGCCTTGGACACTTCCAGGGATCCAGGGGCAGCCACAGCTTCTCTGGGCACCCTGTGCCAGGGCCTGCCCACCCTCACAGGGTAGATTTTCTTCCTAATAGCCAATCTAAACTTGCTTTCAATTTGAAGCTGTTCCCCCTCATCCTGGCACTCCAGGCCCTTGTAAATAGTCGCTCTCCAGATTTCTTGTAGGCTCCCTTCAGGTACTGGAAGGTTGCAATTAGGTCTCTTTTCCAGGCTGAACAATCCCAGTTCTCTCAGCCTTTCCTCCGAGGAGTTCTGGGCTCCTGGAGGCAGAGAAGATGGTCTGATGGGGAAGGGGGGCTTGGTGTCATCATTCAACCGTGACCCCCTTTCTGCTGCTGCCCTGCAGGTTATTACCGCCCCAGCCCCACAGCTGAGTATACTGAAGACAGTCCAGGAGGGGATTTTGACTTCTTCTCACGCCTGGTGAGCTCATGGGAGGCTGCAGCTCTCATCCCTGGGAGCCCAGCTCGTGGAGTTGTGGTGAGATCAGGTGAGATGGGGCATCATGCTTGTTCAGGGTGACTCTGCTTTGCCACTGGAGCAAGAGTGGGAAGAGGTGGGTAAAGGGCATCAGCTCTTCTGTCTCTCCTTGTTGGGGTCCTGTTCCAGTCCAGCCCTCTAAGGATTCTCCTGCTTGTAGGTCTGGGTGTGGAGGGGGCTTTTGCCTTTTGGGCAGGGCACCTTGTCTCACTCTCTTCTCCCCACAGGTGTAGTGCTGGGTCGAGATGGTGGTGCAATCTCTCAGATGCTCTTGCCTTTCCGTCTGGGACTTGGAGGCCCCATGGGCTCTGGACTCCAGCCCTTCCCATGGATCCACATTCAGGACCTGTCTGGGATTGTGTGTCATGCCCTGGAGAAAGAGTCCGTGCAAGGCATCCTCAATGGTGTTGCCCCATCCTCCCCTGCCACCTCCAATGGCACCTTTGCTCAGGAGCTCGCTGCAGCCCTGGGGCGCCCAGCCCTGGTGCCAGTGCCCGCCTGGGCAGTGCGGGCTGTCTTTGGGGCAGAGCGGGCGGTCCTGCTGCTGGAGGGACAGAGGGTGCTGCCAAAACGCACCCTGGAGAGCGGCTACCACTTCATCTTCCCTGACCTGGCTGGAGCTCTGAAGGACATTGTGGCTTAAGGCCTCCCCAGTTGGGCGGGGCTGGGCCCTGTTTTTGTGAGCTCACGTGCCTTCCCATGAAAGAGGGGAGCCCTCCCCCTTGACACTCCCCCATCCCCATACAGAAAGGGTGAGCGATCTTTCCCCCGTGTATCTCCCTGTGTGCATCCCCAGTTTAGGAATTATCCCTCCTACTGCCATCTGAATCTCAACATTACCTGCATTTGGGGGACGGCACGAGCCCCTCAAAGGATTGGGAATGTGGAATTGCCCATCTTCCCTTTTGCATGGTGTGTGTGTGAACTGCTGGGAAAGCAGCTGGGGCTGTAATGTCTTCTCCCCTGAGAGATGGGTGGCAGCAGGAAACAGGTTGTAGTGCTGTTGTAGCTCTTCCATGGTACGGGAAGTCGCCCTTCCTGTTTTCCCCCATGATGACATCGGCAAAGCAGAGGAGCATTAAGTCTCGGTCTGGGTCTCGGTGGTTGTGGGAGAAGAGTGGAAAGGGTGCTGAATACAGATTGCTTGGAGACTCTGCCCTCTCTTTTCTTGTGGCTGGTACCAAGCTGATGTGTCTAGTTTTGATGACCTTAAGGAAGCCCTGTCCCCAGGCTGCAAGACTTTGTGATCCTGAGTACAGGTGTTGCGTTACCCCGATGCTGCTGGCATTCCAGTGCTCAGGGCTAGCAGAGTGTTTCTGCAGGCACACCTGAGCCAGCTGCTGTGCCCCGCTGCCTCGGGGCAGGTGTCTCTGTTCCTTTAGAGGTGAATGCTTTTGTTAAGCCATGTGAAAAGCAGCTGCTGCCTTCAGCAGCTGTGGCCCAGGACCCTCCTGTGTGGCCACTGACATCCCAGCCTGGGGGCCCAGTACCCAGGGCTTCTGTCCAAGCTGAGGACACAGCTGTTCCTTTCCTGTTTGCAGGGTCAGCCCGCCCTGATGCTGAGCTGCTGTCACACACAGACATGTGGTCAGTGACACACAGATGACACTGACACGGCTGTTTGACAGCCCCAGCCAAGATGCTGCTGTCAGCAGCACCGCACACAGGACACAGGTAACACCAGCACCGTGCATGTGGGGCTGGCAGACTCACGTGACACCCTCAGGGTTCACAAGCACGTGCACACTCAGAATCCTTTGAGCACTGGTGTGACCCCTCTGTCCACCCAGCACTCCAAGATGGACTGCAGCATCCTGACCCATCCCACAGGTCTCCTACTTGCCAGCTGGTCCAGCTTGACACACTAAAGGCGCAGCACTCAGATGTTTATCCCAAAGGCACACCACACTTGCAGGTACCTCCCAGTACCAACATGGATCCCTTGCCCTCCTGATAACCCTGCCCAGACCTGGAGTCTCCTACTTGCCAACTGGGCTGAATTTTTCCTCATGGATACACACGTGCACACCTGGTTTGTGGGATGTACACACAGTTGCCTCCCCTAGAATCAGGCACACGTGCTGTGAGGGGCTGTCCTACTCCAGCTGCTGGCATGGAGCCCCTCACTCCCCTCGCTCATGCCTGCCCCCAGCTACTGCTCTTGTGGACACGAGTATTCTTGCCTCAGTGGCTGTAGGATGAGTTCCCACTGGCTTCAGGAGCTGTACCACAGGCCGAGTCTCTGCTCTCCCAATGCCCCTATCTGACTTCAGGAGCTGGCCCCAAATCTGCACATGCTGGCTGCCCGGTGGCTGGCACTTGGTCCTTGCAGCACGGAGATGGGACCCTGTGAGGTTGCACAGAGAGAGTTATGGAAAGATTAAAATAAGCAAGGAGTGGAGGTCAGTGTGGAGCTCAGCCAGACCAGCACTGCCTGGCCTGGGCTTACACCCAACCAGCCTCTTACAACACCTTTCTGTCTAACCCTGTTTTGGCTACTCCCTGTCCCTGCACAGTCCCTCAACAGCTGACATCCCACTGTCTTCATCCAACACCCTGGACACTCAGGTTTGCATCCTTATCAGCTGCGAAGTCCTGGCTGCCTATAGCTTCTTGAGAGCTCATCAGCTGGTGTGAGGGATGCCATTTGTTTTTGGTTATTTGCCTTGTTAATGCTAATTGGTCACATTTTATGACTGTCTCCCATTACTTCCCTACTGTAAAAATAAATGTTCTCAGCTTCACACATCCTTACCCCTTTGGGTGGCTGATCAGTTTTTTTCTCATCACAGCCTCCCCATCACATGTCTGGTTTATCTGTATGTCTTTTATGGCTCCTTTGACCAGATGTCCCCAAAAGAGCAGACATGCTTCTTCCACATCCCCTGACACTGCCCTGCTGCACTCTTCACTCCTCTGGGGCCCGAGTGGGCCTCCTTATGGGCTGTACTCAGGGGGGCAATGACCCCTCTGGGCATTGAGGGGTTGTGTGTGTCAACAAGGGCTGCAGTCACTGGTCCCCCATCAGAGGCAACAGGAACACACTGAAGCACTTAGGATCAGTAGCACCTCTGTAAGTATCAGTTTGTGCAGGCAAGTCCGGTGTATGGCTGTGATAGCCACATCTCCAGGCACCGGGGCATGTGATGTCTGTGACCGGGCTGGTCCTGGAGTTTTGGTCTCATTCTGGCAGGGCTGAGTGATCTGCACTGGTGCCTTGCTTTGGGGTTAGCTCTGGGCTGACTGCTAAGTTGCAACACAGTATTAAAGACAAGCAAGGCTTAATTCCGAGTTTTTTGTACCTGTTGTAGTTCTGTGCCATTTGTATTGTTAGTCTGCTTTACACATTCTTTCACAAATTGTAAGAGATTGACTTCCTAATTAAAGTTGGTATTTCCCTTCTTTGTATCCCCTAATTTCTACTGAACCACAGTTCAGACTTGACTGGGACAATTTTCCAAGATTTTAAGGCATAATGTGACCACCCTGCCCTTTCTCAGAGCTCAAAAAATTGTAAATCTGAAGCTGAAATCCTGGGCAAGCATCTGTGTTTCTGTCTGTGTGGGACAGGTTCCTGGCTGTGCTGCTGGTTGACCCTGCAAAGGGGAAAGTGGCAGCCACACCGCTCAGCCTGGGCAGAGACCCTGAGCCATCAGGCGTTCAGGCTGGACCCACAAAAGCTTTACAGGAGGGTCCTGGGCTGGGTCTGCTGGAGGTGGCAGCTGCTCCTGACATGCCCTGGCAGGGAGCTGTACTGATGAACCCCTGGTTCTGGGGCTGAGGCACAGAGCCCAGGAGGACGAGGGCTGTGAGGTGCAGTGCAGTGCTCTGTGACCCTTCTTTGCTGAGAAATGGACAAGCCTCATTTCTGCAGTCTCTGCTGTTAGCACCTATGCTTTTGAGCCCTTTTTGTGCCTGGTGAGGGCTCCCACATATGCTAAGAACCCAAAAAGATGCTGCAATTCATACCAGTTGTTCTGGTACTCACCCGCCTGAGCTGGAGGACAGATGGAGAGCAGAATGAAGCCCCCAAAACCCAAGGGGAATTGGTCAGTGACCTGCTACACAGCTCAGGCACACATAAACCTGCGGGGCTGGATGGGATCCACGCAACGGTGCCAAGGGAGTGGTAACACTCACCGAGCCACTTGCAATCATTTTTCAGCAGTCCTGGCTCACTGGGGAGGACCCAGCTGACTGGAGGTTAG
Organism: Gymnorhina tibicen; assembly: GCA_013399875.1. NCBI lineage: Eukaryota > Metazoa > Chordata > Aves > Passeriformes > Artamidae > Gymnorhina > Gymnorhina tibicen. The sequence goes on along the minus strand of VXAZ01006691.1, from coordinate 349 downwards.
CAAATGTGACTCCCACCTGCAGGAAGGGCCAGAAGAAGGGTTTGGGGAACTACAGGCCTGGCAGTACGACCTTGGCACCAGGAAGGGTTATGGAACAGATCATCTGGAGTGCCATCATATGGTATGGACGGGAAAACCTGATCAGGCCTGGCCAGCATGGGGTCGGGAAAGGCAGGTCCTGCTTGGCCAGCCTGGTCTCCTTCTATGACAAGATGTCTCGCTTGGTGGGTGAGGGAAAGACTGTGGATGTCACCTACCTGGACTTCAGTCAAGCCTTCGACTCAGTTTTCCACAGTGCTCTCCTGGAGGCACTGGCTGCTCATGGCCTGGATGGGCAGAGTCTTCGCTG
>VXAZ01006690.1:2220316-2238890 GCA_013399875.1 Gymnorhina tibicen | reverse complement strand
CCCGGCGGAGCGGCCCCGCCGCCCTTCCCGCCCGCCTCTTCCTGCCCCGCCGGCCCCCGCCCGCTTCCTCCCTGTCGCAGGGCAGCTCGGCCCCTCGAGCTTTGGGCGCCTAGGGATTTGCATCTAATTCTGCGATTTTTTTTTCTTTTTCGGTTGTTAACCGGTAGCTGTAGCTGGACCAGTTATGGTTAAGCAGTTGCGCAGTTGCCTTGTGAGCATCGTACGCTTGGCTGATCTTTCGTTTTAAAGGAAAAGGGAAGACAATCACCAGAGGAACTGGCTGTCTGGACGGGAGCCGCCAGGAGTGAAGTCAGCAGGGCTGGGCAGTAAATGGGGGAAAGGTCATGGCGGCAATGGAACATCGGGACCACTGACCCACTGACCACCTCCTCGAAGCGGACCCCAGGCTCGGATGGAGGGAAGAACTGCGCCCGCAGGCGTGAGAAGCAAGAGATCGCAGAATCACAGAATCAGTGTAGCTGGAAAAGACCTCTGAGAGAGATCATCGAGTCCATCCTCTGACTGAACACCTCCATGTGAACCAGACCATGGCGCAAATGCAGTATTTCCTCAAACACCTCCAGGGACGGTGACTCCATCACCTCCCTGGGCAGCCCATTCCAATGTTTAATCGCCCTCTCTGTGAAGACGTTCCTCCTAATGTACAACCTAAACCTCCCCTGATGCAGCTTACGATACCACTAGGAAGAGGGGTTACAGTACTAATTAATGAAAAATTTGTATGATCTGTAACCAGTGAAGGCTGATGCCTTTGTTAAAATTTATAACCATTGTGAAGTTTTGGTAATCAGAGAACCTGCCTTTTGTGGGTTACCACCTAGCTCCCTACTTTGTGCAAATCAGAATAAAAAATAGAAATAGCTCCTCTCAGTGTGTGAGCTGGTGCTGTGCACCAGGTACCCAGCCCATGTTCAGGACAACAGGGTGGTGGACAGGACTTCCCAAAGGCAGCCTGAGGCCTCCATCCTCCTCCTCCCTGGACTTCCTCCTGTGAAATGCCTCAGAAATAAAAAAGTGCCTTTTTCTCCTCCATGGCTTCACACACATGTGGAGAAGAACTGCGGCCTCAATTTTTATTTTTTGACTCAGAAGTGGCTGGGATTTGAGCTGGCGTGTTTTGTTTGGCTGCTGCCACAGGCACAAAGGCAGCTGTGACAGGGGAGAGGTTGCTCAAACTCCAAATGTGAGCTCTCATTTTATGATTTACTCCAGCTTCTCCCTTCCTTTGCCATACCAAAGAGAGTTCGAAATACAGATCCACCCAGCTGGCACACCAGAGCCCAAGGGATATGGGGAGGGAGTGATTTCTATTTACTGTCTGTTACACAACAGTCTGCTGCTGGAAACAGGTTACTGCTGCTGCAGATTTTCTCCACTTCTCAAACTGACATAAACTGAACTGACAAATCATTTTCCATGTGTAATAGCTGCATCTATGGCATGAAGTTTTGTTGGTGAAGCTGTAACCTTACAGCTTACAGCATGTGTTTAATTTTTTTTTTTTCCACATTTCCAGTAAACACCAAAGCAACTTCCCCATATCTAAAAACACTAATGTCAGTCAAGCATTATCACTTCAGGTTTCCTAGAATTATTAAATACTGGTAGTATAGGAAAACATCCCTATTTTATAGTGTGATTAAAAAACCTAGCCTCCCTCTCCAGTGCTTCTGCCAATCTAACATAGCCTTCAGGATGAGGACTGTTATCAGATACGCTTCCACAATGCTTATCCACATTCCTAGCAATATTGCCAGCACTCCCCAGCTGCCGGGAGTGCTACCAGATAAACAAACGCTGGTGTGGGTATGACCAGCCTTCCTGGAAATGGGGTGAGGCACGCTGGGTTTGCAGGTGGAAACCTGACTGCATGGCAGTCAGAGGGAAGAAACAATGAACTAACACAGCAGCTGTGCAGAGAACTGCTTGTTCAATAGTTTGTAGAGTTTCTTTTGTCAAGCAGCAAGACCAGACTATCTCTGTCACAGTTCTGCTCCTATTAAGTTTTGCTAGTGCTCATGTGCTTAAAGTTCTATTTAACCTTATCAACCCATCAATAAAACTCCAACATTAATTCAATCATAGAAAGTCATAGTCCCTTTAATTTTATACCGATAGAATCATAATACCAGGCATCATATTTATTATTAACTCACTCTCTGTTGAAACACTGCACAGGCAAGTTTTTGAAGTCCCAATAGTTTGGGCTGTCAATTGTATGATACAAGCTACAACCACCTTTGAGAATTACCCTCAAAATTTTGTGTTGTTTGTCTGTAATGTACTGGGAAGTGATAGAAAAGGAGAAGTTTAATTCCAGTTCCCAGATTTAGCTCAACCTTCAGTTCAGCTACAAAAGCATACATTACTGCTGTTTCAAAGGATACCCACAGCACACTGACTGCGTTCAAGTCTGTTCAAAGCGATTTGTGAATTGCTCGTGTCCCACCACAGACCCACACTGACTAATCACATTGTCCTGTTTCTCACTGTATTTTAGTTATTTCTGATGACTGTCAAAACATTATAATAATATGAAAACATTTCAGCGTAAATACAGAAATCTGTTTTTCCATTTGATTTATTTTCATAATAAACCAATTAAAAATACAAAAGAAGGACCCAAGGTTAAATGGGCTCCATCATTTAAAAATTTGTCTTTAAATACAAAGTCACTCTGTAATATGAATACATATAACATTAGACCTCTAAACATAACGATCTTAGTGATCTTATTTGCATCTATCAAAAATTTGTATGGAAAAAAATTAGCTGAAAAAACTTCCCTGCAACATTGAATATACAGTATTTACAATCAAAACCAAGAACTCTTAGCAGTATTAATCTCCAAAAACCTGCATAAATTGTATATATTTAATTTCCCTCCCCGCTTACAAAATAATCTGAAGTAGAAAGCAAGATTGTTAAGCTTCATAGTTGCAAAATGGCATGAAACATTTGCACCTGTAGTGATGCCGTTAGCTTCTGTAATTAAATATATCTGATGTTTTCATATAAAATATAGACATGGCATTGTCCATTACTGGAATATATGTTTCGAGTACTCTCAATAGGAGTGTATATTCAATTTTGCACACACAAGAGTTTGTGCTGCAAAAAATGCAAGAGGATACCTGGTTATCAAAGTCTAAAACTGATGTCATTCACTGATATGAAACAGATACTCGATCATAAAAATTCAAACACATGGAATGAAACTGTCTTACTAAAACTAACTGCTGCTTCCAAAGGTGATACATATACAGATTAAACAGAAAAGGTTACAATAACATTACTGCAATGTAAATTGTCAACAGACTGACAACATAAAATAAGAAAGAAGTTTGAAACTTTGGCCAACAACCTCAGGAGAAAGTCTTCATAGCATAAAAAGCATGTTCCTTCATGCCTGTATTTTGAAAAATGAGTAATATATAATTTTATTTATATGATAACATTTCGCAATTAACAGAAAATCAAAATCCATCCTAAAGCATGAATTCTAAGAATTAACTGCAGAAATTAAGTAGCTTTGCAACATCATGCTTCAGAATCAAATCATATATACATAACTGAAAAGGTCCCATCACATTTATGAAAATAATCATCCACAGGGTCTTTTTTTTTTAATTATTTAATTATCAATACAAACTGGGTTCCAATGGCTCATTTTCTTGCTTCACTTGCACGTTAGATGGGAAATTATTTGAACTGGACACTACCATCACAAATGGTTGCTGCTGGAATCTCTGTTCCGACTGCTCAGTATCCTCTGCTTTGTCACTCTCTTCCTTTTCCTCTTCTTGTGGGCCAACCTGCTTCGTGTCTGGTGCTTTAATGACTGAAGTGATCACTGTGCCTGACGGGTGAGACACCACCTGTGAGCTGCTGGGAGAGAACGTCACCACAGGGGTAGTGGCACTGAAGGATGGAGACGAAGCCATGTTGACTGTTCCATTGCAAATTGTCTGCACGCTGCTGGTGAGCACCTGCTGAACTTGTGCTGGGCTCAGCACAATCGAAGAAGGAGGCGAGACTGGCTTCTGAGACTGTAGCATGACGTTTTCTTTAAGAACCGTCATGGGTTGGGAAGTAGGAATGGCTTGTAAAATGAATTTCTGTGCTGCTGAGGCTGGATCTGTGCTGGCTATCACTGTAGTAAGAGGCACTGTCTGGAGTGTTACAGTATGCAGCTGCTGATTTCCAGGAGAAACAACCACTGGAACCTGGGCTGGAGTCTGTAAAGTCCTGCTAAGATTAGAGAAGATTATAGGGTCAGAACACTTCCATTTTGAATTTTGAAAAAATCATTGTAGATTTACTATAGAAAAAACATTTGGCATAATAAACATTTAATTTACCCAACATTTCCAAAAGAGGTAGCAGAATCTCTCCTAATAAAACAAGAACTGGCCCTGACCACTGAATTCAGCAAGCTGGATCCCAAAGTAAAGGTACCCCACATGAGCAATACTGCCATCACCAAGCTGAACAGCCTGCCTTTGAGACATTCAGTTAATCAGGAAACCTGGGAATCACATCCAAGACCTCCATCTCAAGCATATACCAACATCACAAGTATGACCCACTAGACAGCTGCCATCAGTTTCAAAAATTACCCCAAGTCATTAATAAATCACAAGCCTAAATTATTCCTAAGTCAGGCCTCAACTGTTCTGACATCCATATATACACATAACTCTATTCAAAAGTATCCACATTGTAGCAGCATCTGGGTACAACCTTCCCACGCTCCCAGGACACAGAATTCTCTGTCTGCAAGGTTCACACACACCTTCTGGTGAAACAACTGATCAGAACCTGGTCCCAAAATATCATTTTAAGTTGGGAGTGATTCCATCAGTTGCAGGCTCACAGACTTGGGTACCACATTACTGTCAATAGATGTAGAGCTGTGGGGACAACATTAGAGGATTAAGAGCTGAATTGCTGGAGTACGGAGCTACTGCAGTGCACAGTGGTGACTTAAATGTTGAAACACGCTCCAGTCAGGCGAATTAAAACAAAACAAGACAAGACATAACCCCCAGAAAACATAAATGGTTACCAGGGGAGGGAGAGAGGAAGGGAAGGGTAGCTGCTTTGACACCCTGCCACAGCTTGTTCCAGGCCACCATGCCACACTGTCTCTGGCAATCTTTCTTCCCTTCTGTTCGTCGCGCAGAGTTCTCTCCCATCTTCCTGCTTCTCTTTAGTGTTTAGTCCTGCCTGCCCTCCTCCCCTTTTTTAGTCCTAAGCTCTCCATTGTGTTTTCTCAAAAATAAAAAAAATTAACTACCTCCACCTCCTAGCGTATTTCTACCCCTGCTGAAATCACTTTAGATGGAAAGCAATTTACTGTCTCAACATTTGTACTTTCACATCCATGCACAATACTGCCTGCTCTTCTTTCTGAAGACTGGACTTCAGATATGCTGTAAGGGTTGCCTGCTATACATCTACCATGGAATGTCTTCTGTTCTACAGTCCTCCTACCCATATAAGATCTATTTTTCACAGCTCTGTGAAATTCTACTTGTCAGCATTTACCCACTGACCAGCCCAATCCAATTCAGCATATTCAAAACGTCAATTTAAAACCATACTCTGGCTACCACAGTTGCAACAAAAAGCTTACCAAAGCAGGACTTACGTGGTGCTGAAGCTATGGGACAATGTGGATGCAGATGCTGCTGCTGGCCACAGTCCAACTGCACAGGGAGCTGCATTCCCCCTTTCTTAGTGCAGCAGCAGAGACAAGTGAAGGAATATATGTAGAGGATTTCTCATGTCCCACTCAGCTCAGTTCTCTGGGAAAGGACTCTAGCTGAGCTCCAAAGACCACTCCAGCAAGAGCAGCCCCAGTAACCCTGCTGCTATCAGGCTCAGAGCACATGGGTACTTCCCTGAGCATCCTCCAGCTGCCAGTCCCTGCTGCAGGCAATCTTTTCCCCAGCTCCCATATGGCTTGGTAATACAAGGAACAAAATTTCCATCTGTAGCTTTCTCTTCCTCCCAAGAAAGAAGGTTGCAGTACCCAGCAATGCTGCTATAGCAAACCAAATCCAAATCCTTGCCAACGAGGCTCCCATGCAGGTCTCATCACAGGGGCCATCATAACCATGACACAAAATTTGATGTGACTGACACCAGAGTCAATCTTGAGCTTCTTTTTCACACAACGGAAGAAAACCCAAGGAAGAAACTCATGGAAATGGGGCTGGTTGAAGGTGAAGCACCAGCTAGAGTGATTGCTTCTTTCTTTCAAACTTCTGGAGAACATGGTCCTGGCACAGCAAATACCAAAAACCAAGCCTAAAGGCTCAGAATGACAGTACTAAGGCTCATACCAAGTCTCCTAAGGGTTATCTATTTTTTTTCCTTCAGTAATTCCCCTGTGACCTTGATAGAAAAATCACTAATGTCTGTGACAGAAGTAGCAACAGGATGAAGGCATCCACTAGGTTCTTTAAAAAATAAAAAAAGTAAACTACCTACAGTTAAACAAACTTGTAGTAAAATCAAAATGTCAGATAGGTACAGCTCAACCCAGGGAAGTCTACAGAGACCAGCAATGCAAGTGGAACAGATATGAAGGAGAGGTAACTGACACTTGCCATTAGAAAAGCATCAAAAGTATCAGGATACCAAGCCAGTTCTTTAATCCATGAAGAAACTTTCTGAGTTTGAAGGATTAAGAACAACTCAAGAGCTGCAATTTTGAAAGCTGCTAGCCTGTGCTTGGTATGCCCTCCAAGTATTACCTTGAAGCTACTTCCTTGTTCTGTAGCTGTTTTGTGAAAATAAAAGCTGCTAGCTGCCAAGTGGCTTTGAAGGATAACCTCAAAATGTGTGAACTGCATCTAATCAATGCAGAAGGTATCTGCAAAGCACCAGGAGCAACAGCTCTGAGAGACGAAACCAGACCATTTGTCTCAGCACACTGTAATTAGTATCTGCATATTAATCTTAAGCCATTTTATTTCTCTTGAAAGCCAGTCCTGTACCTGAGGTTTACTCCAGATGCTTTGTCTTCTCCATCAGCCAAGATACAGATACATGGTACAAACATATATAAACCTGTACATACACATATATGCATACACACACAGTGTGAACTTGCTCCAAGGAAAGCATGCAGCAGTTGTCTGTACAAGCACACCATAAATATTCATTTATGCTAATAGTGGCCAAGCAAGACATTTGCCTGAATTGTTAAACCTGTTTACTAACTAAAAATCTATCTGTTTAAAGTATTTCCCTTGAATATAATTGAAAAGAATACAGCTTCGTTAATCATTTTGTCTGTTTTACAAAAAAAAAAAGTACACAATATTAAGGTGATTTATTAACACTGGGCTACATGATTTTAGGTGCTTTTAAGTCTATATTTTGCTATGTTTCCGAATTTCACTGGCATTTTGCTAATACCCTTTCTTCTCTAAGGTACAAATCTTTTGGGTGATTATTTTAAAAGTTGCTGCTGAGGTTTCAAAAAGAACAAGAACATTGAGCAACAGTGATGGAAAGGAAACACTGCCATAAAACTATCTGATTACAACTGAGAAAAGAATGACAAAAATTCTGAAGTCATTTTAGCTTGGCAGAAAATGATCATCTATTTCTTGGGCCATTTTTTACCGTTAATGGCCTAGAATTGTGCAATATCTTACTAGCTCATCAAGAGGTAACTAGTGGCAGGCAAGAAAAGCAAGTTTATTTATGGTAATTTATGTGAACTTTATGATATGGAGAAGATACCAAAAATACTGAAGCTACAAGCCAAGATAAACAAAATATTTCATAGCACAGTAATAAAATGAAACAAAGCAATATTAAGAAATACATAGAGAGAGGTAAGAGAAGACAGAGGTAAAGGACTCAACTCTCAAGGTGTCCTTTTTACTGAACCACAAAGTCTAACAGTCTTCTTTCCAGAATTTTTCAAAGCTGCACAGTCACCTGAATTAAAACTCGGGAACTTTGCTAGTAAACAGACCTGCAGAACCTCCACCTCTTTCAACAGTGCCAAAGACATGGAAAGAGAGCTCCTATGGATATCTTCTTCTTGTGCAGAAACAAAATTAATCTGACTAGATGACTCTGTAGTCCTTTCTGTCAATAAGCAGCTGCCTTCTTGCATTCCACAGGAATTAAATCAGAAGTGGGCTTAAGAAAAGGTCTTCTTCAGCTGCAGGAAAATCACAATGTTTGGTTATAACCAAAGTCTTTGCTGTGATAGAAGCTGTCCATATTGTAAATGTGTTCAAACTTCAAAACACACCCTGTTGTAAGCTAAGTGACAGTTTCTTGTAGAAGCCCACTGAGACCATATCAGCCTATTTCTGACCAGCACCTCCCTCAGGAAGGATAATTTTCTCACCAACCTGAAACCTGGATTGCAGTCAAGCCTTCACTTAAGAGATTACAGAGATGAGCTCTTTGTAATGGTCCCCTGTTTCCCCCTTCCTTTGGGAAAGGCTATGGTAGCAGTGAGCCAGATCCAACAATACCTACTAGTCAGTGTGCTGGGGAGCTTTTAAAACTGCAGGCTTGCCTTTGGAGCACTGACAGAAGACTGCTGCCTAACTATAAACAGAAGCAAAGCATGTGCACTGATGGTGGCTGATCAAAGGAAGGTCTGCAGAAGTTGTTTCCGATTATCTGCAAGTCCTCAGCTGGCATCATCCTCTTTTGCCCATGTTCCCCATCGAGTCCCAGGGAGACCTAGGGAGCCCTTTAGCAAGACTTAGATCTGTGATGGTTTTTATTCAAAAGACCTATTGAAATGGCACAGGAGTGATGGGCTACAACATTAGCTGACATCATGCAGATGTGACTCTTGCTCTTATTCAAGAAAAAGGGACTGAAAGCAGATGGTCAGTACAAAGTCTCAGCAGGACAGTGCCAAACTGGTTCCCTGTGTCACATCCTGGGGCTATGTGAGCTCGAGCAAAGCCAATACAGATAGGGTGAGAAGGATGATTACAGAAGATAATGGTGACAGTCACTGTGCAACTTACACAAGCCAATGTCTATATAAGGCATGAGATGAAGACACTTCATTTGAAATAGCAGCTGTAATCACATTTTCAGAGTTGATAAACTCCTGCTAGACAAATCTATCTTTTTTTCAGCATCAGCATTGCTGGAGTCAGACCACCAAAGCATCACAGCCTGGACACAGAAACAGATTATGGAACAACAGCAGAAAGCATGTGTTTGCTTGGCATATACATGACTTTCAAAGGCAATTGCCTGTGCTTATTGGGATCCATACACGGTGTTGGAAAATTCTTGGCTTCATCGCTGTTCTTACTCAGAATGCTCATGCCCTGAAAAAACACGATTCACATTCAGCTACTTCCTCCTCCTCTTGAATCAGGACCCTGCCACTGCAATGCATGCTTGTGTCACCTTCAGAAGTGATTTTCTACCTTGAAGATTGCAAAAAGATCAAGATGAAAACTGTGGCTGATTCATCATGTCGAGGTTCTCCCATTCAGAAGTGAACACAGAGAGCATATCCCATTGGTCCTCTGTGGTCTGTATTAGCTCTCCCCCAGCTACAGAACTGAGTCAGGATTCTGGTCTTCACACGTGCTCTGTCCAAGCCATCACAATGACAACTCGCAAGTACAGAGAAGAAACAGTAAGCTGAATTTTGATAGAAACAGATTAAAATCTGAAGCGTGCTAGAACACTGCACAGGGTCTGTCAGCAGTCAACTAATTTCAAGTTTCTTCGTATATAGAGCTGCCAGCTAGAAGGTTCAGCCATGTTCCATACAGTCAATAACAGAGACAGTCATACAACTTAAAATTACTCCCTCTATGATATTCTCTGAACTGTAAGTAACAAAAGAATCTCTTTTCACTCCGTCTTAAATCACTCCTGCTCTAGATTAAAGGTAAATGAAAATGCATCTCTCTTTATCTGCAATCCTCATCATTTAAAGGAGAAATGTACTCGTCCAAACACAAGCACTTTCCAGCCCTGTAGGATGCCCTAGACCAGGTAAGTCGCTAGCTAGCCCTACAGGAGAGGTGCACTTTCTTCAGCAACAGAAAGGATGCCCTTTAATGCTCAGAATGATCCAATGTACATAGAGCTGAATCCCAGGCCAGTGCCTCCTAAGTCCAAGGCAAAACACAATTACTCCAGTAATCCAGGTATTCTGGTTAACCTGTGTCATTTATTCTGATTTAAACAGACCTAATTTTACAAGTGCTAAATTCAAAGAAACTTTTTCTTCCTCAGAAAAGCTGGCTTATTGGAAAAAACTAAGCAATAAAATGCTCATCCAGAGAGGCATTTTTGGTATTGTCTTATCACTGGAAACACGTGGTGCCAAACTCAGCTCCCATTTACATGACTGGAGACTGCAGTAATTGTGCCTGCATACACTGAGCCAGAACAGTTAGACCTGCAGAACAGCAGTGCATTTACAATTCCAAATATTCCCACTGGGGATACTAGATGTTCTCCTCAGTCAGCAAAACCCAGTTTGCTTGACCTGACCCTACTCCTGCCCTGTTTCTCAGGCTTCAGTTAGCACATCATAGCCTTTCTGTTTAAGCACTGGGGCTGAAGAAGAGGCTTTTATCCTTTGTAAGTAACACTTCTCCTTGTCTCTGTTTCATAGAGCAGCACCAAAACTTGTCCGAAAAGCACATCAAAAGCCATCCAAAAGCCAAGACCTTTCCACTTCAGAGTAAGATACAAGGTTTGTGCAGCTATAAATGAAGTCACCGCCTGTCTTGTGAAGAGCCAACCACAGGTTTACACTGGCATGCCCATTCCTTTGAGAAATGCCAAGAGGCCTTGGGGGACTTGGGCCTTGGGCTGCAACACTCTCCCAGTGATGCTTTGGGAGTGGTCTGTACCAGGCAGTGCTGCCTAGTGCCAGCCAGCGATGGTGACAAAAGCACTTTGCAACAATCTTCAAATACGATTCTTTTACCAAATCCCTTAGCAGAGAAGATGCACATTCAGACACTCTCTGAAGGCTATGGTTAAGTGTTAAGAAATCAATTGCTTTGACCTCAAAGATGCTCAATATTTTCTCGATTACTTTTTTTCTTCTCACAACAGAACAGAAGCAAATTGCTGCAGAGGGAAAACCATTTATTTCCATGAAGAAGAGGGGTGAACATTTACATGAATAAAACTTTAGAAGCTCAATTGCATAAGACAAATTATATGGGTTCAAGACGTTCATGCTTCAGGGCAGAGCCCAACCATTAACCAGTATGCATCAGAAAACCTTTTGAGGATCATTACCAGACTCTGGTTGCTGTTTTCCCCAAAGGATCTTGACTATTTACATGCCCCAACCAATGAAAGGCAACTGGCAACCAAAGCTGCTATTTGTCCTCATGATTCCCACACTATAAAGTGACTCCAACCACAACCCCACAGTGTGCATAGATCAGAAGGTTTGTCAACTCTTAGTCTACAATGGCAGTCATACCTGCTGTACATTTTCAAATCATGCAGACCATTCCTTTCAACCTTTATGGAAGCCCTACTGCAGCAATTCAGAATGTGTACGCAAACACATTCATCTGCTAAAGATTTACAGCTGTCTGAACAAACTTTCGTTTCAGCCTTATTATAAAACAAGTCCTAAAACATATGCTCCAAAAATGTTCAACGTGTCATTCTATCTCAACCAACTATTTGAACCTTGCCTTATGAAGCTGAGCAGAAATATATCTGTCATAAATTGGTTTTTGAGAGCCTGGAATGGGTAGTGTCTATTGCACAGGACTCATCAGCACCTATTTTGCAGCTTGTCCCATCCTGGTTAAAAGCATACCAGAAAGTCTGGATTGTAGCTTTTATTTTCACTCTAACTGCTCAGACCCCTTAGTATAAACTTTCTTAATCAGCAGTACTTCTATATCGTTCTGAAAAGGTTTGATGCTTCTTTTTTTAACCCCTCCACTTTGTCATCTTGGCTAAGTACAGTTAGAAACTTCATGGAATAATGCTCTGGTTAAAAACAATGGATGGGAACCAATGTAATACAGAACTCTAAGGATTTAAGGCTTCTGTTTCATTTGAACATTATACATGTATCATCTCTAATATTTTTTCCTTTAGCTTATTACCCAAGGTCTGACTGGGAAATAGTGTAATGCAATAACTGGATGTCATAATGTCACTGAACAGTTTTCCAAATGTTAGGCTGGACTTCTTAAGTCTTACAGATACTTCTGCTTGTTGTTATTATTCTTTATACCATCTATATTATTGATATTGTTTGTGATACATAATCTAGTGTAGGTGTAGCCTAGAGCTATTTAACTCTGCAAATTGCTGAACTTTCCCCCTATTCATGTTTAGTATTATTTTTCTACTAACTTATATGGTTCAGTATAGCCTCAATTATTTCTGTACTGCTTTCCTTTCACTATATGGCCCTTGTCCATTTTTACAAGTAAATCCTGCTACTAAGGGGTAGGTGCAAAAGAGTCATGATGCTTAAGCGCTGTGTAGTGTTAACCAGCTGACTCACAAATTAAGCATGGAAGCATGACTGTCTCCCAAATGTCTGCAGATGCACAGCTCCCAAAGGATTATTCAGTTAACTGTTTCCTAAAATCGGAAGAATTTGTTCTTGTAACAGCAGCAAAATGCTAGAGCAGGTAAGAGCTTTTCCTTGTAACTGGGGACAATACAAAAGATGAAAAAGATGACAAAAAATTCTTACAAAGAAAAATTAAGAAGCAAGAAGGAAAATAATTTTGAAGGTATTATGCAGACCCACCATGTATAATTCAAAAGCAAAGACACCAAACAGTGTAAAAGCAGACACGAAAACACAGCTTCTGCTGTGGGACAGTGCTGCTGTGTGGCTTGGCTGGCGGAGGAAGCCACAGCTTGTCCCTAAGAGATCCTGACTTAGGAGCTCCTGGTCATGTCCGGGCACCTCGCATACAGCTTCTCTCTCACCGTGCGATGGAGGCACGCGGCCACGCTCACACAGAGCTGCTGGCTCGAGCGGTACCAGAAGTAAAGAGTCAGAGGCGGCCCTTGCCAGGGAACCCGATGTTTATTCTGACCAGCACGCAGGCAGGCCAAGTAGCAAGAGGGCAGGCCTTAGCCCAGCAGGTTCTTATCAGGGGTACAGACAGGGGGAGGGATGACAGCTGAGGGCCAGTGAGGTGTGACCCAGGGTTAGAGTGACCGTCTGGCTGCTGGCCAACCAGAGGGACCTCATTCCACAGGTCACAAGACCAGGTGGAAGAATTCTACCAACTGAGTTTGTGGGGGGTGTCAGATCTCTGTGTTCACCCACCACCAAGCTCCTGGGCTCCCTGGTCCCCCAGCCATCCCAACTCGGGGGACTACAACAGGACAGAACTGACAATGTCAATTTCAAAGAGAAGTTGCATATTTTTCCTTTCTAAATGATATGCATCAAGCCTAACAGCATGGAAAAGATGAGCTTCCCTCCACCACAGGCAGTACGGTTATGTGTGTACATGTCATATTGAGCTGCAGTAACTCTAAATTCCTAGGATGAGCCACAAAGACATCGTTTCACTTCAACCAAACTGGAAGACTAGCATTTCTTGGAAGCAAAACAAAGAATCAAGTCCATCTAGCCATCATCCACTGAATTTATTATTATTCAAATATTTATCTTCTGTACGTTTTCTTACCTTATATTCTGAACTGAGGAATTTAACGATTCATCTGGAACATTACTGGTTACAGCTGTGTGTCCTTCTGTGAGGGGCTGCAATGGCTGCATTACGTGAACTGTCCGAAAAAGCTGAGTGGGTTGTACTGGCTGCGGAGATTGCATTGTCCTCAAAACTTCTGAAGTCAAGCCAGGTGTCTGCTGCTGTACAACTTCTACGTGCTCCTTCAGCTTAGCAGGCTTTGAGTTTCCTGTTTTTACCACTGAGGTTGATCCTCCCTTTGTTCCTGCGTTTGCAGACGCTCTAGTTCTGCTTGATTGGTTTCTATTGGCCACAGCAGGCGAGAGCAGAGTTGAATCTGATGGTTCAGTGCTAGGGCTCGCATCTTCATCATCAATATAGATGAGATCTTTTGGCATGTCTTTAAACTGATATACCAGGCGCTGACCTTCTACTTTAGCGAGGATTCCTCTTTGGTAATAGTATCTGTTTAAAGTGCACACACATCAAGTTACACAGCTCTTTTGCCAAAAACAAAACAAAGCAACAAAACTCACAGAAAAGAAACACAGCAGCAGCAAGTAAACAAACTTTTATGTGTCTAGTTTCTTCATTATAAAAAGCGGCCAATTTGTGTAATTTTTTCCTCAAACAACTTTTTTTTGCTGGTATTTCATGCCACCTTTTAACTCCAACCTTAGATAACTCTGAGGAGAAAGAGAAGAAGTCCATGACTTGGCAGCTCTGCTATCAACTCACACTCTGTAAAGAGTTGCATGAAATTTTCAATTGTCCTTTTGACTCCTACAGTTCTTTCAGTTATCTGAATTCGTGTTTATTCACCAGTGAGCACAGCGAGACATTTTAGCTACAACAAAGCAAAGTGAACAGGACAGGAGGGCACTACTTCTGTTATATTTATAAATTAGTATGATAACTTGAAATTACACACACCAAGGTGAGGGGAAATGAAAAGAAATGCATACTGCTCAGCTGGATTATCAATCCGCTGATAAGACTAAAGCTTCCTGGACGTCTACTTATTTTGCACAGGTTTTTATGTATGAGGAAACTCCCAGCCTGACAGGCAGTGGCACACGATTCTATGTTATAAAATGGTCTGTACACAGAAGTTCAGAGAAGTGGAACCAGAATTGAATTCTAAAACTGTATTTTCCATTGGAGATGGAATCATGTGCAACAAGTAGAAATAATTTAATGAATACACATGAATGTTGGCGTTTTTTGTCTGAAAAGAGTTCAATTTTTATGTAAAAGGTTTGCCCCACTTGAAATCTTCAGTCTCTTACTTAGTCTGTCTAACTGTGAAGATGCAGTTTTGCAGCAGCACTGAAAAATGTCTATGCTGAAACTGAAGGTGACTGATTTGGAGTTGAGGTTAGTGAGGGTTACTTTTAGTTAGCTAATTTATTTTGCTGAAATAACGTTTTCATTTCCCAAACTAATAAAATACTAAATTTTTCTGTTATTTAAATTAGATGAGGCATTTAATGCCCACAAACAGTAAGGCAACAAAAACAGTTTATTATTAAAAATGCACATACCTGAGAGCTCTACCCATTGTTTCATAATTCATGTCAGGTTTGTTTTTGTGTTTTCCCCACAACCTGGACACAGCCTTGGAATCTACCAGTTTGAAAATACCCTTCTCTCTTTGAGTCCATTTGATATATTTAGGACATGTGGCTTTATCCTGGAGCAGCGCTAGTAAGAACTCCCAGAGATAAATTGTATTTCCTAGAATAAAATAATATCAGACACCCAAAAAAAAAAAAAAAAGAAAATAAGAAAAAGAAGTTAGTTTGCCATATTTTATTAATGATGCAAATAATCTTAAAGTTAAGAAACTGGTATCTTCATAAAATATGTTATAATATATCATCAAGACTAGGAAATAGTGATGGAAGGGCATGGGAAGAGATCCTTGTGAGTTATTATAATCTAGGTGTACAAATACCCCAGCCACTCCGTAACCTACAGCCAGGCACCAGTCAACCTACAGCCACCCTGTTTGGACCACCACCATGAGACAGCATTAGTCACCCATGTGCCCATTTCCCTCCTGCCTAATCCAGTCACAGAAGCAGTCACTATTGCTTTACCTTGAATAGGAACATGTTCAGTTCTATCCCCTAAAAATGATGGAAATTAAGCTGTTGCTTAAATGCTTTGCTGAATCGAGGTGAGTGTTATAATCCTTTAAAAGGCTAAGCAAAATCCTTGCCCTTAACAATGAGATTTATGTGGGGCAGTCAGTGATATGTGCTGAGGGAGGCAAACCTTCAACAACAAAGGACAGAAAAAGGTAATTTTTTTTAATCCAGTGAGTGCTTGCGCTTGCTGGTAGACAACATTCAAATTTCATTTTACAAACAAGCAGGGACAAACACTTCTATATGGAAATCCGTCACATCTGTTCAGTGTTTACCACATATAAAGAATGAGTATTAAAATCACAGATTGTGAATACTTAAAACTAGTACAAAATTTGCATTTTTTTTCCAAAACCACATTCAAGGAGTCTAAACTCATACGACTAATGAGACCCTTTCTCCTGCTTTTTTTAAAGGCTTTTGGTGTTTGATGTTCTTTTGGGAATCTGAATCTGTACATAAGCTTCTTAGTTGTTAGTCTGAGAAAGCAAGAAGAAATCTTCTTGTATCACCTCCCACAAGTAGCTGTGCAAAACCAGCAAGGATAGCAGTGCTAAAGTTTCACAAAAATGATGCCCCACAGATCAGAAGGTGACAGGATCCCTTTTCACAGCTTCAGTTTAATCCAGCAGATTTTTTCGACTTTAACGACCACCAATCTGAACTTCTATTCAATAAGAGATCTCGTACAAATTGAAATTCCCGTAATACTATATTATAAACTATATTTAGCAAATATTCATCAAAGTCATCAGCACTGGCAATACAAAAATGTTAGCAGATCCTTCAGCAGGTGGAAGCTTGAAAAATGAGCATTCCTAGAGAAAAAACACTGCCTTTGCAACAAATGTCTCCCAGTTTACATAAAACAGCCTCCTGGCCTTCAGATATCCCAAAGGCAAAGGCAAGACACAATGTCAGACAGGAGTGAGAGCATTCCCAGCCATTTACTGCCTAATCTAGGGTGCTTTTGTTGTAGTCTAGACTAAAAATGCTCAGCTGCATCAAGGCAACCTGAAAATTTGTCACTGCTTAGCCACTAAAAATCACTGTGGACAGGACTGGCTGCAAAAAAAACAGGTTTGCTTTACTTACAGGGACGGTATTTAACCTCCTCTGAGCCACAGCCGAAGAAGAAATATGTGGAAAACTCAGTTTTCTCTATGCATCATATCATGTAATTGTACGGAGAGCTTGTAATTTTAGCATACAAGTTCCCCTTAGGGAACAGACAGACAGCTCTCATGATTTTCTAGCTGCTTCCCTGCCACGGCTGGTCATATTACTATATTTTTTACTTCAATTCTATGTTCCTAAAAATGCAAAACAAATGGTTTTCATAACAAGCACTGGTTTCAGGCAACATGCTCCATTTTATTCCTTTCAGAATTAGCAATTTTGTAACAATGGACAATGTGAATTATGGAGTATCCTTGCTATCATCGACAGAACCACTAGACTCTTTCGCCTGTTAATTTTGTGGCTAGCTGCTTCCATATTTTCTATACTTTCATTTGAGCACCACTTGGATGTTTCTCTGATACTCCTTTAATTTTTACTTAAAAATCAGGTTTTAATTTTAAAAAAAAGGCAACAAGGCATATTTAAAATTGATGGCATTAACAAGTTAAATATTCATTGACTGCCAACAGGTTTTCTTCCTGTTATTGCAGAAAATGCTTCTTCAAAAGAAAAAAAAAAAACCCTGACATACTCATTTGTCAGAGTAGAGATTTTTCTGACCTCAAGAGCGTGACATTCTTTTGCCACCAGTGCCCAGGACTGGCTGGGCTGCTGTCCTGGCAAGTAGTGCACGCATGCAAGCCCATCTGTCCCCAGGTGTACCAGCAGGCACTTGTGACGCAGGGGAGGCTCATTCCCAGCTCCCACTGAGTGCAGCACAACTCGCTAGGGTCGGGAATGAGCCTTCCCTTCAAACACCAGCCTGGGCACGGGTGCGGTGTTGGGCCTCACAGCAAAGCAACCCAGTTGCTGGCAAAACTCATGGGCACTACTGAACACTGCAGGCTGAGAAAATTATTGATTGTATCAGTTATGTGGCATTTATTTTCATTTCTATCTTTTAAACACAGGAAGAATGAAAGTATCAAACTCCGAAGTTTTCTGCCCAAGTCTTCAAGCTGTGCTATAACTTTTTTCAAAATTCAGGACCTGGTACTTTCTGCTGCCAACTGGCAGCCTTGGTTAGCCTCATGCAGAATTAGACACATACAGATGGAACACATTTTCAAAGATCATCTGTCAAAATAACCACAGCCTAAGAAACATTAATACAATGCAAAGCACTCCCCAAGACTTCACTCAAAACACACCAGACTCTGCAGGGATGTTGAAGAGTTTCCAAGAACCCTTGCAACTAAAGGGACAAATACATTATTTTTCCCAAGGAACTGGGAGAATATTCACCAAGAAAACTCATGTGCTCATCTTTTCCTTGCCTTGAGATGTTAACCACCCCTGAACATAAGACCTATGTTTACATCACAAGTGACCTGGTGAATTTTTTCTTTTTACAGATCACTCAGAAACAATGTTCTCCTAAAAATTTTGGTGACAACTCTTTTGACTTACCCTTTCCATCTTTGTTTTTCTTTTTCACAGATATGTTTGGAGTTGTAGTAGGGGACTCAGAACGAGATGGTTTTGGTTTCTTCCCTGAAATAAACGACCAGTAAGTCAATTGCAGCTTAAGGAAAAAAAAAA
>VXAZ01006690.1:2169834-2220269 GCA_013399875.1 Gymnorhina tibicen | reverse complement strand
AAAAAAAGAAGAAGAAGAAAAGAAAGGACCTAAAAAGGGGAGAGATTTGTTTCTCCAATTCAAAAAAGATTCAATTTTCAGTAAGTTGGGAACTTAGTTCTGTGCTGAACTTCTTTTTCTATGGCAGGATGGACCTCCTATGCTCTTACTGTACTTCTAAAAAAAGACTACATTTTGCACTTTCCTGAAGTCCATGTACATTGGAAATTTCTGTGGCTATTTAGGTACTCTTAAGAGCACTTGAAACAGACAAGACAAAAAAAATAAGCTATTAACTATGTGTAAGGGCTTACACAGGAAAAGTTAGATAAAATACAGAGAACTATCATGTCCACTCATTGCCAAAATGGAAGTTAGTGACAAAACAAGCTTGTCTGCTTGTTTAATCAGTTTCGAGTCTTCACTGACAGCAGCAAACTACACTGTCATCTGAAACAAACGTTTTTTCAGTCCTGTTGTCTTTTACACCTTTTTTACAGTGGCTGCAGGTAAAAGGAAGTCACCTGTTTATGAAGATCAGAAGAACCAGTAACAGGCTCTGAAAAAATACCAGTTTTTAAAGTCATAAGCATGGTGATTTTCTGGTAAGGAAGACTGAAAGGAAGAAGTTACTTAAAATTGATTACAAAAATAAAGAGCACTCATTTGAAAATGTTAAGAAACCAACTACTGACACATAAGAGAATAAAAAAGTTAAGTCATGCTGAAGTATTTTTCAATGTAAAACCTTGAACCTATTCTTTTATTAGTTCTCATTCCCCGCAATGGCAGCTTTTACAGGTGATGTAATTAATCAGAAACCTTAAGAACTCTCTTATGAAATAACAATTGATCTTACCAGGTTTTGCAGTGACCCCTTACTACATTGACATTACATATATTATTACCTATAATCTTTTGAGAGGCGGAATAGACTAAGAAGACACAAGACTCAGAGAAACCTATTTCTAGTTCAGATAGAATACTGTCATAGTTAAAAATCTACAGGAAAATATTTTTCTCTATTTATTGCATTTCAAAAGAGTTGATGTTAGAAAGAGGCCAGACCAAAAGTTCTGTGCAATCCCATACACTCTAACTTTCCCATTTTGGTTTTGTTTTGAGGGGCTATTTTAGTAAGGAAACAGCTCTGCTGCAGAGAGAGAGAGGGGATTTTTCACTAGCTCTAAAAAAACCCAGAACAACTCAGTGCCAGCTGGCACTATTTCCTTTGTCCTAAACTTCCAGGTAGCTACAGAGAAGTCATAAGAAACTTTGGCTTGAGCACTCACTTTTTGACATTAGCAGTCTTGCTAAGTCCATCTTTGAACCTTTTTCTTTCTCTTTTTTTGACAGGGCACGGGGGAGGAGGGATAGCTAGTTGAGAGAGCTATAGTAGCAAACTAATAGTATCTACAGTCCTCTAACTTTCTTGCTTCCATCCAGACAGGATTCATGACTGAAGATGGGACACAAATGACACCCACTGTTTTGGCCAGTAATGTCTTCGTTGATTTGAAAGAAGGTGGGAGGGAGGAAATCCTACAACATTGTTTTCTTCATATATCATGATATGAAAGGATAAAGAACTGCTGGAGTACATTTTTAGCAGTTTTTCTCCACTCATCATTGTAGGTTGCAGAAATGTCTGTTCTGCCTAAAATGTCCTAGATGAAGTCACTCTTGCATGGATGAGCTTCTAATGCACAAGAAGTCACTCGGGCAACTTTGGCTAAGTGCTTTCCCCCCTTAGAGCTGTGGGAAGACTCTGTTGTCTTGTTCCCCCCGCTGAACAGGTGTAAATGTAGCCATTAAGGATGAGGCAGTGTTATTTTGATGTGACTAATTTAGACATTATGTCTAAATGACTTCAGTTCTTAAAAGAAAATGAAGTGGATGAGAGCTCAATTAGGTCACCACTGAACTACTCCTGGTCAGCTTCAGGAAACTTAAGTACTGATCCCATATAATTTATGCTCTTCTGATTAGAGATAACCTAGGCTACTAAATATGAATACAACTGCAAGAGCAATTCTAGGCTCTCTTTTTTCAGCCTAGACTACCTCAAGACTACCAGAAGCCCATCCAAAATTAGAAACCAGTGAAAAATGTGAAACTTGTTTACAATTTGCTGTTGCTGCTGTATATCTGGGCTAGAGATACTTTATTTGGATAGTTTCAGACTACACTGTGAGCTATAATCTCCAGGCACTGACTGATACCATCAAAAAACCAGTTAACAGAGACACACCAGATATGTTTCCTTTGTTTAAAAGAAGATTTTTTTTTTAAAAGCACATTTAGCACTAGCACACTTCCTCCTTCGCTTCGATAGAGCATGAATTTGTTATTTTTCAGAGTACATCACTAAAATCCTTTTTAGGAGAGAATTTTACATAGAGGAAGGATAAAAAGTGTGCAAGGGCTAAGCCTTATGTGGGGCTATCATAATTTTGGATAGATAATTGAATTTATAATCAGTATTTTCACTTGCCTATTTCTGTGGCTGTAAAACACTTCAGGTTAGAAATTCATGCTACAAATTAAAGTGATATTAGGCAGTGAGATGTTTATCCTAATGAAATATTTTATACCACACCAGAAAATGTAAAATCCATTTTCTTGCACTATTTTCAGTGAGTTTTGTTTAAAAAATAATGTATGTGCAAACAAACTAAATTGTATATATATAAAATATGATGTATATAACTTCTGTGACCACCTGCTGCCAAGTATCTTCCACAGCAAACACAGAACTGAGGTATTCAATTTCCAAGTTTCCTTGTCTGACATCCCTTTGTTTTTCCTGTCTTTCTGATCTGTAGCTGGGCAGCTCAGTGCTCACACATGAGTACAAACATCATGCTGAATGCAGGTTTGGAGTTGAGCAGATGGGTGGATACAGCTCTCCTGCTGCAGCAATAAGGCCAAAAGGAAAGGAAGTGAAATCACCACATTGCTTCTGGTGAACATTCTCTTGGAGGAGCTCTACTTGGCAGTGCCATTCTGACCCAGTTAGCTGGCAACGCTCTGCACTATGAATCCCTTTAAGATTAGCTAATGGCTTATATATGCTAGAAGTCTATAAAGGAGGTCTATAAAATCTATAAAACCCTATAAAATCACGAGTGATATGGATAGGGCAAAATGACCACCATCCTTTGCCACAACTCAAAACTGACCAAAAGAAGATAAACAAAGTGTACTTAAAAAAACCCTACAAACAAACAAAACCCCAAAAGAATCCCACCCACACACTGCACGTTATCCTAAAGTGCACTACAAATGTAATAACATTTTGCAGCAATTCTTGTACAACGATGCCTTACAAATCCCCAGACATTTTGAAGCAACACTTCTACATAACTCAGACCATACCATCTACCTCACGAAGTCTCAAGCTCACTGAAAACTAGTACTTAATGAAACACCAAGCTGATGCATCTTGTCTTGTATTTTTTTTCTAAAACAAATACACACATTTTCTGTGAAGCAACTGGTTTTTTAACCTACAGCTAGGGAGGAGGAAGCAGTGGGAGTAAGCAGAAGCACAACACAAAAGAATACGAAAGCATCAAACCAAAGAGGTTAAATGTCTGGCAGCAGCTCCTCGTTCTGACCCACACAGCAGTCAACATTAAAAAAGAAGAAGGAAAGAAAAGAACAAACAAAAAACCCCCAGTTTAAAATCCTCTTACAGTTGGTTATCTGACAGTAGTGTGCACAGCCACAGTAGCTTCCCCAGCAGCACTTTCAGGGTAGCTGCTGGTAAAGCTCTCCTCCACAGCAGTTTCAGTTCAGCTTTCTTAGGGGAATCAGAGACTTCCTGACCCACACCCATCCCTATGAGACCTTGTGACACACACGGGGCTCAGGAGGCTTCCCCAAGATCTTCACAGGCCAGTATGATCTCTCTCACACATAACAATTCCCAACATTTGGAATTAGCAGCAAAAGTAGCAGTAAAAATGCACTCCTATTCCACAGGAGTATGTCTGGGTAGCAGAAGCCTTATTCTGGAAGGCTATTACACAGGGGAACCCGTAAAGTCCTCATGTTCTAGGATGGGCTGTAGGATTAGTTCCAGAAACATAACCTCCTTACTTTATTTTTCTTTTTATATTAATTTGTTGCAAGAGCATTTAACATCTATCTAGAGCATGACTCTCTTTTCCTGCAGACACCAGCTTCAGAGCCTCTAACGGGGTCCATGCTGAAGCAGGGTGGGAAAACAGGAGCAGAATGTCTGGCTAACAGCACTTCATTATTCTTTGGCACAGCACCGACTGCAGTGAAACATCACAACACTATGTAATCTGGTACAAATGGGACTAATGCTTACTATAGCATGCAGCTATTAATTAGGAAAAAAAATCAGTAATATTTAAGAAAAGCTAAAAATCCCTCCCCATTCTCATCCCATACTCTGAATTGATGAGGTATCTTCAGCTGAAGCTAAGAGCTAATGAAAATACTTCAGGATTCACAGCAGCAAAAGCTCTATGGTTTGTATTGCAATTCTGCTCTGAAGAAGAAATTATAAATAGGAACAAGCAGAGATTCATGTAGGATAAGCCATCTTTGCTACCTCTACAACATCATTAGTCTAAGCACCCTTACATGTGCTCACACCACCCAGGAAGAAAACACTTTCCCTGCATTTCTGGCTGAGCCCACTCAGTTATTTGGCCTGACACCCAGAATGGTTCCAGACACCCACAGGGAAGTGATCATGCCACCCACTACTCTCCTGCTCCACACTGCTGTTCTCTGGTAGCATCTTACCTTTTTTCTTCTTTGGTTGTTCAAATTCTGGAGTCTCTGGTGATTCAGCGTAAGGGTCTGGGGCTTGGTGAACTTCCACCACCTCAGGGATCCCATCGAGCGTGACTGACACGTGTGTGATAGGAGGCACCATTTCTTCCTCTTCAGTTGCACCAAACATAGTTGCTTAAGGGAAAGGGACAAAAGGAATGTTTTCACACAGCCACGAGGGCTTTAAAAAGCTGGCTTTAGAGCAAAAATTCAAACATAGAATAAAATAAAACTACGACATTTAGGTCCTTCAAGTGAGAGAAGACTAGTTTATAACTCAATATATGTGCCAACAACTTTTTCCACAAGCAGACGCACTGCTAGAACAATTTAATGACAGAACCCACCCCACAAAAAGCACAATTATCTGGTTTTTCACATTCATATTTAAGGCAATCTGCAAATGTAAGTGTATATTCTTTTATCCTGACAACATAAAACATCAACCAAACAAAACACTGTGATGTAAACCATCCAACTTCATTCACATCCTCCCTCTGTAATTTTTGATTTTTTCTTTTCCTGTTCAACTCCGGCATGGCAATGAAATCCTTCATTGCTTACAGCACTGGATAGCTGATATCCAAACTATGTACATAATGGCTATCTGGAAGTTATAAAAACATCTTACCAATTCCATGCAACCATACTGCAGTGAATCCCTCCTCCTTTCACAAATAAACCCAGCAAATACAGATTGGACTTTCATAAAAAAACTTACTCATTCTTTTTTCATCCAGCATAGGATCAGGGGAGTCCATGTTGAGAAGTGCTTCAGCGGCCTCAATTGTTTCCATTGTTTCATCTCCATTATGACAAGATGCTTCAACTAAAACCAAGGCAGAAAAAATAATTCTTAAAAAGCTACAAACTAGACTTAAAGCTTAACATGATATTTATTCCTATTTCATTTCCAGAAAAAAAAAATAAAAAGTGATAAACATGGTCTTCTACGAGATGTGTAGCAACAGATTAGCTGGGGAGAAAATGCACACTGCAATAATTTATTTACTACAATACATTTTTCAGATTGCATGTATAAAAAACCCCAAACAAACCCAGCACAAACCCTTTGTTTCTGCCTCATCTTTATAACCCCTCTCTTTGCTGATCAAGCACATGCAGTAAAACGCCAACACCTATGAAACAAAGAAATATCACTACCACAAGCAATATTCCAGAGATTATTATTTAAAAACACAATATTGCTAACTTCTTATGGTGGTCCAACATCTTATCCACAGAAAAACGTGTATATGACACTTGAGGACATGATTTAATGGTGAATATGGTGGTGGTTCTGGGTTGACAGTAGGACTTGATGATCTGAGACATGATGGCAGCCATTAGATAAACCCAAAGCTCCTGAGCATTAATTACAATGCTTAAGGTACATGCTAAGGTAATCTGAGAGAACACAACAAAAAGATCCAATAACATATCATTTTGCAAAATAACAGCTGTTCCAAGAAGATAATACTGGTTTTAACTGGAAGAGTACTTTACCAGATGATTTTTTCAAAATAACTGTAGCATGAAAAATAACATAGATGGCAGTTCCTGGTACCATAAACATTTAAAACTGTTCAACACATCCTTTTAGAAATTACTGTTTGTTGAATGGAAATTCTTGGGCCAGGCTTCCTTATTCTTTGACATGAATTTGATGCAACTTTGGGGAATTCACTTGCATCTATCAAAGTGATAAAAAGGGCTGCATTAGTATTCCTCTCCCTAGGGCACCAAGAAACCTCAGTTACTTTCACCAGCTTTACACCCCTGTCCCTGTTAAGCTTTGAGGAATTTTGGGTGGGGCAGTTCCATTAAAAAAAACCAACAACAAAAAAAAACCCCAAACAAACAAAAAAAACAACCAACCAACCAAAAAAACCCACCACAATAACTGACAGAGCAAGCAAACGTGCATGTTAAAACACAATGTAATGACCTTGGAATATTTCTGCGTAAAAAAGCAAGAAGTTTATGCCAGAATTTCTATACTTTAACCTTAAAAATATCACAGCAACAACAAAGCACCCAGTTCAATTAGCACTAACCAATTACATAATTAAAAAACCAACCCAACAAAAACTCCTGGTTTCATCCCAAATGTTTACAGCTTCAGCAACTGTATCATTATGAGAGGGCAAAGATGAATGCTGGCATCCACACATCAGCCCTACCTCCTCCACCAACTGTGATTTACAGAAACCTCCTTACCTTCTGGATTTTTTCTCGACCTTAGTCCCACAATGCCCCAAGTAAGAGGCTCAGGCTCAGACAGAATAAAGCAGACAAGTGTTGGGAACCCCTGATCCACACAGCAACTCACCCTGTTGTCTACAGGACCACTTCCACCCTGTTATCTTGCAAAGACATTCAGACAGTTAAGGATCTGCACCTTCTGGCTGACATCTCCAAACAGTCTTAAGAAATGAGAAACACAGAGCTGGGGAGGAGGATAGCATGAAGAGAAAGTGAGTGTGGACTAAGGTCCTGACCTTGGGAGCCCTAGAGCAAGAGAGGGCAGCAAATCACTGACAATTTTGTCAGGCAGATGACAGGCTCAGGAGCTCAGACCCAGGGCATCTCAGCCCCAAGAGCCACAGAGCACCCCTAGGGAATGCCTGGCCATCTGAAGAGGAGACAGAACATGCACAGCCCATTCCGTCTGCGGCCATATTCACGCTTGGACTGGTTCTGGTGTCTTCATGCTTTGGTTCTAAGTTTCATCGGGATGAGAACTTCCCATATCATCTACCAGCATTACCAAGACCTCAAGAAGGATGTCACATCATACAAATATAAATAAATGCACACAGCATTGCCAAAGCAGCTGTTCTCAGTTCTGACATTGTTTGAATGGACAGGAAGGTTAGCCTGCCACAATTCAGCTCAACCAAAGTCATGGAGCGTGACTGGCTTACATTGCCACATACAATTTAAAAGCCAGCAGTGGTACTCCCAGGTTCTCAGTGCTGCAGGCAGGGAGGAGAGAGCTGCTGCTGTCTACTCTTCCCTCAGAAAGCTGCAGGAGGACCAAACCCGCTTGCTGGCTTTCAGGTACTAAGGTGATGGAGCAGAGTCAATTCTTCACTCTGAATAACAGCAGGTAAGGAAGAGACCACCAGCTTTACATCACTGTTACACCATATGGCTAGAAGTTTACCATCCCTATCCAAGACTAAGGAAAGGAACTTACAATAGCCATATAAATAATGTAAACATAGAAATTAATATAACTTGATGCTCACAAAAATTATGAGCATGTTAAGGAAACTTCCCAGTCTGACCACTCATGAGACTCACTGGCAGTCACATCCAAAGGCCACAGACTGCCACTGCTGGGACTGAAGCCCCTTCACAGTGGGGAGCCCCAGCAACTTGTTCCCCTTGGCTCCCCACACACCCCACTCACACAGTCAGACCAGATTTCCTCACCAGTTCAACCCCAGATTTCCCATGGCAGTCTCAGATATCTCATTCCATAAAGCCATGTATTCACAGCACAGTAACAAAGGAACAGCCCGAGCTGGTGCCCCCAAGGATGATCCCAACCAAGGAACCCCTGGGTTTTTATAGCCTCACGGTCCAACTGCAGGCAAGTCTCTCTCTTCCTTTTTGTGTCCATCCACCTCGCTGCCGCTGCTGTCACCTGTCTTCTTCTCCTTTCTTATCCAAACAGTCAGCAATTCCTACTGTCTCTCTCACTGGTCATTGCCTGCCTGGCCCAGGTGCCACCTTGGTGCCCTTTTTTATCCCAAAGGTTGGCAGTTCAAAGCCTCTTGTCTCTGTCTACCACCCAGAGCTTAACCTGCATCTCACTCTGCAGCTTGCCAGCAGAGCTACCCGGACGAGATGTATTCCTCCACAAGCAGCAACACTACCTTTCTATCCACAAACACAGAATGGCAAAATTAAGTTTCTCAACCACTCCAATGCTCTTGCCAACGCCCTTCAAGCATCTTTGGAGAAGATGACTTCACAAAGCGGTTTAAGACAAGTTAATATTTCCCCATTGCTGAAAAAATCCCATCTCTGCCCCTGGTTCATGATCCAAACTTCTGTCACTTAACACATGCCAGGCTTCACGCTTTTTTGATCACACAGTGAGGCAACTGAGATTTATAAAATGTCTGAAAAGGTTTTGGGTGTATTGCTGGGTTAGCAAGTTGAATTACAAGAACTCAAGAGTTAACACAAACAAGGTGTGGGGCACCTCACAGAATAAGTGGAGGACCACCCCTTTGTCCTTTTAACAGCAAGATGCTCATTCACATCCCTCAACATGAGACAGTGCTCAGAGATAACCAACTCAGCTACCAAAGGCAAGCTGGTGTCTCTTATTTTAGCTTTTCTGTAATGCTGCAGAATGGTATTCCAATCACTGGCTGTTATGATACAGTCCCAGATTAAGAAGAGCTGGAATGAAAAACGGCTTCTTTTTTACACTTTGCCAAAGTCAGACCTGAAAAAATGGGGCAGCAGAGGGGTGTAATTTCTGAGAAGTATCAGGTTTCAAATGTTATCTGAAATAGGCAGAAACTTGTTTTAAAAAAGGAAAAAAAGGGGAGGGGGAAGAAAAAATGGGAAGAAAAAAATGAAAAAGGGAAAAAGAGGCAGGGAAGAAAAAATGGGTAAGAAAAAAAGGAAAACGGGAGAAGAAAAAGGGGAAAAAGAGGGGAGGGGGAAAACCACACCTAAAAATATCTTCATTTTTTTCCCAGGGTACTCTACAAGTTTTTGTTTATCTGAGCAAGCCACAAACATAAGCCTCTGTATCTGCATGCCAGTTTCTGCCTAGTTACTGCAAATCCAGGTTCCCTATGAATCAGCGTTAGCACAAGGCTTGCCCAAACACAGCTTTCTGCTCTGAAATCATGCCACATGTTGGAAGTTCCCCACCTCAGTTCAAAGTCCTGCTTTCCCTCCTCCTGTCTAGTGCCTTTTTTGAAATATTTACACCACTCTGGGCAATCCTGTCCCACTCCCATTGCTTCCCCGGTGGCTGGCAGCTCTGGAGAGTGGACAACGCGAGTCCTTGTCCAGGCTGAGATAAAGGCTGTGCTAGTCATAGCTGTGTTTAAGTTCACTGATGGTTTTACTAGAGACAAAAACAGGGACTGCAGAGCCTCAAAAAATGTCAGAAGAAATCTAAAGCTGCTAAAAGAAGAAAGAGATCCATTAGACACGGACAGACCCCAGCTTTTGCAGAATAGCTGGCTGTTAGATTTAAGCACTTATTTCTTAGTATCCACCCTGAGCTGATTGTTATCTGACACTCGAAATCTGAGTTTAAAAACACAGGTATTTTCAGAAGACCTGCAAATCACCATTTTCTTTTTTAAATAAGGCTTTACAATTTGTAAAGAAAATTATCTCATTGAGGAGGTATATAAAAAAACCCTCTCTGGTTTTAACCAGAGCTACAGGCAGCCGTGAATAATTTCTTTACAAAGTAACTGAAACCAAAACCCATTTTTTTACAACTGGCATCTCATCAACTCACAGTCCTCACAGATTAACACTATGAAGTTCAGTTTCCACCTAACTACTCCTTTGGATTTCTATGTAACATCAGAAATGACCACCAAAAACACCGGGTTTGTGCAGGACTGCTAGAGCTTCACAAAATGTACTAGGCAAATGCTACCAAACTTCAAAATGTTGCAAAATAACTTCTGAACTGGTCCTTAAGTACCATTATTGATCTATGAAAATGCACACTTCCATGCTCCCTAGTCAGACTAGGGCATGGGACATCTAAATGCCAATTTTCTATCCCTGCTCTCTCATCCCCCCGCCCAAGCTATCTCAGTGCAGCCACTTCCCTGATCCCATGAAAACAATGCCAGAACAGGTGAACCACAAAATGACAGACTTTGATTAAGTGTGGTTTTTAATAAATTAAACTCACCAGACATGACAAAGTTAAAAAAAAATTATTACAAGAATAAAAAAAAAGTTTTCAGGAATTACATAATCCAATTAGTTCCTCCTTCCTGTGCACCTTATATCCATAACTAGCCACATTAATAAGATACACAAAGTGTAGCAAATTGTACCATCTGACAAGTTCGCCTAGAATTCTTCTGCACAAAACATTATCCCCTGTATTTTTCAGAGAAAAAATATTTCAATATTCCCTTTAGAGATAAAACTTCATTCAAAGCCAAATGCTCTAATTAATTTTGTTAATCACCCTTTACTACGTGATAGTTAATAATTTAAAATCCTGTAAGACTGGCAACAAACTGATCATAAAATTGCCATCGCAGTCCTTCCAGGGAAAAGTGCTTCCAAAGAGGAGGGTGATAAGGCACGTCTGCCTATTCATCACAAAAAAATTACAGCATGGGCATTAACATAGCTAAAGAGCAGATTGCTGGCCATGTCTCAGCAGGGTTTCATGTGCAACAGATGCTGTTCTTATAGTTTAGTTTTCTGCAGGTTATATTTTGTATGATAGGTAAGTAATCACCAACGTGTGATAGCTGTGCTTTTGAAGGGCTGAGGCTACATCCTATGGATGAAAAAAACCTATCAGCATCCACTATTCTGCAGATAGAGCCCTAAAAACTAATTGCTTCAGTTTCATGAGGTTTACTGCTAATTTCTGTTAATCTAGCAGAAAAGAGAAGCCCAGTGGATAACAGTCATAAAATAGTACTGAAAAACTAGTAACTTTAAAAAACCTAAATCTTTCATATTAAGTGGTCATCGCTCAGAAATGTTTAGTCATAAATCATGTTGGTTTCAGTTTTGTTTCGCTGTGAACGTCAGTCTTATAAATATTTTAATGTGGAATTAGTACAGTCTTTATGATGTCTGATCCTCTCTCAAAGGCATAATGTGAAAGTGACTGAAAAGACTGGTACTAACTTCAAAGAGCAAAACAACACATTTCAATGTTGAGAGCAAACACGCCCATGAATAAAATCAAGAAGGAAACTTCAAAGAAGGGAGAAAAGAAAAAAAGCAGCTGAAAAATAAGAGTAGGTGGGAAAAATCAGCTATGATTAGCCCCATTTCAGAGGCAGCCTATAGCAAGCTATCTTGAACTAGGGTCTCTTGCACACAGCAGTCTTGCAGTTCAAGTGGGCAGCTGTGACCACAGCCAATGCTTGTCTGCAGTGGGCAGGGAGGTAACAGAGGCCTCCCTCCCCAATGTCCTCTCCTCTCCGCCTGTAGGGTGCCTTCACACTCCTGGGCCCCAAATTCTGCCCCACTAGAGTTAGGCTGGATAGCTTTCTGCCAGAGACCAGGGTCTGAGCTACCAGTGTTGCCTGCCTTGTCCTGAGCAGGAGCTTTCTAGCCACAGTGCTGGTCCCCGCTCAGCCTACATTCATCCCCTCTCCCTTCTAAGGAAATCCACGGCATGCACAGGATGGAGACTGTGAAACAGATAATTAGTTAGCATCTCCTCCACAACAATCATCTCTGCAAAGTGGCAGCTCTCTATTTCTAAGGACTTTGCCTTTAAAGAAAACCAGATTTCTTGAACTACAAAGGATGATGGGAACAATACTGTATTTGTCTGCCTCTAAAGTATCCCAGAAACCCTTGGACACCATCAGTTACATGGATTAAATATTTTCAGTTTCTGGCAGCAATTTGCAAACCCTTCTCATGTGACCAGCAACGACAAAAAAAAAAGAAGGTTAACAACGGCATTCGCAAAAGTGAAGTTTCACAATTACTCATGCATGTAAAAATTCGCACACAATATATTACAGTGAATACGGGTTCACAAAAATGATCTGCTATGAAATTCACACGGATGCATTAAGTGGTGCTTAAGTAACACACTGGGGAAATGCCAGTTGTAGTGTGAAAAATTAATATGAACAGCAAGTTGGCAAGAGGTCTCAATCTGAAATACTGTTTGAGTATGTAAAACCTTCTTGAATAATAACCTAACTTATTTGTATGGTCACAGTCTGTTCACAGATAATTCGCTACTATGAAAAAAAATGAGCCATTTTCATCAGATAAAACCATTTACTGAGAACAGCTCATATCAATTTACTCTGTGAACTGTTCCTCATATCAAGTTATGTTGAGTTCTTGTTTTGCTTTTGGTAGTAAAAGATTGTATCAGAGCATGTCTTTGGAAATAATGTCAAAAGCATGAGTGAAACCAGCAAGGTGTCTCCATCCCTGGAGACAGTCCAGGTGTGGAGCCTAGTGACCGAAAGAAAACTTCCCTCTGTAAAGTATCTACCCCACCTTTGAGACTTTTTCTGCAAAAGTGCTTCAAATACATTTATTCAGGAGGGGTTGTTTTTAAAAAATGTGACATATCTTTGTGCTTTCCTCTTGAGACTTGTTTTTTCTTTGGGGCTACCTTTTCTAACAGAATTTAGAAAGAACATCTCTATTTTACGTGGTAACCATTATTAGAGATCCAAAATTAATACTATGCTGAGTATACTTACACCAGTAAGCCATGCTAGCATGCACATTTTAATTTACAATTGTATACCCTCAGGAAGTTAAAGCAGTACATCTACTCAAGCTGCATATCCCTGCTTTTTGGTATATATGTTTACTTAGGAATGTACCACCTATTAAGTAAAAGCAAACAAAACCTATGAAGAACAAAGAAAACCTTGTTGGTACTCTGAGCAGGACTCTGCCTTAATCACTGTTGATAGATGAAACTCTTCACCATTATCAGCTGTGCAACTGGGATTGCAAGCCACCTGCTAACAGTACTAATGTCGTGTTCTCTGTCTTGTACAGAATTAACAGCATTCAGTACCACTATTAATTTTGCTCCCTGTTGTTTTTTGTCATTAAACTTTCTTCCACCATTAGTCACAGCCATCTTGGTGCAAAGACATGGCACAGAAATGGTTTTATTGCCAACCTGTGAGGGTGATATCATCATCTTCTATGATTTGCTCTTCTGCGACATCCAGAGAGTTCTCAGTGATCATGTCACTAGGTTCATCCACACAGGTTAAGCCAGAGTAGTTATGTAGCAGTTCTGCACTAGGAACATGCTCCACGATGACAGCAGGGAAAATAGATGGGTCACCAAGCTGGGGGGTGTAGAAAAAAAGAAACAACAAAATATTAGTTAGACTGCATCCATTCTAACCACTTAATGACTAATACTTCAACAGACCTGTACTGCACCACCTGGATATTAAGCTGTCAGGAGTCAGTACTAAAGGACAAGATGATTTTTAGCATACGAAAGCAAATAGCAGCAGTGTCCCACCAGGAGCCAGAGGCTGATTATTGCTGTAGTATTTACTGTACTGACTGTACTTCAGTATGTAACACCAGACCTGCACAACATGGTTTTGCAGCATTATAGCTGACAATACAGAGGAGTGGCACAGCACAGTAAGTGCTAAACTTTGCTGGCAATAATACTGGGTGAGCAACTTGCTGCAAACACCTTCACCTTTTGCTCTTCACATCAAGCTGAGGTTGAAGGAGTTCTGTGGCTGTGAGGACTGGACAAAGCTCCCAGAGGCACCAAACTTCCTATGAGACACTATTTAATATCACTATTTTAGAGGACGCTTGCTACAGAAGGAAGGGGTGTAACAGGTTGATGTAAGTGCTCTAATACATTCCCTCTCTAATTCTTATGGCTGTAGTCATTTGACCTTACTCATACCACAGCCTCCTCACCACTTTCCTTCCTAAGTCTTCTTTTAGACATCATCCTTCAGTCTTGACAGTCATTTTGCATCAGATACAGAAGAAGAGAGGCAGCTGGAAAACAGAACGCAAGCTGGCCAGCAATAATAATAAGATGCACACTCTCTGAAAAGGCAGCCACTCAACAGGAAGAGGTTTTCAGCAAGTAACATAAAGATACCGTATTTTCCAAAGTGAGTCTTTTAAAATGTCATTTGCAGAAAGAAAGTCATAGCAGACTGATAGCAGAACAGGTTCAGAGAAAGTCTGGTGTAACTCTAGGGTTCCCTCACTACAAAAATAAATCACATTATGAATGTCTCAAGCTTAAAAACAAGAAAAAACCCTAAAAAGTTGCTAAAACATATTTCTGAGAAAACCAGTATACGTACATTTGTTCCCACCCTCCACAGAAGAGCACAGATATGTAGAGATCATAGAATCATGGAATGGCCTGGGTTGGAAGAAACCTTAAAGATCGTGGAGTTCCAATCCCCCTGCCGTGGACAGGGACGCCTTTCACTACATCAGGTTGTTCAGAGTTCCATCAAGCCTGGCCTTAAACACTTCCAGGGATGGGGAATCCACAACTTTCCTGGGCAACCTGTTCCAGTACCCTTCCACTCTCACAGTAAAGAACTTTTTCCTAATATCTAATGTAAACCTACCATCTTTTAAGTCTGAAGTCATTCCCACCTGTACTGTCACCACATGCTCTCGTAAATAGTCTCAATCTTTCTTGTAGGTTCCCTTCGGGTATTGGAAGGAAGATCAAGTAGGTTTTTTTAACCACACAAGTTAAAAACCTAAGGGAAAAAACCAACTGTATGATTGTGCCCTTGTTTAGGAATTACTCATCTCTCACTCTTGCCACTGTGCACACCGTCACGGACAGCAAATAGTATCAGAGCTATCTGCTCAACACAAACAACAGCTACGGGAGTAAGCCTCCCCTAGGGAAGAGTCTGGACCATAAGTACTGAAAGTAGAAAGTGCAATTAGAAGTTTTAAAAGGCAGTAATTACCACTTTAAATTGCTCTGTGTTTTGTAAAACATGTCTCAGCAAAAACTGTGGTAAAGGGCAACCAGGAAAAACAGAAGAACTAAAAAACAAAACCAGTATTTTAATGGGCTTCTATCATGGACAGTCTCCTAAAAAAAAAAAAAAAAGCCAATGAAACTGAAATTTAAAAAAAGACCCAACAAATAATGACCTATTCTATCAAACGTTTCAAAAGAGAGCAATATGGTAGAAGATCAATAAAAATGAACAAAGTGCAGACCAGGTAAAGCCCTCTTGTGCAATCATACTGGCAGATGACAGGTGTATATCAAGCCAAGCAATGGGACACAGCTGCCACTCCACACCTTTTGGGCACCTCTAACCAATGCTGCATCGTGCTGGAGCTAAGAAACCAGAAATCATTGATGGCCAAGAGGTCCCTACTGTTCCTCAAAAAAGGTCATGTTCACATTTTGCATCCTGTTTGTTTACTGATCCTAACATCCTTGATCCTATTTGCTTCCAGGCAAGAATAAACGAATAGATTTGATTAAATGAAAGCCACATCAATAAAAAAAAGATAAAGCACTGCAAAGAGAGAAGAAAGATAAAAAACTACATGCATTAAAAAGAAGTTTTATTTTCAACAATACGTTCCATAAGCTACAAGGTAGATGGTCCATTTTAGCCTCATTCCTGAGATACAATTACGTTCTAAAAATAGTTCAAATACCTCAGTTTCAGTAATACGCCACAATACATAACTTTTGGGATTTAAGTTACAGACAGCTGTGG
Organism: Gymnorhina tibicen; assembly: GCA_013399875.1. Classification (NCBI taxonomy): domain Eukaryota; kingdom Metazoa; phylum Chordata; class Aves; order Passeriformes; family Artamidae; genus Gymnorhina; species Gymnorhina tibicen. The sequence continues at coordinate 2,204,016 of VXAZ01006690.1, read as the reverse complement.
TGCAGGCACTTGGACGCGAGCTAGGAACCCCAAGTTTCCTTCCCAGCCAACAGACAGAAATGGTATTTCTACGGCACAATTTCCCTGCCCTGTTTTAGGCTCCTGTGCTACAACAGAATGAGTCGTGGCCTAAAAACACCTATTTCTCTACACTGACTATGAAATGGTGGAGGCGTTGGGGTGGTCATTTCTGGTGAAGGCATCTGTGTCCCGCACACTCCTCAGCAAGCGGTCGGCTTCTTCCCCGCCACATCTGCGCAGCGAGGCGCGCTCCTCTCGCCCGCTTCCGCCCTTGCACCAGCTCAGCAGCTGCAGTGTCTGCAGCGACAGATCAAGCTGCCTGTGCTCAAGACAAGCCTTACATTAGCTTCTTCTGGAGAAGAAATTTAGTCTGGCTCAGCACTGTCCTTCTCTAATGACTGATGCTCATGCCACTAGCTTGGCCTCTGAGAGGACAAGTTGTAGAAAAATATTTCAGAATGATAAATAAAACACAGATAAAATCAACTGATTGTCACATGTTTTCAGACCAGTTTCTCAAAGCCCTACTTATATTACACCCTATTCACTTTGCTATGAAACCTAGCTACAAAAGCCCAAACATCTGTGTTTCTAAAATACACTTCACTACTGACCAAAATGTTTCCTGTGGTACTGAACTGTGCTGCTTCAGGCAGCTCAGCAGTACTTGGTTTGATCCATATGATCAGATCTGAACTGCTCTGCAAGATTAAACTGTATTTTGACCATGTCTAGAAACAATCATCATACACATACTCTGATATGGTCGCTGTGTCTGTCTGCAGGCAGAGAAACCCCCACGGCAGGGCAATACCTCTTCACCTGAACTTGGTGTCGGACTATCCAAGGAAGTTCCTGACACACTATGCTTCCAAAAGACTGGAGACAAATGAAAACCATTCATTCATGGTAAGATATTTTAAATGTGCTTTTCTTTAACTTAATCACAGTTTTGAACTGGAAGAATCAGAGTAAACATCACTTCTTGTGGCCTTTTATTTTAAAACTATTGTCACACCTGCTTCCAGCTCATACCCTACAGTGGTACAATGTATGGACTTTCCTTCCTGCCATGGTTATGAAAAGGAAAGGCGGGAACAAATTCTAACATGATCCTATTGAGAAAAGCATTCACACAACTGCAAACAAATTTAATTTGAAATGCATTTTTGTGGAAGTGGTCATTGTTTTTTTGCACAGTATTTGCAATTGGTTACGACTTCATTAACAAGCCTTTCACTCAGTTTTAAAAAGTAATACTGATGTACACATGTACATATGGCTGTTGTGAGGTAATCTCACCTCGGTACTTCTATAAAGTTCTTGATTTCACTGAAAGCGGCTGAATCCCAGTTGAGAGCCAAGCTAAACCTTCCTCTAGCTCTGTTGTTTTGTAAGACACAAAAATAACTTTGTACACATTTGGAACTGCAAAAGAGCCCTTTTTTACTATGGCTCCCTTCAAAGGGAAAACATTAAATTAAGAACTATAAGGTAGTGATTCAATTAAGACAAATTAAATTACCTCTCTAACAGCGAGATCACAAAATAATTTCTTTCTAATACAAGCATGCTTCTATACGCCCTAGCAAAAAGGAAGAGTGCAAACTATCCCACCAAAGTTTAAAAAAAGTCCCAAAGTGTCAGCAACGATTTTCAAGAAATGGATACAGAGATCCCTAGAAGAACAATTTGCATATTTTTAGATTTCTCCTACTTCTGCTGCTTCATCTTTCTCATACAAAATATAGGTATAGTATGATACCCTATCTCCAGCAAAGCTTTGACTTGGCTTCAACCCATCTCCCGTGTCTGTGGGACACATAAAGCAATTGAGCTACTGCTGAAACCTTCCCAAAAGATACCAAATCCCTGTAGACCGACCTTTACCAATTCAGAGGAGTGCAAACTTCATACAGATGCTGAAATCCATGGAAAGTCCCATGAGCAGGTCCCTGAAAGCATTGGTTATACTCCATAATCCCCTGAAAACTGAACCCTGTCCTGCTCTGGGGGCTAAAGGCAGCAACGTTCCTTCCTGCTCTCTAATTCTTCTAGTGTGTTTGACATGCTGACAAGGTGTTTCTTTTGTTCTCTGAAAATTGTCTCACGAACTGTCACCGACTGACAGAAGATCAAAACACCATCCTGGCCATGGAAATGGAAAATAAGGAAGGGGATTTCTTCTGCTTTGGAGGTACTGTCTTCTTATACTACAAGTCTTTAAGGATGACAGCTTGTCCCAGGAATACAGTGACTAGCTTCTAACTGGTGTGGAATAAATTTTGTGCAAGTGAATGTGGGGTGGGAAGAAATGCATGAAATATATAGCAGAAGAGAAAAGCTACATGGGGAAAAAAAAGGAGAAGGCAACCTCAGGGAAAAAACAACTGTCTTTTTAGCCAAACAACAAAATTCAGACTCGCAATACAGATGGGCATTTATATTAAAAAAAAAAAAACAAACAAAAAAACCCAAAAAACCAAATAAAACACCCCAGAAAACTAAACAGAACGAGGCAAAGTGATATTAGTGACTAGAAAACAGCCTTTGATTTTCCCCTGCTGAAGGTGTCTGTGCATAGGCAGCCTCTTGACTTTAAAGGCATTCCCATTGCCTTTAAAGCATCTGAGAAGTGACCAAATTGAACAAAGGGATGCTGCAGGCAGACATACGGTGCTTGCTTTTCTGGGAAGACAGCCTCATTACAGATTTCATATTTTCCTTGAAGTCTTCATAAAACTGCAAGTGGATAAGGGGGAGGAACCTTCTACAGGAGCTGAAAATAGCTAAAAAAATGTAGACTTTCATCTTGACCAGGTGGCCTTATCTTTCCGAAAGCCCATGGCAATATCAGGGAACATGGAAGAGTAAATCTAGGCATGAGATGATGGTGCAGAATCATGACTCAACCTAAGGTCTTGAAACCCTCTTTATCAGAATAAGGGAAGAGAGAAACATCCCCCAGAGATACAGAAGGGGTCTTCAGGCACAGGTTACTACATGCATCAGAGCCACCTGAGAGAGCACAGCCCGACACAGAGAAGTCATGCTGGGAACCACGTTAGCAATTTAACGGTTGTAGTGATTCGACTTGTCCCTGGCACCATTTAAAACTTCCCACTAGGGATCTAGCCACTGTGGCTGCTTTTATTCAGCTTTTTAAATTAAGAATGTCCTGATGAAATATCACATTAGCTATAGGTCCACAAAGGACTAAATGAAAAGGCATTGAAAGAAGAAGCTGCAGATAGGAAGAGAAGCAGGTTTAGACAGCGGCATTGACTCAAAGCCTGTAGGAACTCCTGCCCAGTTTTACGTGTGCAGTCTCTCCTTGTCTCCCAACAACAACAAAAACACGGAAAGGAAGAGAAAGAAAAGGTAAACTCTCTATTTTACCAGATCCCTGATACGTAGCAGAAGCCAGACAGGTTTTCAGTAGCCTTAGCCCAAGCCACTTGTTCCCTTCTGAAAATTACGAGGATATTTTAATTTCATTTCTTCCTCACCACAGATCTACTATGTGATAAGTGAACCCTCCAAGAAAAACAAAAAATTAAAAAATAATTCTTTTCTAAACTGCAAAGGATAAAGCTGATAAGAGCGAGCCTCTCCCGTTCACACGGGTCCATGTGATTGAGCCACTCCCACTGAATGCTGAATGCTTACATTTGCAAATGGACTGCTCATAATTTATGGTTGTTTAACCAAGACTTAAAAAAAAAAATTAAACAAAATAGCCATGAATTATGACTTCCCTGAAATAGTGAGCATAGCTGCCACTTAGACCCCGAACCTCTCCCCGCAGCTGTTCCATGTCCCAACAGCTCTTGGCACAAGAGAGCTCCAGGCAAGGCTTTGACAAGAAGAAAAGTACCAAAGTTCTTACAATGGCAGCTTGTGGGGGCATTGCAAAAATAATTTTTCAAAGATGAGTTAAATGACACCTTTTGTATATGATGAAGATCCAAAAAGAATGCTTTTGCCCAACACAGAACACTTAGAGAGCTAAAACTTTTGCGAAGTACACAAATTGTATTATCAATCCCTAAATACAACTAATCTAAAATTTAAATACTTTAGGAATAGCAATAGCTCCTATGTGGTAAGAAGCAGGTCAATCAAGTATAATCAAGAAGCAGTCTTTTTGGGCTAATGTACTATGAACCCTTGGCTGAGCTAAACCTTGTACCAGCTTCCCAGGAGGGAAGCTTCCCTGTGCAGGACTTCTCTTCTACAACTGAGTATTTAAGATTTTCCTTCAGGTAGCCAGCTCGCTGGCTACCTGCATCTTTGATATCTGAACTAAGTAAGCCCAGGGATTTAAAAGGAGCTTGCATCTGACTGCAGCAATGGACCTCCTGCTATCTGTGGCCTTTCGCATCTTTGATTTCATCGCCTTTAGGGTATGCTACAGGACATCTTTTCTTAGACTTCATCTAGAGCAGAATTTAGTGGGGTTATGAGATAAACATCAAGGTTGAGTTTGTTCTGAAGCTGGAGAAAGCTCTATTTAGGAAGGTTTTACTGTCCAGTTGAGCAGTCTTTAGTATTTTTAAGGTTTTTCAGGTAAGCATCTGAAGAAATTGCAAGCAGCAGAACGTGCAGCTAAACAGAACGAAACCACGTCTGCTCTCACTGCCCTCCCAGGAACCACACTGAAGTAGCCCCCTCTACCTCAATTCTCCCCTCTCCTATTGGCTTGTAAAGTAAGGCCAGCAATGAACAACAAGCAGCGGCAATAAGTAAAGCTCATTTTCAACTACGCTTGTGCAATTCCCATATCTAAATCCCCAGGCTACCACAAGCTCTGGAAAAATACAGGGAAGGAAGTTACATTACTAATTCCACCCAAAACTGAGTTAGCACTTTAGAGAGACAACACTCAGTTCATTGAAATGATCGCATGACTCTGACAGCAGAAACAGGCCAGTGACCCAGCCAGATATTAGGCCATACAGAAAACCAGAGACAAGATTATACAGCCAGAAGTGGGTGTTTTTTTTTTAAAGAGAGGAGAATAAATGCTTTTCACATTAACAAAAGAGGAACAGTTTGTCATGGCACTTAGTCTTTTAAGAATTGTTTCTATACAGTACTCAAACACCTCATTTCTTGTTAATAAATGCAAGCTCTAATATTAACCATCAGCTAGAGAAGCTGCATGATTTTTACAACAGGAATCCTACACTGAAGCTTCCAGACTCACAGGATGTGGTTTAAATAATCAACATCTGAGAGTCTGCTCAGGTAGAAAGAGACATATTTTCCCCGCAGTGTAAAAGAAACCAATTGAAATTACTTTCAAGCTTGTTTTTGAATAAATAGCATGCAGTAACACAGTTTAGAAACCAATCTGTGAGTAACAGTAAGTACACACTACCCCTTCCAGTCATCTGCAGTGTCTCCATTACTTCTACTATGAATTTTATCCTAGCACACTAGAGAAGTTGAAACTGCTCTAAAATAACATAATTATGGTAATTCTACATCACACATGCATGGATTCTACTGGCACAAATCAGCAAAACAGGAAAAACATTTTGGGAGGAGGATGTCTCTGCAATACTGCAGAGGTTATAACATTTCAACCAATTTCTGTTCTGTGCATGCAAGTTACAGGAAGCAACAGGAAGCTTTTGAAACAGCACAAAGATCTGCTGCAACAATAATGACCTCAATGTTTCCTTTTTGTGTTTTACACCACATTTTTTCCCCGTGTTTCATAATACTCTTAGCACCAACTTGTACAAATAAGGTTTCTTACACCGTCCCATACCTGCTGCTCATCCTCCATGACGTTGCTGGCAAATTCAAACACAAGCTCATTCTGCTGTACAACTGCTGCCATAATAACGCATTCCCAGGTCTCAGCTCCACATACAAAAAAAAACGTTCTTGAATGTGAAGGAACAGAGAGCTTCACTGAGGTCCAGCTGGGCAGAAAGGCAGGATCACAAAATGAATCGAGTATCAGTGTTCGTATTTCTTAGATCATCGGTGTTCCTGGGTTCTTCTCTTCTCAAAGCAAAACAAACCAAGGCAAATCCTTTCCTGAATTGTTCTTCCCACCTCGATAGCCTTTACCACTGTGAAGGGAAGAATAAAAAAATTATCATTAAAAAATTATTACTTTAGCAGTGTGAAATAGTAGCAGCGGTAATAAAGCTTTCCACATATTATAACTGTTCTATCTACGTCCAAGGAAGTCAGACACTTTCGTGTCTCCAAAAGTAATACTTTTACTGATTAATGTATGTGAACTTTCATTCCCAGAAACAGAACTGTTTCAGGAAATAAGACATCGGTTTCAAAGTGTTCCATATTAAAAGCACGAGACTAAGGAAAAGTTAAAAAGTTAACAAAAAGAAAATCCGTATTTTCCTTCAATTTAGATATGCAGTTTTCACATTCATTAGTACCTTTCATCTTCACAGTTTATTCAAAGTAAAAATACAAAACTCAGACTGACCTACTCAGATGTAGGATATCCCAAGTATATCACATTTCTTCTTCACACACAGTTCAAATTTAGCAAAGTTGTTGTTTTGCAAGTCAAATGCTCTGGATCTCGAATCCCCATGTCAAAATGAAGAAACCAATAAATAAATTCTTTGTACAATCCAGAGAGTCCCCACGTTCCTACATGAAGCAGATCTTCAGCTTCATGTTAAAAATGCGCTGTAAACGTACCCTTATCTCTACCAGAGTCTCGTAAGCAGCCGGAAGGAAACGGCACTGACCACGTCATGGCAAATTAGAACTGGCAAAAAAACTGCACAGTACAAAGAAAAAGAAAAAAAAAAAAAATTCCCCAACTACAGAACGTAAACAGCTTCAGTGAAGGGATGTGTGCCCACAGCTCCCATGTTATTACTTACTCATCGGTGCCAAAAGTAAACTCAGTTAAGGTGAGCTGACCAAGACATTGCTGCACCACATCCAGAGAAAGAGGCAAGCGCAAAAAGAACTCTTCGTGTACAACTCAGGTGACCCATACATTAATTACAAAATCTACCGGTTCAAAAGAATAACAGAAACAGGTGTCTAAAATTAGGAACCTAAGGAGTATGTTGGTGCCTAGGAATTTAAATCTATATATTTTAAAGGAAGCAAAATGTGTGGTTCCTAGCGTTTTGAGCAAAATTCTTTAAACTGCCTTTGATTAAGAGCTGCTGTGACAAAAGAGTAAGGGGCAGAGGTCTAACGTATCTATCCAGAGTGAGACCCCCAGGAAAACCAACTTCAGTGCAATTGGTGAGGATTAGCAGCTGTCTTTGTACAGGAGGTTTAACTTTGCCTTGTTTTTACAGTAGGCTGCAACTCAAAAAAATGAAGAGCATCTTCCTCTCCCCAGTGCCAAGCAATTTAATTAGGGAGGATCATGTCAGGGACTTGTACTCCTTCACTCTAGGAAATGTAACAGCTGTTTTTCCTATATAGATTGTGGTATTCCCAAATTCCTAAGTAGTGACGGCAGAGCATTTAGGCATTTAAGTCACTAGATCCTACCCTTCTAAGAAATCAGGAAACACAAGATTATGCAAACAGGAGAACCTCCCCAACTCCCAAAGCATGCTCTAATTACCTGTTAAATGGTTTGTAAGAGTAGCCACAACCTTAACCATATAATATTTGCTTTAATGGGAGTTCCATGCATGAACAGAGAAGGAGGTGCTGTAGGAACCATGACTGTTCAACCTCAGCAGTTGCCATTTTAGTGGTTGACTTGAATAGTTAACAAGGCTTTTTCTCCATACTTCAGCAGGGTTATGACACTGAAAGCATTACATGCAAGCATATAATCCTGGGTGACTTCCTTAAATCTAATTAACTGGCCTTGCCTTTTAGAAGATGTGGATGCCATTAGGAAGTAGACACACATTGCCAGTATAGTGAGACTAAGCCCAACTTGGCCCATCCTAGATTCCTACCATCCTGTATACCAGCCTGAAAATAAAGTACATAACTACATAATATATAGTTTAATACTTCCTACAGACAGCGATTCAAGTGGGTCAGTCTATGCCAAAAGGGATATACCAACTTTTTCAGAAGAGAAGACAGGTATGGAAATTTACTGAAGTACAACTTCTATTTTGGTTCCTGTTTAGGATTAAATTGTAACTGTCCAACAAGATTAAATAGTATTTTAAGCCACACCCTCTAATCAGTGAAGAGCAACTTCACTGTAAAGGATCCCAAGGCAAAGAGGGAAATACAAGAACCTCTTCAGTTGTCCAAATGGAGCCTTCTGTTTAAATGGGGGTTAAGATAATTGTGCAGAGCCAGAATACTGCAAGGGTTTATAATCATGGCCATTATACTGACTGAGCCACATGTGTGAACAAAGACTACAAGTCCTTAAGACCCAGGAACTTTCTAAGGTCAATAACAATTAACAGAGTCAATGTAAAATAGGATAAAGGATGTGTTAGACACCCAGGCTACCCGGTAAGCTCTTATATATAAGGAAAACTGGAGGTGAAGCTACCCTAAAACACTTTAGAAGTTCCCCATGTGCACTGGGAACTGACATTTTCTTCCATTAGTGCCAGGTTATTAATTATTCTGTAGATACTACAATACCAAAATGTACACTAAATGCATAAGATCCAAAAGCTGTGGCAGTAAACTTACTAAAAGCCATAAAAAAATATTTCCTTACTTTTTATTTTAAAAAAGAAACAACAAAACTCTCGATGCAAAACTAATTATCATGACTTAGTATGATTTAAGAGACTGCAGTAGCATAATGCATTTGATCCACACAAACACTACTTAAACCAGTCACACTTCATGCTAACATGAAACTCCCAACCATCTAATACCACTGTAGGAACAGTCAGTCAAAAGCTGTTTTTCGAATTCTGCACTGCGGTGATGCAGTGATGTGAGACTGTTCCTTCTCCCCTACACCCCGTCCCCAAAACCACAGAGGGCTCTATAAATAAAGTCAAGTGATACATTCTTCTTACAAAAGACACATCTAAGGACAACATTAGTACCAAAGCCAAAGACAAGTGAGTGAACAGGCTTTAGTGAGCTTCTGTATCTAACCTCATAAAGGTTAGGGACACAGACTATTATTGCTTGCAGGATATTTTTCATTACTTCTGCAGCAGTATATAGAAATAGCAAATGACCTACTGGGCAACAACAGCACAGCAAAATAATGCAAAAGTGCTTTCCTTTAACTCATATTGCTTTCTCTGCCATACAGAAAACAAGAGCAGCTTTTCACAGAAGCCAGAAGAATTCTAAACCAGCTATATTTTCCTCCACATCTATTTTTATAAACTGTGCTTTCATTATTCCAACTATCACAGGGTCCTGCTGTCTATAGGCTAACACAAACACGAGTATTGTTTTTGCTATATAATGCCACTTATCCCCTGCCTGATTTTACATACATCTGCAAGTAGAAAATAAGTTATTTGCAAACAGCATAAAATGTGTAAGTTGTATTCACATGTACAGTAACTTGACTACATACAAATAGTCCTAGGAGAAAGGGAACCCAATATACATTATCATAATATTTACATCAAATTTTCAGAACTATGGAGGAAGTAAGGTTTTGCTTTCATTTTTACTAATTATTGTACAAATATATTATAAAAAACAGCATTAAGACACAGCAATATAAACAAATATCTTAATTTTGCTTAATCCTTGAAACTGAACTCAAAAAAAAATTATTTCAATCCCCCTGGAAAATCCCCATATCCACTGATTTCAACATCTAGAAACAAGCTCCTCAATCAGCCTGTAAAAAAAGCACATTCAGTCAATTTAAGCCTTAGTACATGCTACTCTGGTATCCCAGAAGATGCACTGGACGATTCCGTCCTAGACATCAACTTTTTCCCCACCACTCTTCACCATTTATACCCCCCAGTTAGTCCTAACCCTGTTGAGCCAGCTCAACAAAGCTTCTAAGAAATACCTCCAGAACCAACGTTTTTGGTCCCAAGGGTGAAGCTGCAATACTGTAACTAGGCTCCATGATGGAATCCATATACTCTCCTTCAAATCCTGATAAAATGAGCCAGTACAGGCCATACTACCTCAGCATTCAAGCACTGTAATTCAGAACACCAAAATAAGATAATGGCACCACACTGGAGCAGGTGTAGCAGGCATCAAAAGTACCAGGCAGAAACCCCAAAATTTGCTAAAGGTCAGCTACAAGCTTGGAAGACTCAAGTCTTGGTAATGGGAGCATCCCAAATGAGCTGGAAGATGCCTCCAGGAAGCTATTGGATCCAGTCGCATTTAGGCTTACTAAAGATGACTGTAATCATCCTGCACTGCCTTTCTCATGAAATTAGTAAGACCATTTGTACATTTAGAATAAGAACCAGCTTAGCTGCTTTTAGATGCAAGTGCAGATCTGAATTCTGAGTTACTGATGAAACAATTCCACTCATTCAACACAGGGACAAATCTCTCGAGATTGGAATTTCCCATTGATTTCCTAAGACAGTCTGCAGCATTAGCTCTAGCCTAGAAATGTCAAAGTTGTGACTTAACAGAAGTGCAAAGCTGAACCTCTCCTTCTCTACACCATCTTGGATACAGGAAAAAGAGGGGAGTGAATAAGAGGAAAGATTAAAGACATCACATGGAAATCTTGAACAGAAGGACTGAAAACCATCTCAGGTGAGGTCAAACACATGGATGGTAACCACACCATTTCACTCAAATTTCTAACTCCATTCTACTAGTGGAGGTTAAGGACAGTTCAACCCAGTCAGTTCACCTTCTGAAGAGTCATCCCTTTAAGATAACAAACAAGTATCATCGTAGAGTCAGGTTTTCTTGAAAAGGAGGGCAAAGCCGAATGATAATCGCAGTTCTCTTAAATGCAGAAATCCCAGACCAACAATGATCTTCATATATAGCCCACGCTAAGCATAAATGTTAACACCTTAGTATTCTGTGTCATTCTTCATGGATTAATTTTTCCTATTCAGTATTATTACAAATTTGCACAGGACAAGGGCTTTGAACCATGTCCTTAGACCCAGGGCATCTGCAGTTGATGAAATGACGAGAAGAACAAATTAATATATATCACTTGGCACAAAAAGTTTTTGAAGACTCAGTATTTCAACTGCTCACACAAATTAAAGGAGATAGGGTAGCACTGAGGAAGGAAAGAAACAACACAAGGAACAGACTCAAATCTTCAGAGAGCATCCACGCTGCCTAGGGCAAACTGTGCAAAGGGCAGCTGACATAATAAAAGCCGACAGAGTGACCTTTGCTGAGCTTTCATTAAGGACAAAGAAATCATCAGTATCAATAAATCCCTGTTTTGCAGCCTGTCTGGAAACCAGCCTGTGTCACCACAGACTCTAAGTGCATATACAGCACTGAGGACAGAGAGTAAGAGTGTTCATCTCCTAAATATAAACAAGCATAAAACCCCAAAACTGACACACAATTCAGTGAATATTAAAGAAGTGAAATGAACCCACTCAACATAAAAAACCAGATGTTTACTCCAAAGAGAGCAAAAAGCACAAACACAAGCAACAGGCTCTTTTCCATCACCAAAAAAAAATCACATTTTCATCTTTCTTTTTTGCAACTATCTCTTTTAGCCCGAATATTTAATTTGAGGCAGGATTCCTTTCCAGACTATTAACAGTAATGGCTCCAGTGCTGTTTACAGACTCCTCCACCCCTGAAAACCCTTTCCTTCCAATCTCCCATGTTCCCTCATATTTTTTTAAGTCCCTTTTATTCAGCACATTTATGTAACACAGCTGTTGTACACAAACCCAGCAACCTGGCAGAGCATTGCTGGGAAAGCTGAAAAAAATTACAGCATGATTGAGGCTTTTTTCCTCTGTATCCTCTCCTGCCAGCATGCTCAGTGTGTCAAGGCAGCCCCAAATCAGTGTAGGTGTGTAGATCTAGAGCATTGTAAGTAACTGATTTATACTGCATCAACAAAAGATCAGCCTACCACCAACAGGCTAGGCCTAAAGAGTGACCTAAAAGACACTGAGGCGAGACAGGCTCTCCAGCTTTACTACTGAAGCTCCTGAGCTCCAAAATAAGTATTTGAACATCTGCTAAGAGCAAGCCTCCCTAATTTGATCAGGTAAGAGAAAGGGCAGGCTGGGTTTTAGTCACCTCTCTGCAAAATGTTTGCTCTAGCAAAGTAGAGCCAATTCAATGGGAAAAGTTAGCTGACCTAGAGCAAGGGAGCAAGGACACTCCAGGGGGAATGGAGAGTCCAAATGCCCTCTCCTGCTTCCCCACTCCCCAGGCATGAAAATAACTGAATTTTGCATTTCCACAGATTGGCTGCATAGTATAAGAAGAGGTTAAGGAGATGGGACATGACAATTCTATCCCACCTCTCCTCCCCAAATCATGTGAGAGATTGGACCTCTTTTCCTCCTTGCTGGCCAGCCCCCAGCTCTCCTTCCATCCCCAGCCCCAATCAAAACTGTTTAGTGGATTCAAACATCATTCTGCAGCTGCCCAACTTTTGGCACATTAGACACCTAAGAGAAAAGATAGGGGGAAATTTTTAGAAATGGTTATGTCACCACCTGGCTACCCATACAGCTTTGAAACTTTTCAGATTAAATTTGGGTTACTGAAGCCTCAGGTCACAGATAAACCACTTACTTCAACTACAGTTAGATAAAAGCCACGAAACCTTGCTTCACTGCACAGCCCCTACTCTACCTGCCTGCATGGACACATGCTCACACACATCAGCTGCAGTTGCATGAACACATTTTACACCCACGCGCACATGCATCACGTATACACCAAAGCATATGTATTAAATGTGTGCCCTTCTACTGACTTGACTTTTTACTTTTGGTAGGCAAAACGTCTGCACCAAAGATAAAAAAAAACCACAATCTCCCAAATCTCTGTACAACAAGAGGATACACAAGAGTCCTCCTTCTCTGCTTCCAGTTCAGTCACCTCCACCCACTGCTGCTCATCAACACCCCAGTGCTGCTGGGAACATATTTAGCTTGATCTTTCCCATACCCACTAAAAGCCAAACAAACAAGATGAACTGCCCCCCCCTTCCCTTAAGGAGGACAGTGTCCCCCAGGCAGTGCATGGGGAGATCACACAGTTTGCCAAGCCTGCAAGAATTCCACAGTCTGTCTACCAGCCAGTGGAATGGAGCAGCTCCAACATCTCAGGGCAGCATGAACATCTTGGTCTTGGAAAGCTAACATCTGTGCACAGGTACTGTCAAAAAGGAGAAAAGGATCTAAATCAGGTCTTCACCATGTGAAAAACGCTGGCCACAAGCACAGTGTCACACGGAGCTCCCTGGCAACCAACAGCATGACTGCTTGTCTTTTTAAGAACTTCTCTGTAGAGCTATCTAAAGGTCCCTTATCCTAACAACCATCAGGTTTTGTTATGGGGAATGCTTCTGGAAGCATGGCCTTGTTTAGCAAAGTAATATGAATCCAAGGACCAGCTGAAAACATAGCATTCATAGCAAAGACCTGCTTCTCCTCTTGCTACTGCGTAATAGCACACGTGCATGCTAATGCACAATAAATGCAGAGGCTGGGAAGTGTGGTTTGCTGGTCCAAAACTCTTGGCAGTTACTAACTTGGTCTGCCTCTTGATTCTGCCTTTTGTAGTTAATTCATCACTGTTGGTAAAGAAAGGAAAAGATCAGGTGATCATATTTCCCAGCAGATAAAATGAGAACAAGGAGACATTCAATTAAGTCAAAAAGCAACTAGTTTTGAAAGGATGAAAGGAAAGCAATTAAAAATGCATCAGCCTAGATGTACTTGCTCAAACTCCTTGCTACAGACATGACAGAAGTCAAAAGCTTAGGAAAATTGTAAAATGTTTTAAAAACAGCTCAATGTAATTAGACCAAACCAGCCCCATTATATAAGGATTTCTTTTTAAACAATGGAAAAGAGCTGTCTTAACACACAACAAACCTTCAGTAATGCAGATTGCAATCACACATCTCTAAATGCAGGATTTTGCTGTCATTTTATTCCCGTTAACTGCTCACTTCTGGATTCACATATTCTCCACCAGAAAAACGGTAATATATTAAACATTGCAAAACCAGAATGGATGGACTACAAGCTGGATATGACACTGCAAGTGTCCACTTAGTCTAGCTCATCAAGAGGTAAGTGATACTAATTATGGAGAGAAAGGAAAACAAAAGATCTTTCATTACCTCCTCTCCTACAACAATTAGGATATGCTATTTTATCCAATAGTAAATTTGCAGACACAGGACAGGTTTTATGTCTTGTAATAAGATAACCAAATTACCAGCATTAATAAGTAACATTAGTATCAAATATATCTTACTGTTTTTTACACTGCACAAAATCTCAAAAAGCTGTTTTAAAAAAAGATACGGAGAAAACAGTAAATTGATGAAATTCCAAATCCAGTTCAGAAATTTCTGAAAACCAAATGAATTATTCCAGTGACACAAAATAAATGTTTTAAAAGGCACCTTTTCTGGTGGTTTCTGGCATTTAATAGCACCTTTTGTGGAGCATTAAGACCACAAGCCTTTAAGCATCTATAACAATAGAGCTGGAGATAAGTCAAATTTCACTGATTTCCAAGGGAAAGATCTCAATACAGAGAGAGTTGGAGGGCTGAGCTCCAAGACAGCTAAAACAGGATATGAGGAAACTTGTAAAAGAGGGGTGGAGGGGGGAAGAACTGTTTGACTCTGAAAGATTTTGCTCTTTTGATTAACAGATACACCCAGGAGAATGAAGTAGTGGCAGCGGGAGGAAGAAAGATCAGAGAAACTAAATATAATTGCTTTGGCAGGGTGCCAAATTTTACAAATTACCAGTTGCCAGTCTGTACCCAATACTGACATAAAACTGTCAATTGTTCTTTAAAAACCATTTTGCCCATAAATTAGTAACACAGTCACTATTTTTGAAGCACCTGCAGGTAAAAGTTAAGTTTACCAAAGAAAAATAGATGGCCAAAAAGAATAACTTTTTTTTTTTTAGCTGCACTATAAATGAACACAACATTTATATATATTAAAGAGGAAAACAAAAAAAAAAAAAGAGGCCAGCAGAGATCAAGTTCAAGTTAAAAGTTTCTTATTCCAGGCAACCTCTTCCAGCCAAGTGTCAGTAATTCTAGATCAGGGAGTTAAACTCCCACAGGACTTTTTCAGCATTCTGCAGAAGTTGCTACAGGACCCAGCTCAGTAAAAACCCCATTACAACTTCTGCAACACAGATTTTTAGCATTCTGTGGATTTCCTTTTGCAATTAATCTTTTAAAAACCTTTTCTAACTGGACTGTCAAGTGCAACAAACTTGTGCAAAAAAAATATTTTAATAAGTTCAAAATTACTCTCTGACGTAGCTGTAGAAATGCTGTGTGATTTGCATTTCTATGTTTGAGTACTTGAGCAGTTTCAGAAATCTGAATTTAACTGATGTGCACCAACTAGAAAGGGGCACAAACTAATCCACACAGAACCTGCTGAAGCCTCCCCTTTCCCAAACTCACAGATCTGGACTTGAAGCCTCAGTTTGGTACTTTGCTCTTGTCTGCGATGTGTATGTTCAAGGTTGCATTTGGCAAGTGCCAGGTTGAGAAACATAAAAGTGTCTTACCTTTGCAGTGTCTTTAAAAAATTTGTATGAATACAGAGCAGATTAGGCTATGTTTCTGTTGTTTGCCTCTCATTTGCTGTCAGCTGTCAGCAAAATGAACAGTCAAAAGCCTCTGGAGCAGGCTGGTATTAGTCAGCTAGACTTGAATTTCCAGTTCTTTTACATTGCTGTCTATTTTCCTCCATTAGGTTAGCCTGTCCTACCCTGGTATCAGATTACAGGGAGCCAACATTTATAGCACCTTGCAAAACAGTGAACATATCACATACCTAAGTCTGCCTATACCTGTTGCCCTCAATGCTTAACCCTTTCTACCAACAGGACAAATGTTTATTCTATAATGTATTGCCTACAAAACATTTGCAGCAGAGGAGTAGTTTTTCCTTCTTACCTCACAGCTACAGGATGACGTGAGATTTCATTTTAGGAACTGCAGAACACAGGCAGGCTACACCAAGAACAGAGGCTCCAAGACGCCCTCAAGAACAAACCTGCAGACCCTACCTGCAACGAGAACTCTGGTCTGGAAGCACTTGCCGCTTATTTCAGCAGGTCTGAGAAACCCCATTCCCCATTCTGGGTGCAAGATCGTGTCATTACGCTAATTCCTTGCCTCCCTCAGACCCTGCTGCTAGAGGAGGCAGGCAGGCGTGTTCTCAGCACGTGACTGGCATGGCGCAAGGAGATGGTGTTTCCAGCCCACGGCTCCCCCAGTACCACCGGCTTCCTTCTGCCCAGCCAGGATGTGGTGCTGCCCTGGGCTTGGCTCTTCCACCGTCTCCCTGATGGCTTTTAGCCCAACTTGCCTTTCTAGAAGGTGTCCTGCTAACCCTATTTCCACAAACTAGGGCCTACAATTTAGACAGTGGCAAGTCAAATACTGCAATGCTGAAACAAAAGGAGCAGCAATTTCCCTCTTTACACAAGATGCATGGCCATCCCATGGCCATCAGCTACGGTGGTACTGCTTCAGAGGACTACACAAGGTATTTTATGTGTTCTTGTATGACAGGTACCTTAGCTTTCCTACATGCTCACCATGCACCTTGGACTTTATATGTATTTATTTGTTAAAGCTCTGTTTTTCTTACAACTCATCCAGGGTTGTTCAGACATCCTCCTTCTTGGGACCAGTGGTCCATTTTGCTAAAGCTGAGAATATAAGGTGATACACCATTACACTCTTAAAAGCAGGCTAACTCAAGAAAGCAGAGATGAAACACACAAGAAGAACTTTAATTACATGCTGCTTTAACATAAATCTTTACTTAAGTAACTTTTACTCCTTTAGATAAGAATCACAGACCCAATCAAGGCAAAGCAAAAAATGAATGGCTAAGAGGGCTTGTAATGAGAAACAGTACAGCACATACCACAAAGCACTGCAACTAACACTTATCTATAAGTATATGTATATATATCTATATACAGCACTAAACAACCTTTTTGGTCTTTGAGAGATTCTACTCATTTATAAGAACACCTTTATTTATATTAAAGTTAGCACTGTGGTTAACAATGACACGTGGGTAAAATATATAGATACACACATCAGATTCTCAGTCTTATTTATAAAGCTTATCAGTTAAAACATGTTTTTGCAAACCACGCCTGAAGCTTTTTAATCTATTTGCCACAAAGATTCTCATTTAACTTTACCCATAAATATAAGAAATTAAGTACTCAGTCACGCATTTCCAATGGTTTTTACCACAGGAATTAATCAGTGAGAACTTTTGCACCAGGCAAGAAGTCACCTGTTTTCTCCACACTGTAACCAGTCAGACCACCCATGGAGTGCCTCAACACATACCTTCCCTAAACATCCCCAAAGGTCCATTTTGTCACCCACTCAGTCGCAACAATTGAGATTACTTCTTTTTAGAAGTTTTTCCTGAAATAGTTTGATGAGTGAACTGAGGCAAGCAGTACTGTGAATTTTTTGGTTTTAAGGACTTGGAGAGTCCAACACTATTCCTAACACAGGCAGGGATTTATTCATGAGGTTAGGACGTGGGACAGGAGAGACAAATCCCCATCAGCAAATCTCTTGGAAAAATTAAGGCACATCTCCTACTGTCAAAATCATGAAGCTGATATTTGCACTAAGTTTTCAAAGAGATTTTAAAAACTCCCAAAAGCAACAAAAATGCCCAACCCAAGAAAGAGTAACAACACCTCCTAACATCTCACAAGCAGACTTACTTAATTCAAAAGTCTGTAGAAATGGGAATGAAAGGTAATTTAAGAAGAGGTGCAAAGTACCAAACCATACCTACAATCAGGCAGACTGATAAGGAACAGCTGCACACAGGGAAGTCAGAGCTGTCAGTCAGACTTCTGAACTCCCTCCTACTAACCTCCAAGTCTGACAAGTCTGGGGTAGTTTTTTTCACTGTTTGTCTTTTCTAATATAATTGTCTGGAGCTTTTTAGCACGAGAGCATTCACACGAGAGCATTCAACTTAATTTTTGGCTTAAACAGGTTTTTTACAGTAGCTCAGACAGCATTTATGTAGGCCAGGATAGATCTGGTCTCTTAAACAAGACACCAAAACAAACTCCACATCTTTAAGACAGTCTCCCAAGACGTTTGTCACTCCTTTCTGAGGTGAAATCTTCTGTCTGATTTCCAGTGTATTGTAATTTACAGATCACTCTAGCTGCAACTCACAGATCATTTAAAGCCTAACAAAAAAAAATTGAAATGTATTGAAAATTATAGACTGAGGGACATAAGCGTTTAAAGTCGCAGGCAGATGGGTGAAGGCTAATTTGGGTTGGAAGGCTGTAACTGTGTGTATTTTCCCTCAGCACGAGTCACAGCTCTGAGCTGGTACGTGCTTTCTGCATGGGCAATTTGTACCGGCGTCACAGCTCACCAAAGAGAAAGGCAAGAAGGAACAGAACACTCCAGATATTCTCAAGTAAAAACAGTAAGTAAGATCTCCTGCACCATTCAGGAAAGGGAGCAAAGTCACCTGCTGACCTATTTGCTTTGAACTGAAGGACTATTTTCAAAACATTAGCTTAAAACTGAACTCGAGATTGGATACAACTTTAAGATTAAAGTACCAACACACAGAGCACTGAGACATGGAGGGAGGGACACGGTCTTGGTTAGAAAATGCAAGTTATTACATAGCCAGAGGGACTTCAAAAAACAAAACAAAGAAAAAAAAAACCAACCAAACCAACAAAACCCAGACCTTAGGCTCTCGATGTAACTTGTTTGTTACACAAACCACCTTGTTACTAGACAGCCAACTACTTATGGGTGTGGAGCACATAGCACAAAGAGTTCTATGTGCAGGTTATACCAATAATCTCATCCAGTGTAGACACACTGAGTATCTCTCCATTGTACACGGAAAAAAGGAGCGCAATTCACTTGTCTCTAAACCTTCCAGAGACGACTCCTTCATCCCTGCAGAGAAACTGCAGGTTTGAGCTTTTTATCTCCAATCTTGGTCATCTTTCCTTCTTTCTGCCTACTACCATCTTCAGCATTACTCACTTGATACGCTTTAAGAATAACATTTTGAGAGGCAAATACTTCTACACTGTTCTTATTTCCCTCTTGCATATGTTTGTGTCATTTCAGCCAGCTTTTCAAAAGATAATCATTACCTTTCAGATTCCAAGTCAGAAATTCACTGATCTGTGCTGTTTTCACAAAATCACAGAACTGTGAGCTCCCAGGAAAGCAGAGCAGAGGGGCAGAATCACATCCTTCAGCCTGCTGGCCACACTGCTTTTGATGCAGCCCAGGATGCAGTTGGTTTTCAGGGCTGCAAACGCACATTGCTGGGTCACGTCCAGCTTTTCATCCACCAGTCCTTGGACTTGGAGTATGATGGTGTCTTTGCTTCTTAATCCTGCACAGCAAGAGTCCTGAACCAAACGCCTTTTTAAAAACAATGCCCTTCACCTATTTGTTCAGTATTGCCCATCCCCAAAAGCCGCTGCTGGGTTAAATCAATGAGGTGCTGAAGGCTGCCTGAATAGGAGAAGCAGCATTAACAGTATGAAGAGTACAGACATTTCTGCTGTACTGAACATCTATCCAGGACATAACATGTTACAGACCCAAGTCATTTAAAATGTCTGCAGAAAAAAATCTTAGTTAAAGAACCAAACAGAGAATATCTAAAATCATGCCTTTAAAACCTCCTCAAGGGGAGAGATTGCTTACGTGGTTATAGTGGAGAAGAACAGTCACTCAAGACATAATTAAAAGTTAGCTTTTTGGGTTTTTAAGCTCCCAATTTTAATGCACTCTGAAATGCAATATATTCAGTCAGGTTATTCTGAAAATGCATGTGCTTCATGATGTTTAGCATAATTACAATAATAAATACATTAACTTGCAGCTATGTAGAATAAGACAGGAACTAATATTCCCATGCCATTTTTACATTTTTCTTTTTATGGATCAGCGTAGCTTAAATTCATGTTCTAAAGTATTTGCATGGGGTGGGATTAAAGAGGGAGACTATTAGTCTGGGGAATTTCAAACTATTGAACTTGGCTATTAAGAGAATATAAATTATCTTCTGATTTGTTGCTAGACTAACAATTCCCAGCATGGTGTTTCAAATAGTGACAAAGCACAACTTAGAGACCAACAAGATTAAAATAAAAAAGGCAAAAATATTTTTCGTAAGAGTGTTACGGAAAAGGAGCAGGGTCTGCAAAGGTCCCTCCAGGGAAGGCAGTGTCTGAACAGGCCAGTGTTTCTCATTTCGTAATGTCTGGGGAAGTGTACACTGAAGCCTAAGTCACTCTCATATGAGCACACACCTGCCCCTGGGAGACACTGCTAATGAAATTCACTGCTAATGAAATGAACTTGACACAGAATTTATGAGTGTTGCATGAAAACAGCTACAGAATCAGGGTATTCTGGCAACTTTCAGAGCTCCCACAAACCAGGTGTAGAGAAATTCAAGCCTCACCTCTTCCTCATTTCATCATTCAAGCTTCCATGTCTTTTGCAGAACTGAATAAGGCGTCAGAGGTGGCTGCTACACATGCGCCTGTGCCATTTAGCTGCAGCCCCTACCACAGGGCTCAGTGAGCCAGCCTGACTCCCCAGCTCTGGGGGGAAGCAAGGCAGCAGGCAGGGCTGGGGGGGAAACCAAATCACCTGGGGCAAACACAAAATCACCCCATTACCTTGTGCTGAGCTGTGTGCCCAACTTGATCTCATTCTGCAAAAGGAAGCAGCACAGTCTCACCGCAGCCAGTGGCTCACAAACCTGAAAACCTCTTTCTTCCTCCCCTCGGCTCTGCAGAGCGAGTAACACAGATATTTCAGCATGCACTTGCCCCCTCTCAGGCACTGTCTGAAGGGGGCTGTTGCACAAGTCCACTTGTGCTTCCCGAAAGAGAAACCCTGGTGGTGTCATACACAGAAGGGGCATTGAGGAGACATGCACCCACACAGGTTCTATCACCAGGAAAAAATTTTCTCCTACAGCAGCTTTTCCCCACTTTGACCCACAAAAATAAGATTGTTCCTAACTTTCTTTCATTCTAAGAACCTCTAACACTTCCATAAGAAAGGACTGAGATTGCTCTAAGTTTTCCACATATGAATGGGAGCAAAGGTAAGCTGCATCTCCTGAAGATGAAAGGACCTTCCTTAGGTCACATCTGACTTTCCTAAATTATCAGGAGTTGATGCAGGCCCCAGTGCAGAGAATCAGAAAATGGTTTGGGTTGGAAAGGACCTTTGAAGATCATCCAAGTCCAACCCTGCTGCTGTAAGCAGAGACATCTGTCACTAGATCACATTGCTCACGGCACCATCCAACCTGAGCTTGAACACTTCCAGGGACAGAGCATCCACAACTTCTCTGAGCAACCTGTGCCAGTGCCTCTCCATCCTCATTGTCAAAAATGTCTTCCTTATGTCCAATCTAAATCTATGCTCTTTCAGTCAAAAACCATTGTCACTTTTCCTGCCACTACAGGACTTGGTAAAATGTCTCTATCCTTCGTACAAGTCCCATCTATATACTGAAAGGCTGCAACAAGGTCTCCCGGAGTCATCTCTTTTCTGGGCTGAACAACTCTTAGACTTTCTTCACAGGATAGCTTTTACAACCCTCTGACAATTTTCATTTAGGTCTCTGGGAAAACAAACATTCCAGCTTTTCTTGCAGCACCACAGCCTCATCACGCAAGAAGCTCCTCAGCAGACATCATCTCTGTTATGAACACCCACAAATTATCATAGGAACCAGAGGCAAAATGTTTTTTATCTATCACTTCTAACCTACCCTTTCCTCTACCAGCAAAACATTCAACCCACACAGAGTCAGTAGGAAAAGAAAAGAAGAAGAAAAGAAGAAGAAAAGAAGAAGAAGAAGAAAAGAAGAAGAAAAGAAAAGAAGAAAAGAAAAGAAGAAAAGAAAAGAAGAAGAAGAGAATGCACTGCACACCACAAAACAAACAAAACCCAAACAAACAAACAAAAAAAAACCAAACAAACAAAGACTCTAAAAAACCCCCCACAAAAAAGAAATAAAAAACCAACCAAACAAAAAAAAACACCAAAAAAAAAAGCAAAAGAAGAAAACACAAGGGAAAGATGAGTGGTAAATGGAAGATTAACTAGTACAATAAACAAGGTAATGCAGAGACAGCCTGCTTTACATAGTTTCTAATCCATCCTTTAATTTATCCTCCACCCTCCTTTCTTTTTTTCATTTCTGCTGTCTAACATTTCATCTGCTTCTGTGAAGTCTCAGTGGTTTACTATGGGCATAGATACAATTAATTAATATCAGAATTGTGTGTGGGTGGATAAAAACCCCCAAATCTGTGCCTATTTTTAAGATGCCATACACTTCAAGAAGTTTTTCAGAGGTTTTAATATGTGTTCCCCTCAAGGTTTGCACGCTGTTTTTATCCTTCCTTTCTCAAACAAGACAGTACTGAGAACAACAGTGCTCAAAAACTGAAAGGGGAAAAGGCCAGCAAAATCATCCTGTCACTGTGAAAGGCTTCCAGTGCAGCTATGTTAGAAATGTGAGAGCTGGTGCCTTTCATAGAGGCAAAATGCCGAGTTTTGCCCTTGTGGTGCTGGCTCCTGGCCCTACAGAAACCCAGGGGACCAGGAGCTCAGAGCAGTGCCTGCCTCTGTGAGAGCATGCAAAACCTCTCATGTGGGCTGCGATGCACAGTGCCTCATAGCCCAACACAAGGCAGGAGAAAAAAATCCAAACCAACAGCAACAAAAAAACCCCAAACTCCTTACCCATCCAATCTCACCACCCCTACAACCTTTCTACTCTTCCCCACCCTGAGGAATGTGCCCCTCAGGCTGAGACCCTCTATTTTAAAGAGCATAGAGTACAGAAACATCTTATCACACAGCAAAGACATCCCTACTCAATGCTGGCTAGTCAACAAATATACAGTTTAAGAGGTAAAAACAATATTCTGGGAGCTATGTGGTCAGGAGGAAGAAAAGATCACCAAATGAGACAAAAAGGCTGAAATGTATGCACAGTTTCAGTTCTAAAATAATTTTGATGTGGAGAGTACTCAGTTCTCTAAAATCTGATGCTGGGGAAGATACTACTAGAGTTCTAGTTTCAATAAATTAATTATGTTGCAGTGATGTGCATATCTTCAGAAACCATACAACCTACATTAAAAAATTACATCGTTCACAATAGAAGGTTTTATGTGCTTTTTCTGTGCACTTCTAAAAAGCTGTTTAACTGAAAGCCAGAGTTGTCTCAAAACCACAAGTGTATTGAGATGAAAAATTTAATAATTAAAAAGGAAAAAAAAATCACTTCAGAGGTCACAGATTTTACAATAAGAACTGGTCAGGTAATGTGGCAATTACCTGCCCAGAAAGATATTAATGAAATTGCACGACTTGAGGCCCAATCTGCCCGTTTCTCACATGCATTTCAAGACTCCCACACCGGCAGCTGTGGAAAACGAAACACTGGACCTCAGCTCTCGCTGTGTTAGGATGACTCCCATGGTTACTCTCTTACAATTCACGCTTCAGGAGCTCAAGTCCTGCTTTCTGTTGAACTAATTAAACCCTGCTCTTTACTCTCAGGTGCCCAAAGCAGGGGCTCGGAGGGACAAGGAGGCCCCGAGCGCATGGGCACGGCCGAGAAGACAGTTGGTTACACAATGGCTGCCCGGGGCAGGCGGCGGCGGTGCCGCCCGGGGCGCATCTGCTCCCCCGCTCGTGGTTTAACCGACAGGAAGCGCGGCCCGAGCTCCCCGCGCCCCGCCGCCAGCGCTTCCCGCCGGCACACCCAGGCCTGGCCCCGCGCACCGCCTCCCCCTGCGCGGGCCCTGGCCGCCCCCGAGGAGCGGAGACTCTGCGACACCTTCTGAGGAAACAGAAAAAGAAACTAAGTAAAGTAGGCCCACACGCGGAAAGCCAGCCAGGTGGATGGATGAAGAAGTAAACGGGTCAAGCCAGAAGGCCACCAAAGCAGGGTGCAAAACACTGGCGGCACGTTCTCATCTAACAGGGCCCAGGACAACAGGCAGGCCAGCTCTGGAAGTTTTAGAGTCTGGTCTTCCTCAAACAGGCTTGTACACCACCAAGAAACCAAGTTACTTTACTTAACAGATGAAATCTTTTAAGATTTTTTTCTGAAATCTTCAGACATGAACCACAACCAGTGGCAAAAAACCCATTGCCAGATACAGTATCAGCCTTTTCTACAACCACCCTGTCCTAGAAATGGGGACAGGTTAGCAATCTACAGAGCTTTTCCAACACTAATACCTAGAGTAACACATTTATTAGTCTACTGCAAAATTGAAACCCGAAAGAAGCATTTGGTACCCCCCTGGTAAGCACAAAAACCAACTGCTAGACAAAGCAGAACTTCAGCGAAAAGCAGAAAATCCAGCATAGCTTTAATTTCTATGGTATCTATATGTGAAGCAATATGCTATACTCAGCCCCTCTGTAAGTTGTTTTCTGCTCAGTCTTAGATGTCCCTATGATATCATCTGTCAGAAAACATCATCTCCTTAGTTGGCCTAAAAACTGTATTTTCAGGTAGGATGAGAAATTACTAAGATGGCCTCATATCCTTCTTCCACCAATGGCCAACTGGTGGTATAAAACTGAGGAAAACTAATTTTGAGCTGTAATCTGCAGGGTTGCCAACTAAAGCAACAGAAGACATGTCAGTCAAGTAATTATGTTGGGAAATATATCAAACAGTAGATACTTAGTTGATTTAACACAATCATGTACTATTGTAGTCTAGGAGATTTTTCTGCATAAACTTAAAAGCAGTACAAATCTTCATTGGATTTCACGGAGTTTCTGACAAATTTTACCCTTCAAGGAACCAAGGTTCTCCATCCTAACATGGTGTCGCCATCCCCATCCCAGAACAGTTCAGAATAAAAGTGCCTTCATTTGGTGACTGGCACTGTTAGTAGAACAGCCATCTCAAAGTCAGAGGTTTGCAATCCCCTGAAAAAGAACAGGGTCCAAATTCTCCTCATTTCTAACCTAGAAACATATTCCTCAGTTAGGTTCCTCTGATAGAGCATGTGCTGTCCCTGGCTTTCATACGCTCCCATGTGAGCTCTGCAACCACCCGGGTTATTCCACAGAACAACAGCTGTCCCCTACCTCAAAAGACAAAGACTACATTTCTCCATGTCACCAAATGCTTGACCACTTCGCGCCTTGGAAATGAGAATGAAAGCCGTAAACTAGGACCCATCAGACACTAAGAGAAAGTTTGCTTCGGCAGCACTTCTGACATCCGCTTAAAGACACAGGTCCCACCCTTCACAAGTACTCAAGTAACCCCAAGCAGCCAACAAATTTTAAAAAAAAAGATACAAAAAGTAATGGTTGCTCAAAAGCATTTTGGAACAAAAAAGCCTCGCAGCATGAACTGAACCTTACTAAATTTTGCTGGATTGGCAAAAGGAGAACTGAAAAAAAAAAAAAAGCATTTTCCATCTCAGATTCCAACAATACTATGTAGCCAACAGCATTTTGCAGATTTGCTTCTTAGTTCGTAAGTCACATTGGTCATATCTTGCAACATGTACTGGCAGGATTCAATGTTTTCCTAAGAAAACTGGGGTGGCAGATGCTGACACTGGTCCAGAAATGGTTTGCTCTCAAGCTGGATATTCTTTTTAACCCTGAAAGTTCATCTGTGTCCTGCTACAGAACAACAGATTTTATCACAGCTAACATTTCAAAATTCTCATATATATTTATTTTCAGTAATACTGTGTATTACTACAGTACTAGCTCTAAGCATAACAAACACAAAAAGTGATATTTACATGCAAATTCATATCTATTACATGAATTATAGATTAATAACTTAGAAATTTAATGTAAGAAGCATAGGGCTAATATAAGGGGGGGGAGGGGAATGTTCTTTTATAAATTATTTTGAGGCACCTTAAAATCATCTTAAGTTTCCAAGCTCTGTATAGTTTAAGCAAAAATGCAAAGGTAAATGCTGCGGTACTTATATTTATAAAAGCAAAACAAAAATCAGGATGACTTAATTCTTAAAAAATTGAAAATTTATTCCTCAAGACTGCTGCTGCACGGCATCAGCAAGGTACCCACATGCTTCAAACAGCCTGCCCCTGCATTTGTTCTTCTGACTCAGTTACAGCTAACACGGGAGGAGTGGTCTCCACAGAACTGCTTTTCCAGCAGAACAGCTATGAGTCAACTCGCCTCATGTCTCTGCACCTAACAGCCCAACTGCCTCACTCCGGTGTGCTTTTTGGGGAGGTAGGAGGGACCACGCCCCACCAAAGCATTGTGAAAAGAGAGGAGCAAAAGTGAAACCGAGCTGACCGACAACCGCTGACCAGGCTCCCCAGACAGAAAGAAAGAAATTGCCTCTATGGATTTCTACTGGTTTTAGCCAGCTTCAACAGAGGGGAACGTGATTTTTAATTCTACCGTATCCCTTTAATAAACACCCCAAAGAAGACATTTTCCAGATAACTGAGGAATTTTTTACAGTGTTGACTTACCAAGCAGAGCACAATAACCAGCTATTCTGTTTGCACAACGAGGCAGTACAGTGCAAGGAGTTAATAATTTATCACGGCATTGCTCTTGGCAACTGACCATAATCAACTTCTAAAATTCTTCCTCATTCTTACATTTTTAGTCTCAGCAAGAATATGGCACCCTTAGAACCTCAACCCTACCTAGAAGAACACTTCCTAGCTGAGGTAAGAGGTTTAATCTTCCCAACCACCTGCTTTCCTTCTGGATTGTTTCAGGCTCAGAGCAAAGGTCATCATTTCATTTCAATAACCTGATTTAGCAGACAGGAATAACTAGAATATTTTTAAACAAAGCAAGAAGTTAACATTCTTTCAAAACTGCAGCAGTGCAGTTCTCATCCCTGAGTTTCCTTCCCCTTCTTCTCACAGAAGTAAAAAGAACAAAAAAAGCCCAAGCTTCTGCCTTCACCAAAAGCTTTTATTTGCTCGTGATCCAAAACTAACAAGCAAACACCTTTTTCTCCCATTTTACATTACTGAGACTTAACGCCTCTACATAACTGGGCAATACTTAATTTATTAGTTAACACATTCTTCTCAATCAGAAGCATCAAGCTGTGGTGTTCAGATAATTCACGGGAGACCAAGTTTTGATGTGACGTGTAGAAGAGAGTTACTCAACCAACCTAAGTATTGCTTTGCTGAAGCACTGGCCATGAAAAATGGTCCTTTTCCAAGGACAGCTGTGCTACTTCGTCCTTCCCCTTATTGCTCAACCCCAGCTCTTACAAACTCCACAGCTCCACCACTCTGAAATCAATCCCTAACCTGGTTCAATCAACCAGCCCAGCAACTTCTGTGGCATTGACATCTGACTGGCCAACTTGGCTCATCTTGGCTGAACCAGATAAGGAAAGGGTTGATCTCATAAACAGCTTGGACTGCTGTTATAGGATAGGAGGGGAAGGCAGTAAAGCACTAGGAAACAACCTATGCTGTCAGCAAGAAAAAATGAGGATGGCAGTCCTCAAGCAGCTGGATGAGTGCTCCTGCCAAGGAAACATTCAGGAATGACCATGCGCACCTCTGACTGTTTCACTAAAGGCACATTTTAAATTAAATTAGACTGGTGCAAGTTCACATGCTCACAAAAATGTATGTCTGGAGTTTAAACTGCAACTTTACCTCAACTAATACAGCTTTACTGTTGAATCTTACCTAAGGGCAAGCTAAGGGCCTGGGCAGATGCTAAATGAGCTGTTTAAAGATTTACAACCCATCACCTCCAGGACAGTTCACTATCCGAATAAAATTTGCTTAGCCCAAACCTCCCTCCCGTGCTCCAGGGCACATCCACGCAAACTGCTGCTGTGTGAGTTTAATGGGATGTGCCACCAAACCAGCAGGGACGTTACACACACTGCCTTCACTTAGGAGTGAAAAAGCAGCTGGTGTGAGGCTGAAGCACCTTCAGTGTGCACCTAAGCTCTATAGGCACATGGTGTGTGAAAATACCAGAGCCACCATCAAGGCACTAGCATTATTCTCCCACCTAGTTAATAAATACCAGGCTTGTTCTTGACAGACAGTGTAACAGGTTCTCCCAAGGCAGCCTCTGTCAGAAAGAAACTGCTTTCTCCACACAGTAGAGGTTTCACCCCACCGAGAGATCCTCATTTAAGGCAGCAAAAATGAACCCACAAAACTTCCCACTGATTTTTTTATATTTCCTTTTCTTACTGCCATGTTGCATCTGTGCAGCATGCATGCATCAGTGGTTCTGGGTTTCCTCTCTCAAGGCAATGGGTTTTTTACACAGTTATTTGCAAGTAATAACTGCTACCATCTCTCCCCTCAAATGCACAGATTTTACGTCATCGCATATCAATAAATGTCATCACAGTTTTTCTGTTTATGAAGTCTGGAAGTGAAAATTAACAAAATGCTTCTGAAGCCCACCTGAACACAGGGCAACTCTAAGAGAAGCTTTAAACATTACAAACACCAGAATCTAGACACAAAATATACCTTTCTAGCTACATTGCTTCAAAAGTATTAACCCTTTTCTGCAAATACCCCTGTTATAATTAAAAAAACATTTACAAGCCCAAGCTCTTATCTCGTAGTTTGGCAGAAGTTTTCCAACATTTCTTACTGTTGAGAATTATTTCTAGTCCAGTACCACTGAAACAACATTTAATACATGTCACTTGAAGGACCATAATAAAAGACAATTAGCTTTTTATAAAAACAAACGGCAGAATGTTGCATTACATCAAGCATTCATAATCAGACATATGTATTTCAGAAGGGCACAAATAGGAAAATACTCTGCCAAAAGTAACTTTCTTGCTGCTTTTTTTCTGCAGAAATCCATTCACAGTCCATTTTTAAATGGTCTAAATTAATGGTTTCTATGTAAGAATCACAGAATAGTTTTTGTGAGAAGGGACCTTTAAAGGTCATCTAGTCAACCCCCCTACACTGAGCAGGGACATCCTCAACTAGATCAGGTTGCTCAGATTACAGTCCCTTCAGACAAATTAAAAGTGTGTTTCACTTCGTTGGGCCAAAAAGCAACTTATTGCATTGTTGCTTTTAACTGATACTAAAAGAAATACACTTTTTTCACCGAAAAGGACCAGCACTTTCAAAAATGCTGCAAGCCATCCTCAGCAAACTTTAGACTGTTTTTCAACACAGAAAGTTTCATTTTCATTCATGTGTCTAAACCACCTCTTTTCTGTAGAGAAAAAAGGTCCCCAAATAGACACTTCCTCTCTACAGTTCCTTCTTTTCTCTTTTTGAAATAAACATAAGTTGGTCTTTTTAAAAACACCCGAACAAACAGGATGGCTTCTCAATAGCTCACCACCAAGAGTACCTGGAGCCCTTTGTTGGGCTCACATAGCCCACAAACAGGCTGGTTCGGAGGCACCGAGAGACAGGGAAGTGAATTCTTGCAATGTGTGCAGTTTGCCACCCTTTGCCCTCCACGGCCCATAAGCTTCACAATTATTTTCTTGATAGCTAATACTCTTGCTTGCATGCTTAACTTACAGGCATTGGGACAAAGCTTGAATAGCTACAGAGAGTAACTAGTTTACAGAGGCTCTGGAGACAGGGAATGACAGCAGAAAACGGAAGATGCATCAAGAGGATGCAAGTGGATAATGTAACCAGCACCTCCAAGGACAATGCCAGGCAAATTCTGTCATCAGCAGACAATGTGCAAGCCCTGGTGCCTTCAAGACACAGTTTTCATGAAAGCTCTGCCTAAGAGGGTCATCTTCTGGTTGAAAAGGCAGCCTCCACCAAAAACAAACCATGTCATCACATCCTTGGGAAACTATTCTTGTTAGCTCCAAAATTATGTAGGGCAGCACATGTACCAGGCACAAAGAGGGGAAAACTGACAGTAGCCTTGTCAACTTGCTTTTAACTTGAAATTGAGTTTGGTTGGAAGGGCAAGTTAAACATTAATTTTCTGACAGTGGTCAGCACTGTGTATCACAAATTTTAACTGTAGTTTCACAACCATATTTTGCTGCTTCTTTCCCTAGCTGCAACTTAAAACTGAATAAACACCAAGATAGCTGAAAACTTGAGAACAGCAGAAGTGACTCAGTACAAAGCTCAGAAGAGCAAGGTAGTTTTCTTCTAACCTGTCAGCTTTATTCAGTCTGTCAAAGGATCTCATGAAAAACACAAGTAACTCTAGAGGAACATACAGCATGACAAAACAGTATATGCAGCCACAATACGTAAAAATGTTTCTTTCTCTCAAGAGAAGACAACAATTTGAATCACCCAAGCTCACCCCTTTCTTCCAGCACAGAAACTCAAGTGTTGTGTGGGATGACATTTATACTGAGCCCACTTCAGAAGTCAAACCACTACCATGCAAGAAGGTGAAGGAAATGCGGAAGGAGCTCACAAGTGAAGCGATGAGACCGTTAGTACGCTAACGGCAACATTCAAGAAGTGCAGAACATTCCCCTCAAAACAAGAAATGTATTTGGTATACTCACACAGAAATGTTGATGATGAGTTAAATATAGGGTGTTCTAGAAAAAGACTAAAATGTCTAATTATAGAAGAAGACAGTGACATTCAATCCATCCCAAAGCAACTCTTTCCCACAGTTTCCAACCTATGTACTTAGCATTCCTATTCCTAGCAGATTATCCTAACCATAAAAGCTTTTTCCCCCAATACAGAGAGAAATACTTTTTATGTGCAAATTTAGGAATTGGAGGTTCTTTCCAGGCTAACAAAACTATTATCAGTTTCACATTGAAGCCTGCTAGTACAGACTCACACATGACACAAGAGGAGTGATCTCTTTAAGGACAAATAAATGACCTGAGCTCCAGCCCTCTGATTCAACACTGAAGATGGCTAGAAGGTAAGGCCTAAAGCACATCAAGGTAAGAATGCATAAACTTTGGTCCCTAGCCAATGGGATCCTCTCAGCGCAAACACTGACGCAGTGGGAAGCTTTGCCGCAGGACAGGGTCATATTGAAGAATAAATCGTTTTTACCTCTACACGGGTTAGCCAGGTCAGGTCAGGAAAGTGAAAATGTCTAGAGCCTTTCACATGGCTGCTGCAGACTTTTGATAAGCGAAAGACTTAAAATTCCAGTACGTATAGTCTGTCAACTACTTTATCTGTGAAGAAACACTTAGGTAAGATTTAAGAAAGCAGCGTTTAAGTAAGATTTAAGAAGGCAAATAATGTCTAAAACACATCAGTGGCATTAAAATTATAAGCACCATAAATCACTGGCAAATGGCAGCAAAGTTTCAGAGCTTATGGTGCAGATTGTAACCAAGGCTGGAAAGGTGAACTCCACCTCCTGCCACTCCTGTGCTGAATCACCGTGGCGGGGGAAAGTCCTTGCTCCTTCTCGCACACCCAACAAAACTCCAGCGAATTACCAAAACTGTCCGTGAAAACAACAAAATCTTCAAGCAAAAGCTGAGAAATTTTTGCTAACACCTGCGAGAAAGCTGTTTTGGAGATCAAAGCTTCTCCTCTGACACAGAGGGAAATCCTCCATTTTTCTTTCTTTTCTATCAGCTTGCTGAGCACAGTCCTGCCACAGTTCCCTCCACTGAATATGGCTGTGCTGAAAAACAACTCATGGATTTGGTTTTTTTCATACATAAAGTGTCCAAAAAGTAACACACACAACTGAAGTTATGAGTTTGCAGCAATCCTGAAACATCAGGCTATACCAGGCCAACAACATTCTTCAAATCTGGATGTCTACGTCTTTTCTTCTTCTCGTTTGAGGACCAAGACCACGGACTTGACATTTCTAATCTCCAACAGATGAGAAAAGAGCACATTAGGAAACCAACACTTCTGTAAAAGCATGGATCTGGAAATAATGTTCAAGCTAACTGGCATCTAATGATGCCACTCCCATGGCTCATCTCTCAACAACCACAAACTCAAACCAAACTGAAAGATCCCTGCCTTGGGGGTGGGGGTGAAGGTGGGATTTTTTTTTTTTTGAGACAAACATGGGCTTCAGCTACACAAAAATTAACACCATTTCTCTGTACCTTCTAATCCACTTCTCTGCCTTTTAGATCTGTCCAAGCTGCCATCTGTAAGTCTTTCAAATCACTTTTTCCTAGCTCTACCGCTGTACCACAGATGCGTCTGTAGCCCTGGCAAAGTTCTTGTACAGCAGCAAGAGACACTGAACATGGCAGCTTTTGCCTTCAAAGAGGAACTGCTCCTCTGTGAAGCCCTGATCAAGAGAAAGTAGCAGCAGCCACTTACCCTTTAGCACACAAAAAGCCTTCTGCCCAAGATAAGCAGCTGCAGCTTGGGAGACGACTTAAAAAGAAAAACTTAAAACCTCAAGTTTTTAAGGCTGGATGTCTCAACAGGGTCTGGTGCAAAAGAAAGAAGGGCAGAAAAGAGATAAGGAAAGGGAGGGTCATGTTATACGAGTTGCAGCCAGAGAGCCCTAGGATCTGAAAATAAAAGTCATGATGATAAAAAGAAAGATGCAAATACATTTATGAATTTTTCAGAAAAACACTTCTATTACTAACTCTGAACATTTTTTTCCAAGTGGTTCCCCTGTAATTTTATCTATAATCTTTCAACATGTAACAATGCACCAAATAAATCTCCCAAACCCTTGCAAAAGTTGTTGCTTTTAGAAAGAAAAAAAGGCAAAATGTAAATCGAAAAGATAGTGAAAACAGATCGTACTGTACGATGCAGAAGGAAGATATGTGTGAACACCAGGAAGGCTGAAGACAAGAGACAGCCTCACCCGAAACATGACCATTTACTTAATGGTTGCCTCCCTCTCTCCCTCCCCTGCAACTGATCACTAAAAGCAAGACTCCATTATACTTCTCAGATGCAGGCTCCATACAGTAAATGAACCTGTAAAATATTCCCCTGGAACAACAGCTCAAGTGCCTTGTCATTTAATATTCAGTAAGACATAGAATTTGATTTCTCAAGTGAAAGACTGAAATATAGGGTCCAAAGTTATATACTCAGACAAAACTTCTAAAGAAGAACATTTCTGTTCAACAAAGGTGGAAACACTGATTCTTTTTCAAAATACTGTGCTGGAGTTCAGAAGTACATAATTAGGAGAATCAAGGTGGTTTTCGTCCACTGAAAGTTTAAGAAGCAATTTGATGCACCACAATTACCTCCAAGATTTTCTTCTCCCATTACAACTACCACTAAGCCCATTTTGTAATTGGTCTGCCATGTACACCATCACCCTAACTTCAATTTCTTAATAATTTTCAGGAAAAGGTGAGTACCTGCCCGCATAACAAACTTAACTCCTTGTATTTTCAAACGACACCGTGGCGGCTGCCTTTGAACGGCTCTGTTTCGGCAGAAAGAGAACTTCAATTTAAGGTCGCGGGCGCACAGAATTATCTATCTTTGAAATTATATTTTAAATCTGCCATTTTAAAGTCGCCACGGACCACATCGGGCGAACAGCAGTGGAGCGAAGGTGTTCAAAGCCGCAGCGCTGATAGCCAACGCTTTGCCCGAATCGCTCTGGACCGTGCTCTGCTCCATGCCAGCCGAGTCCAGGTACACGCAGCTTCACATTAATAAAATCCGTGTATTTTACAGTCCGCTGAGCGGCGGCTGGAGGGCTCAGACCGGCAGCCTGCCTGGCACCCCCTCACGCTTAAAAGGCGACAAAAGTATAAAACGCAGCAGAATTACAAACCAGCTGTCACACTTGTGCAGCGCGCTGCTCAGAGAAGCACAGCCGCGGTGCCCTTTGCCCGCAGCAACAGGCTCAGCTTCAGGCAGCTCACGGCACTGCTGCCCCTTTACTCACGGCCCAATTTATATTTCGCTTTTCCCTGGTGCTGCACTTTTCCAGAAGTTCCCTCTTCCCCGCAGTTTCTCCCGACGGCTGCGGAGCGCTGCCCCGGGCGCGGCCGCACGTCGAGGCAGCGGCAGCCGCCGCCCGCAGCCCGGGGCGCCG
>VXAZ01006690.1:2148840-2169700 GCA_013399875.1 Gymnorhina tibicen | reverse complement strand
CTCGGCCCGGCTCCCTCGTGTGCGGAGCGCGCCCGACCCGGCCCGCGCCGTCCCGCCCGGCTCCCCGCCGTTCCCTCCGATCCTTACGAAACATCCCACCCCGCTCCCCTCCATTAGTAATAATTCACAGAGTCAATTAGGTTGGAAAACACCTGTGAGATCATCGTGTCTGACACATGACCAAACACCTCCCTGTCGACCATGGCACCAAGTGCCACCTCCAGGGACGGGTGACTCCGCCACCTCCCTAGGCAGCCCATTCCAGTGTTTAACCACCCCTTCTGTGATTAAATCCTTCCTAACGTCCAACCTAAACCTCCCTTGGCACAGTTTAAGACTACATTCTCTCGTCCTAAATTAAATGAACAAACACGTTTCTGTGGAACATCTCATCTTTTCAACCAATATCATCTTGCTCACACCAAACTGGTCAATCTCTGAAAAAGAGCGAAACTTTGGAGGGCCCAAAATGCTTGGGGAAATTTAGTTAAAGTGCAGCATCCAGTGGAGCACGGACAGACAGCCAGTGCCAGAGCCAGTGCGAATCCAGTTCCCTGAATTCCCAGTAAATTTCCGATATGCTCTTCATTTGCTCTTTAAACAAACCCTTGTGCCTAATAACACGCTGAAAGCCGACTAGCCCACAGCAGTGTAGGCACTTGGGATG
Organism: Gymnorhina tibicen; assembly: GCA_013399875.1. NCBI lineage: Eukaryota > Metazoa > Chordata > Aves > Passeriformes > Artamidae > Gymnorhina > Gymnorhina tibicen. Next base: position 2,169,033 of record VXAZ01006690.1, on the reverse strand, counting down.
GGCTGTACGTTCGCATAGGGCATTCTGAAAGACCTGACAGAAGTGCAGTCTTGAAAACGTGGTGAGAGGGTGAGAACAGAGTTGCTTCCACCTTGTTTCAGTAGGAAGGGTAAGCAGATGCTCTGTTTGCAGGCTGGCACGTGCACTGGTTTTCCAGAAATTCCCAGAAAGGCAGAGTCCAAAGCAGTGCACTGGTCGTAAGGGAAGGCATGGCACAAGAACCCAAGCCATGCAGCCAACTGAGAGGGTGTAATGGCAGGGCAAGGAGTTGGGAAGGGAGGAAGCAGCAGGAACAACCTTGCAATGAGCAGGGAAGATGAGAGTAAAAAAATCCTGAAGCTACTTCTAGCAAACACACTGAGATAAATTCAAATATATTTCAGCACAGCTGTCATTAATGCTCCCAGTAATAATTAAACAGTAGTCCCACAAGTTTTGCACTAAGCAAAACCCATAGGTTTATGGACATTAATATCTCCAACTACTGGTTATATTTAATTACCAAGAAGAAAATTTTGGGGTTATTTCCAAGTAATTAAGTCCTTATGACACCTGCATGGCACTTAAAAGCAAAACTGGATCCGAGTTTATTGCTTAAAGGGCAGTTACCCATGTATGATTTTATTAGATGTAGTTTATCATCCTATTTTTGCAGCCTGCTTTAGTGGAAGACCTGAAAAAAGAAGCAGCAGTACATTTTTTTATGGCTTACTGATTAAAAGTATCAATTAAGTCAGTACTTAAATATCTTCACTACAGCTCTTTATCAAAATATGACTTCATTTGTATTTCTCAGTTGAAAAAAAGAGGAGAAAAAACTGTGCCATTATTTTAGTCACTATACATTTTCTACCTCTCACAACAGATGTATATTCCTTCTCTCCAACAACTTAAGTCTAATCCAGTCTTACATCTAAAAGCATTTGTTTCTTGTGCTGCAAAACCCTTTGCAAATCATGGGCAACGGAGGGAAGAAATCTGACCCAGGTCCACAGCAGTTACAAGGAACTGTAACATTGGCACAGGGAGAGAACCATTTTAATAATTAAAGAAAGTCTAATAGTTATGGTATAGAGGGGAAAGAAACAACACATTCTTATCCAGGCAATCAACTAAATTGAAAAATTATTTTGTAGTGATGTATTAGTACAAGCTATGCAAACATTTTGCTGTTTGTATGCTAAATCTGGAAGCAGTATTTTTTTTAAAAGCATATGTAAAATGTAAACATATTTAGCGAGAGAGGATGCAGGTGGATGTTCATCCCTGCAACCATATCAGGTTTCTTGCTAATTATAATCTTGGCTTGAAGAAGAAGTGACCTTGTCCATTGCTGGGATGAGTATTTCCACGAAACTTAGATCACCATTTGCCCAAAAGACATAGCTAGACACTGACCAACAGCACAGCTTAAGCCAATTTAAACAGCTTTAGCCCTCCACTCCATCCCAGCCTCATATTCCTTGCACTGAGCTACTCCCCCCACTGTTTCCCAGAGCAAATATTTGTGCAGCCGCACAGCGTGGCAGAGGGTGGAGCCCACCAGCAGAAAAGTTAAGGCTGCACAAATAAATAAATAAATAAATAATGCATGATACAATTTTCACATTACTGTTGGCCCCAGCTCCCAGAGAAACACGTGCCAAATCATGTGCTCCACGGGGAGCAGTGCAGCCAAGCGGGCTTGGGGTGCCAGAGACCTGGATGTGGCTCTCGCTTCTGCTGGCCTCAAGTGTGACCCCAAGCAAGCTGCTTCTCTTTTCACGCCCTCCCTCCTTCACAACTGGCTCTGAAAGCTACAGGTCTGCAAGGGCAGGATGGGCTGGGCTGCCAGGAGGCACAGGAGCAGACCAAAGCAGCTCTCCTGCACAAGGGGCAGCATGAAACACTGAAGCCATGCGAGGACGGACCAGAATGATGTGTTCTGGAGGTATCCTGCCCCACCTGAAAGACATACTATTTAGCCTCATAAAAACAAGCCAAAAGAAAGGTTTGTGACTGTGTTCAGCTTTCATTTTTGGATGGGGGGTTGGGGAGGAGAAAATACTGTTTTGATGAAGAAAAGGGAGCAGAAAATTTAGATCTAAAAGTTCTTAGTTTTTTATTTTTCTGCTATATTATACACAAGTTCACCACATGAGAAGCCCTAGCAAGCCCCCATTTATGAGACACCCTGTGGTACCATTCCTAAAACAGCTCAAGATGCTGTAACTCCTTTCCACTATTGCAAGAGGAGATCCCATCACCCTGCTCCCAGCTCAGGCTCATACAATCCCCTCATACAGACTTGGAGCTTCATCAAATTCTGTCTCAAGACTGGATAAAAATCTGATTTAAGAAGCTTCTGGTTTGCATTTGTTTTTGTGGGATCCCAGTATCTCAAGCTTTGCAAAATATTTCATCTCAAGCATCCCTGGAAAGGGAGGAAAAATTCTACCAATCCCATTCACAAGCACAGCCCAAAAGAACACCGGAGCAATGGATGCACCCAAGATCACACTGTCTGTGTATGGAAGGACACTTGAACCAGCTTTTACCCAAGTCTTAACACCCAAACTCCTTCACCTTCTCTTCTCCTTGTGTGCAACACCAAGAAACACTAGTAGGGGTGCTATCACATTTTAATCCAATAGATACGATATACATCTCCATGGTGTTACTGTCCTGGTACTTTGGGTTTGTGGGCCAGCACCTCCCATGGGGGTAGATGCCACATAAAGCACAAACTGACACTGCTGTGGGTTTCTAATGCTGCCAGGTGCATAATGACCTAAATATTTACGCATGGAAAAATTGCATCAGGAGATTATAAGGTAACTTACTCCTATGCCCAAAGGAAGTCTCTGCTGGGACTTTTGGCACAGAAAAATTCTTACCATTGTATTATTTAAAAACTTAATCACACATTCAGACAATACACTTCTGATATTTTTAAGACAACTGTTTGCCATCTACAAATTTGTATTTTCAGAGATTTCAATAGAAGAGCATCTCAGAGAAAAAAAGTGGATGACACCTGGAAAGCAGCCCATGCAGCTATCAGTTCTTAATTTGCAACTTAAAGGTACAGTTCAGTGATATTTTAGTGCACACTGTGAAAGTAGAGCACAATGAATTTGAGAAAAAACAGTCTACTTTTATTTATATTGTGCTGTTCTTCTGAACTTTAGTTGAATTGTAGGAAAGGAAAAGGTGGTAGTAAACAAAGTGCATATAAAAAGGTCACTATACTTTTCAAAAGTTGAGAGGGACGGTATCCTGGCCATCCTGTGTTTAACTGGAATCCTTCAGATAGTAAATGTCATCTTTCAAAATACACAACGGAGCGTTTCTCAAGTCTATGGTCACATAAGCATCTAGAAATGGTGCCTTGATATCAAGCAGAAGGGCAGGAGAGGTGTCTGAAATTAAACGGATTCACAACCAAGCATCAGGTATCTTTAACCTCATCCATTTTATGCTTCCGACTTTGCCTCCAGTGTTTCCTGCTGAAGGCAGATTTGGCAAAGATGCTGCCTTAGCCAGCAGCAAAGCAACATCCCACATAGCTACAAACCCCTGACCTTGTACAGCCTTGCACAAACTCTTCTTGGATCACCTCTGAGGTATTCCTAGGTCACATCCCAGCAATGGCAAGCCTCTAGGAAAATGTACTTTTCCTCACTCTTTCAAGTTCCTTCCTTCCTCCTTTTGTTATAGGTTTGCCTCTGCTGAGAAGTAATGCTTCTCAATATTTCTGAGAATGGTTTAAAATCTGGGTATATTCTCCTTTCTACTGACAAGCAAGCTGTGGAGGAAAAAAATCGAGGTAGTAGATACAGCTCTGACACAGGATAATCTCTGAATCACTCTCAGCCAGAAACTACAGGTTCCAGCTTCTCCCTGGCACTTCTTTACCAACCCCAATCACACTTTTCCCTTCCCATCCTCTCCTTGCACTGGTTCTGGTCCATGTAGTACCCATTAAGCCTTCCACCGATCCTATTAAATGCCTTACTGTGGCAGAAAGCTGACTGGGGTGGATGGGGAATGCTGGCTGCTCTTGAACCAGTTCAGACTGTGATGAACACTGCCAGCAAAGGACATCAGACCTCCTTCTGTGGCTGGTAACAACTACTACACTTGGGCCAGCACTCAGGTAAATTTTTCACCCTAAGATTCACATGATTGCATAACAGTCACCAAAAAAAAAAAAAAAGATACATTATTTGGGGAATGCTACATGCAGAGAGGAGGGACAGAGGTACTGCTTAACCCATGGCTTTCTGACCTGAGCTAGCTCTTGTTCTGTCCTCCCTCTGCACATTCCTTGCCTGTTTGTTTCAGAAAGTGCACTGAAAGTTATTTAACATCCTATAAATACCCCTGCCAGTAGGTGTGACAGAAGTCACACTTGTAAACCCACAGCTCGAAGGCAAGTCACACAAAGAAAATACAGACAGGACATATTTATACCCCATACTTCTTCTCTCAGTGAGCTTTAGGCCCCACAAAAATCATAAAACAAAAATAGTTAAACTATGATGTGCAAATATTTGCAAAATACATGCAATGTTACCAAGTTTTCCCAGGTGAAAACTGAGAAATCATCATGCCTCACCTAGTGTTATTGCCAAGTACACTCAGACAGTTAAAGCTCCAGCATCCTAAAATCCAACTCACTTATAATTTGCTAATTTCTAGTTCTTCATTCAGAGTCACTAAACTGATCCAAAAGGGCCAACTTTCCTTACATTTTTGAATGCCATCTGCAGACACTGTTCCGGCACACACCCTACAAGAAACAAGGCAACTAATCAGAAGGAAATGGACAGAGGAATACATTTTATACCAACAAAGAGGTAACTCTATCTGGATTTACTTTTTTTTAAAATCTAGACGAGCTTACTGTTTGAAAAGGCACAGCCCGTTTCTGAAACAAGGCAGAAAATAGTATAATTGTAATTAAGGCCCAAGTACAGCTTTGCATTGTAAAGGCAACACTATTTTATATACAGAACCCCTCACTTCCAACATACTTGTAACAAACAAAGCCAAGATTAACTCATTTTTGTATGGTAATAATTACTTGGAATATCCCAAGAGAACCAGCAAGGGCATAGCAATATCACATCTTTATTCCAAATTCTAACACAGTATGTGTGCCAGCCCTGAAAATACCTTTAAAATATACTTTAATAAAATACAAGTCTGTACAATCCTGACTGCAGTAAGATTATGCTAGATCCTTAACTGGAAATGATTACTTGTGTGTACAGCTGGTTTGAAAGACAAGTATTAGGTTGCCTAGCTATCTCTACAGATTTGCACTCAAAGCTTTTAAGCAAATATGGATTTCCCACTATTGTGCAAGAAAGATACAAAGGTGAGGGGGTATAAGACATGAAGTAAAATGTATAAATACTGATAAAATTCAAAAACATGAATGAAAGAAAAGCTTAGACCTTCCAACAATAAGAACCAATCTTTCCAGAAAGAAAGTCAGTTTTGATTCTTGAAGTAGAACACACCCAACATCATCCCACAAGCTTCAGATCCCTCAGTATTATACTCATTCAGAGCTTTGCTGCATTAACAGGCTGGTTGTATTTGCTATGGTTTTTGATGGTTTTTGAAGAATACTGGCTTAATCTGAAACCATTAGAGATGTTACTACACCCGTAGTGGTAAACTTAGCCTTTGCTCTTTTCCTTTCTTACACACAAACACAAAATCCAGAACTATTTATAAACATGTTGTTCTGTAGTTTTTGATGTTGGAATGTTGTAATCCCTGATATAAGAAAGAAAACAAATCAGGGATATGAATGAACAGAAATATATACCAAGCGAAACTATGTTGCAAATACATCCAGAAGGAACATAAAACCGAGGACTGGGTGAAATTCATTTAGTCCAACAGCGGTTTCTTAACTGGGACACTTTATAGTTCGCTGAGGAATCCTCACTAAAAAGCTCTAACTGTATTTTTTTCCTCTGCTCATTCTGTGAGTCACTCATTACATTTTTGGATGTTGCAACACATTCATGAATAATAAACACATACTGGGAAGAAGAAAAAAAACCAAAACAGTGTTCACAGTGGATTTTTTAATGTCTGTATTTATCAGTATAAAAATCAAGAATGAAGCTGAAATTTTTAGAAGTTTCTAATGCAAGGAATGCTATTAATCACAGATGAAGTATTTGGTACACCCAAAGACAAGGACACAAATACACACCACAGTTACAGCATGGTGGTGTCGGTACTGCTGTTATTGTTTGGCCTTTTTACAGGGCGGGAGCAGAGGGGGAGGGATCATCATGTTCCTCATCAAACCCTCTCCTGAGGGAGAACAGCTAGGCACCGCCCTTAGCTAGACAGCTCTGGACCCAAAGCTGCAGTTCTGCTGCTGCCTCCTTTTTTTTTTTTTTTAAATTAATTTTCTTTTAAAGACCAGAGAGTTAGGTTGCAGGCTGTGCAGTCCCAGAAAGCCATCCGCACTACAGGAAATTACTGTTGATGTCTTAAAGAAGTACCAGGGAATTATTTATCCACGTTTGTGTTTTAGACAATAACAAAAAGAGCATCCAACAGATGCACATGTCAGGGGGGTTGCTGCAAGTTTTTCTACTGCTCCAGTCAGATGAAAAAGTGTTTACTTCTATTCAAATTTCTTTTATCCTTTCAATTCTGCTGCCTTATGCAGGCCACAGTTTGTGGCTACCTCACACACTTATGCTGACTCCCTGTATGGATGCAGACCAAATTAATGGAATTAAAGGAAATCCAGATAAGCATCATTTTTAGAAAAATGTTGAGCTAGAGTTCCACGAATATTTTAGATGCTTACAAGAATGCAACAGGGTATTTCTGCACTGCTCAGGATGTGAACACAAAGGAAAGGAAAGTGTGTTTATTACTGCTCTTCCAGCTGCTCTAATTAATGGAGAAAGATAAAAGCGGTAACTTGGAGAGACAGGAGATAGAAGATAAATTGTGAAAAAAAGTAAGCTCATGTGAGTGAATCCATTTTCCATTGCAACTCACTCAGGCAGAGACCTGGCTATTAAAGAACAGTTAGCTAGAAACGCAACCCAGTTACTTGCTTGTTCAGGAAATAATATTTTCAGTAGCAGGCTTACCTATCCAAATACATGCTACATTAACCAATTGGTGAATACATAAATCATGGAGATGAGAGGAAAAAAGATAAAGACTGCAGGACACAAAAAGGAGGGGTGTTGAGGAGCTCACTGCTGCCGGGAAGGGGAACTGGCTGCTGGAAGGCCAACATTTTTATCTCTTAGCTACATTTCAAGTTGCAAAAACAACAGCTTCCATGTCTATGCTCATCTTTGGCCAGGCAAGCAGCCCTACCAGCAAATCCTGTAGGACTGAGATCCTGTGGATCACTCCAAGAAAGGAAACCATCACCTCTGCTATTGTCACTTGCCCATAAAAGCAAGGTACAGCAGTTGGACATATCCTAAACAGGCACAGAGGTTCAGTTCCAGAGAGAACTGCTGCTACTGTGATGTGTTTTCCAAAAGCCTCCCAGGAATCATCGTCCTTGGTTCTGCGGTCTAGGGAGCCCTGAAACCAAAACTGGGAACCAGAGGCTAAGAGAACAAGAAGACATTGTGGCAGGCACAGTTTCACACATGTGATTTTCCTTCTGCTTTCTACTAACAGAGGTCATTTTGTTATTAATGGAAGCAGCTCAATATTCTCCCCAAATAACCTGTCATAAAGACTCAGTATTCTCAATGCTGCATTCAAAGTACTATATATACATTTATGTTTATTATTTCAGTCTAATATTGTCTCTTTAGCATTTCAATATATATGTTTAATCTTATAATCCATTTTGTCCTGAACTTATTGAGGCGCCATCAGCTTTAAAGATATGTGTGCTCTGAAAAACAACCCCACTAGAATTGACTGATTTCAACTTCCTCCACCATCAAGGAACAGATACCTAATTTGAGGGAGTGATCACACTCTAGGACAGTGTTTCATCCACTGCTTCTCTGTAACTAATTTTATTGCTTGAGCTTTTCCTCTTAATGCTCCCCATTTTTAGCAAGACTCATTAGAAATGTTTTCCAGCTTTCATAACAGACAAAAATATACCACTTGTGACTAAGATCACAGAAATCTTCCTGTGTGAGTAATTGAAGAGCAACACCAAGATAATTTAATCTTAATATTCAGAGTAACAATAATTAAAACAACCTTTTTTAAGACAGTAGTCAATGATCTCACTGAGGAAGGAGAAAGAGTAAAGAAAATTACTTTTTTGGGGTTTTTTTCATTAATTGCTCTCATTCTCAGGCCTGTAGGTTTTATGATATGATCCCTTGCTGCTTTGCATAAGCTAGGAGCAGCTTGCGTTCTGCTATTCTGTTTTATGAGAAAATGAACTCCCCTACCCTAAACAAGCACCCTTTAATTCTTTTATTCCTGATCCTTACTTGCATGCAGCAGGCTGCTGCTTCCCCAGAAGATTCTAAATAATCTATCTCAGGGTTGTGGTTCCAGGTGATTGTAACAGTGTTAGGTGCATTATTTCTACTTAACTTTCTGAAAATATACTCATTTTCCTTAATATACTAAAATATGCTATATTTCCCCTTTCTCGTCAATATGACATTATGACATAATATGACATCCACAATACGCCACAATATGACATCATCCAGTGAATGTTTTCAAAGCTACCCAAGTATATTATTTGTGCACCATTCCGGCAAAAGTCAGATCTGGAGGTACAAGACTTATGGAACAAAATTATACAATACATTGGAAAATTCACTACACAGCAAACAGGAAAAGTGCTACCTGCATCATCAGAAAAGGCAGATTTGCATTTTTGTGGTGAAATGGCAGCTGGATATCATATAGGAAGAAAACGGAGGACAGAGCACCCTGCTTTGGGTACAAATCAACAGGTACAATGCCCAGGGAACAATCCATGCTTATAGGCAGAAAGGAGCAAGCTCAAGATCTGATCTGAGGATCTGCATGTCAGAGTTAATGCAGCAAAAAGCTGTTAATCTACATAGACAAAGCAAAACAGAGGAATGGGGAAAACAGCATACAACCATTTAGTAGTTGTGCTGGCCCACTTTCTTGCCTCTTGTCACTATCCGACAGTACAAAAAGTCACTCTCCCTCCTTTCTGTAAGCCATGATAAGGTCTCCTTGGAGCCTTCTCTTTTCCAGGCTCTCTCAGCCTGACTTTGTAGGAGAGGTGCTCCAGCCACCTGATCATCTTCATGGCCCTCCTCTGGAGCTGCTCCAACAGGTCCATGTGTTTATTTTTGCTAAGGACCCCAGAGCTAGATGCAGCACTCAGCTGGGATCTCAAGAGGGGAAGAATCGCCTCCCTCACCCCGCTGGCCATGCTGGTTTTGCTGCAGCCCAGGATGCGATCAGCCTTCCGGGCTGCAAATGCACACTTATCGGCTCATGTCCAGCTCCTCATCCACAAGAACCCCCAAGTCCTTCTCCATAGGGCTACTGGCATTTTGGTTTGTTACAAAGCTCCTCTCTGACATGCCATCAACATCACAGAATCATAGAATAGTTTGAGTTGGAAGGGAGACCTTCAATGATCATCTAGTCCACCCTCTTCACCATGGATAGGGACTTCTTGCACTAGATCAGGTTGCTCAAAGCCCCACCCAACCTGACTTTGAACACCTGTTCATCCACACCACCTCTCTGACTCTGAGCAGAGCAGAAATACACTACTGCTAGCTGTGCAAGCAAAGCCCCCAAAAGATATCTCCTTGTCATCTATTTATTTTCACTTTTATTAAACACCACAAGTACAAAGAGTTGAAATCCTCTGGGAAAAAATAAGAATATCACTACTGAGATAAAACAGAGCTGGTGGCAGGCTGCTAATTCCTACACTCTTTTTCTCCACATCCCTGATGGGGCCTTATTGCCTCACTTTCCCATTACTTTCTCCTTGGGTCTGATCACTGGCACTAATCCCAAGGTAACAACCACACCTGACTCCCCACAGAGTTGCTCGGGGCTTTCTGTACTTTTCTCCTCATTTGTAAAGCACAGCCAAGTAAGTCCAGACTGTCTGCAAGGAACTGGCAGATCTTGAGTTTGAACTCTTGGTCATATCCAACTGGGAAAGCTCTCATGCTTCACTGATGGCTAGCATTCACTTAGAAAATCTGATAACTAATTAGGTGAAAAAACTGCTTGTCCACACTTCATGCTCTTAGCCTCCTCAAAACTACATCACACTAACACAATGTTCAGGAGACAAGGGGAAAGAAATTTAAACTGTAATTACAGGTGACTGATCTTCAATTTTACTTGGCAGCAGCATTCAGATTTGAGTCCATTTTTCTCACATTTAGCAAAAGGTAACACTTTGTTCTTAAAAGGACACAAAAAAATCCTTCAGTAAACAAATATCCACGCACTACGCTGGATTAGAGGGATGTAATTTTGTCACTATGGGTAATGAATTAAACTCAACATTCTTCTGCAAGCACTGATCTAGCTCCCAGTTATTCAATAGGAGTTTAAATTTGTGATGGTTTAGGCCAAATTCAGGGAAACGTCCAAAAGGAACGCCTCCTCAAAGGAAGGCAGGCCACAACCACCCCTCCCCCCAACCGGGTTCGGGAAAAAACAAATTCAGGGATGTTTCCCTGAATTTGGCCTAAACTATCACAATATTATCACAACTTTACTAGTGGGACTATTCAATTTCTTCTACATCTCATTTCCCTGGCACCTATCCTTACAGTTAGAAGGAGAAAGCTAGTTTGGATTGCCTTTTTCTACTTGCTTCCCTTTCTCATTTGTTTTACCTTATTTTCTTTCATTCCCTGTTTTATTCCCTATTCTTTAGGCATATAAATGAACAGTCAAGATACATTTTATAACAAAGATGATAAAATTTGATTGTGGTGGCTCTCCAGAGCAAAAGCATGGAGACATCTGGTTTTAAGCCACCCAAGCTCTGATCATGTTCCAGTCAGAATCCACATACAACTGTCATTTCCTCCCTGCTTATCTGGAGATGGTAAGTAATATTTTTCTGGCAGATGAAACCAGTAATCCCAAAAAAGGGATTCTTCCCCAGAATGGTGAAAAGAAAAAACAAAAAACTCCAGAATTTTTGTTTTTACGTGTCTCCAGTTCAGTAACAAACTGAAAGCCGTGATTTTAAAATGTAACTAGGTAAGAAAGAGGGAGCACACAAACAACAAAGTACCAGTGACAGCGTTAATAATGCCACCTTCTCGTATCAGTCCTCCAATTTCTTTAACACAGTATCCAAATTCAGTGGCTTCCCTAATACTTTCCATTTAGGATAGGTTTCTCTGCTCAAAAGCCATCATCCTGCAAATGTGATCGCAGTGCTATGCAAAAGAACCGCAATTACGCATTTCCTCCCTTAAACCACACCTGCACAAACACTTCTGCATTTTGAATTGAAATTTGAAATTGAAACACCTATAGCAAGACTACTGCTCAGTCGGATAATAACATATACAGAATGGAAACTTGTATCTGAACACACATATTCCATCTCGAAAAGAAAGGAGATTTGATATGGTTATCCATCACATCATAAACCAGAAACTCCAACAAACTACAGTGTCTAACTACATTTAATGTTGCTACATGTCTTGATGTCAATCTGAAACAAGGGAAGTGTGAATGCATGAGACCTAGAGAATTAAAGAATTAAAAATATAAGTAATATTCTTGACAGGTATTGAGGCAAAGACATGAAACCTGAAACCTAGTCTGAATCTTAAAAGTATGTGACGAAGTACACAGTATTTTGCAGTAATTCTCCACAGTAAAGGCATTCTCTTTATAAATATTTTTTTTCCTTCAGAAAAACATGAAATTAGTCATTTTCTTTGACTAATGTGCATAGATTTGGGAAAAGAAGAAAAAACCCCACCTACGTGGTAAACACAGTAAGAGGGCTTGTATAGTAACAGCCTCATGTATGACTTGACCTTTCAGCTGCTAGTCACCACACAACGATAAAACAGAGACTACTAACCCCCATTTCTGATGCAGCTCTTATCTCAGAGGGACAAAACACAACATCTACAAAGGTTAACATAATGGTTTTCTCACAGAAAACACATGTAGACCTTTTACGCCAACAACATCCTGAAAACATGCTGTCCTGAAAATCTGTTCTGTCTGACCTCTGCTTTAGACTGCCCCAAAATTTACATCCAGAGGCAAAGCAAGCAGCTACATCAGACTTTTGGTAATGCATTTGCAATAATTTACCTCAAATGAGGTACACAATGATGCAATCACCCCCTCAGCTCCCAAAGAATACAATAATGATAAAAGTATAACAGTGAACTTAATCTTAAGGACATGAAAACAATTTAACATCGATAGATGCATCCTGGAAAATTTTCATAAATGGTCATTTGAAAAGAATATAAAAGTGTATTTCTGTCTCTCACCATCACGGCTGTAGTATATTTATGGAAACCAGTTTGCTCATTCATTAAAACATTGCACCTGTAATGGTTGCCAAGTTTTACTACATGACAATATTAACATTTGAAAACTGAATTTGAAAAATTCTTAGTAATCTTTTTACCAAATCTGTTAACTCACAAAATTAGGTCAACTAAGAAAACCTGAAAAAAATCCCTCAAGTTTTGTTTTAGATAGCTTATGATGCAGATTTCATTTGAAAAGGCATCCAGTGAAAGACAGCTGCACAGAGCACATGGAAATCCAAACACATAAGAGAAGAGCTCAGCTCTGCCTCAGTGGAGGTAATCAGGTGCTGGGGGATCTATTCTCCGCACAAATGGGTATAATTCCCCTCAACCGGAGGGAAACATAGAAGTAAAATGCTGGCACAGGTCTGCCAGCACAAGGCTGGAGACAGCTTTACAGTTCTAGATACTGCGGACATAGCTCATTTCCAGTACCCCCACTAACACACCACTGATTTCCTTAACCCTTCCCCCAGCAATTTCTCAGCACAGTTACCAGAACCTGCTTCACCTTTGCCACCTAAGCTCCCCAGTCCATTTTGAGTGAAATAAATCTACTGTTTTAACCAGGCAAGTTAAGCAAAATAATTTTGGCAGAAACAGAAGGGTTCCTGTGTTCAGCTGGCAGGTCAGGGGCACTAAATGCAAGCAGAAGATGAGTGACAAGCTGCTGGGAGGAGGTGACTGATGCAGAAGACAAGCAGACATCAGGGCTATGGACTGTGCTCTAGAGATTCATTGTTCATTAGATAACACATTATTATCACAATGTAACTGGATGTTGGATTCAACAGTGACAAAGTTGGATCAGTCAGTGTTTCTATGGCAGTACATGAACACTAAGAACTGTCACCATCCTCTTCTGACTAGTCTTGCTGTCCTGTTGCCCACAATATCACTTCCCTTGTAATTTATCTTAAAAAATACCAAATCCCATGACACAGGATGGCATAACCTCGTCACCTCTTCAGTAAACTGGTGACAAAGTCCACCCTCAGTTTCCCTTAAAACAAACATATCTGCCCTATTTCTCTTGATCAACAGTGGACCTTAAAAACAACAAACCTTGCAATTTCCCCTTGAACTTCCCCTCTTAACAGAATGAAAGAGCAGAGAATAGATACCAGAATGTTGTTCAATACCCCCTTGCCTGAAAAAGGTCTTTGAAGGTCTGCAGCAAGTTGCAGAATCCTACAGTTTTTCCACCAACAGTTCTACTGCTCCACCACCAGCTCATGCCCTCTCCCCGAAGAGCCCAAACACGCCCCAGAATCATCCAACGCAGGCTAATGTGTAAGCTGCTGGAAATGGCACAGTGGCACTGCCTCTCTGGGCAGCAGCAGATGCCGAAACAGAAGCTGCAGCAGCACATACCGTGTGAGCAACCTTCTGCCAGGACTTGGAGAGTGCTTGGCTTCCTACCTGAATATATGACACGCAAATGAGTCACAGAACAAGGTCAAGCAAGCTGAAACACCTCACTAAATTTTGTTGATGCCTGCATCACCAGGAACTCCAGACAATGTAACTGCTTAATGTCACTATTGTATTCACGGACAAGAAAAGACCAGGATATCCACTACCTAGAGTACACAAGTGGGTTTTAGTATTAGGTTTTAACAAGAAAAAAAGATTTCGGTACACTCATACAAATAAAAGAAGGAAGTTAAATTCTGGAGAGTGGGCAAAATTACATCTTCACCGGCCACAGGTGTGCTGGATTAGGGACCAAATGGGAAGTTTGCACAGCAGGTAATGCATTCCATAAAAACACCTAACTCTTGACTATTCTGATTATAGTGACACTTGGCAGTGGTGAGGTGGAAAATCAAACCTGACAGATAACACAGTCCTACTACTATTTCTAGCATTCGTTAATTCAGTTGTTTGGGTGCATAATTATCTTACACACATAAATTTGTGCTGTTAAGCACACAAACAGTCAGCTACATAGCTCAGCTATTTAACAGTATTATGTTCAAATTTGATATGCCTCTGAGATGGACACTTAACAATTCTGACAATTTTAATCTCAGCTTCAAAAATTGTTTCACCTCACAACCAGGAAGGGAATGAAACTCACTAAATATTACAAACACAGTAAGATGTCAACTACAAAGTGGTAAACTACAACCCATGACTGCACTTTCAAAACAGACACAATGTGGCAATATTCATTATCATTTTATATTAACACAAGTTTTAGCCAAGTACTGAAACAGCAAAATAGAATTCCAAATTTATTGTTCTTTGATTCTTCCATTTTCTGAGACGAAATTAAATAGCCTAACTAGAGCTCTTTAAAACTGAAAACATCTGATCTGATTTGTACTTTTGTTATTAAGTTGGCTCCTGCAAGTCCTAGAAATCAATAGCGCATTATTATTAACCCCAATGAACATAGCAACAGGCACATAGACCAAATCCTAGAAGGCTGTACTGTCATTATTTTCTCAAACATGACATCTTAGTACGGCAGATGAGGAAAATGTATTTAAAAATCATATTTGAGAGGAGTGCCTGAGTATTTCCAAGTCAGTGGAAACACTCATATATACAGGCTTTCAAGTCTAAAGATAGCGACTTACAAGAACTTGGTCTCCTCAAGTTTCAGTTGTTCTTAACAAGAAAACTTCCAGTAAACTCATCCTATATAGAAAATGTTTTATTACCTTAAAACATTCATAGGATATCTTAAAGCATGAATGAAAAAGCCAAACCAAAACCACTGTGTGAAAGACTGAACATCAGACTTTTGATACCATATATGCTAGAGTACATACAGTAAAGTAAGATTTTTACAGAGAGAAATAGTACAACACTTCAGAGTATACGTGTCCTAGTTCAGCTACCAGAGGAAAAAGTGTGTCTGTTTGTTATATCAAAAAGAATGGACTATGGAATTTTAAAGCATCATCTCATAGCTATCTAGGCTCAAGTTCAATTCCCAGGCCAAATTAAACCTTCAGGTTTATTGTGAAGCTGCCTGAAAAGAAGCGTTGCAGGTAATGCTTCAACTTGATTCAGGCAGTCAGTCGTGTTTCAGGTTACAAAATGATTTCACCGACATAACCTCTGTTGTTTTAGTGACTGCCAGGGGTGCTCTGTTGCCAGGCCATGTGCACATTCCCTGCAGCAGATGTGGCTGCAGGAGAGGAATGCCCAAAGGACAGAGATTGGTTAAGGGGAGAGCACTGAGCAGCTGACTTCTGAACAGTGAGCAATGTCCTTGCCTACCTAAAGGCAGGAAAAATGCCTGAAAATGCATGAAAATTTTTTTCATCCCTGAATATAACTGACAGTATCCTGAACAAAGAAAGATGATACACCAACCTGGGAATAGGAGGGGACTCTGTGAAGTGAGGACCTGATATCCTGTCACCAGCTGCCACCAGATGTTGATGCTCTAGAGGAAAGTACACAATAATTAATCACACTCCCAGAAGTCAAATTAAGCACCAAGAAAAAATGGTCCTCTTGACCCAAGAGAAAACCAGCCATGTTCTGAAATATGGCATTTTATTATAATCTTGTCAAGGTGGCAACATGTGCTATAATACATGGAAAGCACTGCCAAGTATTCTTGTTTTTTCAATCTAGGGGAAAATGCAGGTGAATGGAGTACAGTCCTTCCCCTTCTACCCACACTGGAAACATCCTCCACCAAAGCAAGTGAAAGCACATCTTTGAGAAGGAAACCCCATCTCACTCTAAACACTCCCAGCAACTGCAAATCCACTACAATCCTTTATTGCCCTAGTTGCTACTTATTATTTCAAAGTACAACATGCCTAACTTCACCTCTCAGACACTGGATGGTCAAGTAAATATCATGAATTTTCCTTACACACATGTATGATATATACAGGCATCATTTCCTCTCTCAGATGTACAATTTGCAATTGTGACACCTGGTCTCCAAACCCCGGATCACTTTTGTCACTGTGCTCTTATTAATATTTCACATCCTTCCTCACGTGTGAGCAGTAAAACCAGACATGGAATTCCTGTGATCTTACTAATGCCACGTACTTTCCTACTTCTGTGCAGTATTTATATTGCTACACAGCCAAAGACCACACTTCAGTCGCAGCATTGCAATGAAAACTCCCATTGAGATGATTCTCTGCACAAATTCTTAAGCCTTCTTTCAATAAATTACCAGTTTGAGGACAGTCTCCTATCCTGCTGATGTAACCACAATCCTGATTCCTTTGTATGTGGCTGCATGAAAAATGCCTTCTGATGGATGCTGATCATTCAAAAAAATTATTTGGAGTATGGTGTACTAGTAACTTGTTCCACACATGCACAAACCTGCACATAATATGCTGGTAATGATGCGATATCATCACAAAAGCTGTGAATATATTGATATTAACCAGCCTTACACCAAGATCCAGCCCCCAGGGAACCTCACAAGGAACAGCTGCACTCCCATAGAAGAAAGGCACGCCTAAGTTCCTCTCTAAACTAAGAAAGATTTATGAAGCAACTTTGCCAATGTTTGTGGTATTTATTCCACAGTGACTCCATGGCACAATTGTTTTAAACTCACATTTCACTGCAGACTTAATAGATATATCAGGGACACAATATAGGGTGAGTCTGCTACAATAGAGCAGTTGATGAATAACTTAGGAATTTGGGAGATGTGGGTTTTTTACAATTCAAAACACTGGGAAGCAATTTGCTTTAGTTCTACTGTAAACTGGTCTTTAACAATTGTTAAGTCATTTTGAAAGATTCAGAATGAATAAGCCCTGGCTTGTCATTTATTTCAGAGGCTCCATTTTAAAGTTTTCAATTGTTCAGCCAGGAAAACAACGTGAGTAAGGAAAATCATTCATAGCATTAACCAAAGATGTTTAGGTTCCATTCTCTAGTAAAAAAAAAAAAAAAACCAAACCAAAAAACCAGTTAGTAGACCAGGTAACCAATCGAATAATATTGTAATTCAGCAGCATATTTCCATGTACATAAACATATACACAGGATTGATGAAGCTTGTAGCATCACCTATTAGGCAGCTGCTGAACACTTCCAAAGCAAGATGCTGCTTCCAGCTGCTTGTAACTTGGCCAGACTTTGACTGTTTGGGTTGAAATTTTCCAAGTTGAATGTCTGCCTCAGGCTAAATTTTGTTCCATGTGCTGTAGAAGTTACCTCTGAGTGAGGGGTGCAGAAAGAGGCAGACTGGGATTAGAAGAACTCGGCCAAAATACTTGAGCTGTTTTCACAACAAAGCCAGGGAAAATGCTGTCTCCCAATGGCAGTAGCTATCTGGCAAACTTGAAAGGCTATAATGCTCTTCCATCTCCCGGTGACAGATCTGAAATCTGACATCAGGGGTGGAGCCCATATATTGGAGGCTTCCCTTTTGCTGCCCCCATGAAAAGTCCACCTGCATTTGGTCAAATGTCCAAAACCAAATTGCACTGTGTGCATTTTCAGTAGGTGTTTGCTAGGCCACATCCACATTCTTCTCAGCTCCTCATGGTGACCAGACAACACAAGGGACGTGAGCAAGTACAGCAACACAGACCACAACCATGACCTACCACCACTGGTTACCCTCAAGAGGGGGCTCTGACAGCAGAGTCCCAGGTGTTACACTACGAATCCAGCTGATGAAGGACGGTGACACACATATGCTACCCTAGGCTCCCTATCTGCTTTTTGGCACTTTTCCTAAGGGAAAGAAAACCTAGGACATTACTCACAAAATACACTATTAAAAACATGGTAAGCAAAGCAGAATTTAGAAATTATTAGAACTAAGTGGTCTACAGTAACTAAAAATGTCTTCTAGTGCTAATATGCATCAATCTCTAATTAGATCAATCTGTATTTGTAACTGACCTGGTCACATTTTTTTTCCCACTGAAGCTTTGCTATAATTAACATGCAAACTCCTCTTTCTGCCCTTGTTCTCTAGAGCATCACCACACACTTTCAAATCACAGAGAAAATTATTTCTTTTCTCTCAGGTTCTTTTACGGTTCTCATCACTACAGTAATCTGTAAGATAAAGGATACTTTATCTTTTTAATACGGGAAACTGAGATAGATTAAAGCAAAAAACTATGGACACTGAGTGAGCAATTCTGACACTCAAGGCTTGTATTTCTAACATGCTTAGACCTGCAAAACATCTTCTGTGCACAGAGAGCAAACAGACACTCACTTATGTTCCAGATGGTTAAGTTCAGCATAACTGTGAAGCAGATCCCGGGGACTCAGGCCAGGCTCCCAGAAAACCCAACAGACCTCGGGCAAAAACCTTTATGTTTATGTGGAAATCAACAGCAAAGGCGATTCTCTGGCTGTCTCAGCCATGAAGCTGCCTCTCCCTCTACATACAATTGTTTGCCTCATTCATGTTACCTCTTCTCACTACTGCCCAGCCAGAGAGCTGCTACACCTTGGGGGATGCACCTCTGGTCCCCAGCTGGCTGGGAAGGACGGTGGCAGATGTCACGACTGACACCATCCTCAGGCAGAGGCCCGCGGTGGACAGATGAGCCCGGCACCCTGAGCACTTGGCTTTGCAAACTTACCGACGGGACAGGGCTGGGCACAGGGGAGAGGCGGTAAATGTATAGAATATATAGTGATCAGCGACAACCACTGGGTGGCAGGCATGTTTCACAGGATCCAGATACGTGCGTATACAGAGGTATACAAAACGAAAGCTCCTAAATACTGGGCTTGTTCCCTGTCTCAGAAGCAGCAATTGAACGGACACGGCAAAAAAAAAAAAAAAAAAAAAAAAAAAAAAAAAAAAAAAAAATTCAATCCCACGGAGCAAAGTTAACATAATCTGCCTTGATTTTAACACCAGCTTCTTGTCTGGGATGCTGAGGCATTGGAACTGTCCTGGCACTCAGAGGTTAGAGCTGTGTGTCCCACGTCCCTTCTGTAGGTGGGTGCCCCCACTCGAGGTAGCAGGGACCTTGTAGGAGTCTTCAGAGTCTCTGCTGCACTAATTAATGACCAATGCCTACAGAGGCCAAGCTTTTCAACTCTTCCCCAATTTAACGAACTCAGGGAGGAAGGAATTTTTTTTGACTAACAGCTGTAAATGTGTCCATGTGTGTAGGCAGCTAAGCTTTAAAGTTGAAAGAAACATAAAATGCCAGTATTTTCCATGGATTTCCACTTAGCATCTAAGCAGAATAATTTCAAAAGTTGCTTAGATGGAGAAGAGGCCATCAACCAAATTTCAGCCCAGGGCATATATTTATAGCCATGTTGCAAACTACATAAAAAGTACACTTCTAATGGAAATGCTGACAAATGCAAAACTCCTGCAGCTAGCTATGACAGTCTGACCACAAGCCCTCCTTGTGAGAGGAAAAGGCAACCTCCCCACCTCCTTTCTCAGGCAACTCGACAGCAAGCTGGGGCGGGGGGTGCTAGCTACAGATACCACTGCCTTGTTCTTGTAGGATGGATCGAGGCAACTCTTACTCCCCGTATTTCCCACATCTTGAATGAGCCACCCCCCTGTTTTTGCCATAAACAACCGGAGGGCCTCTTACAGCCATGACTCACTCCGCAGGCTTCTCCTCCACCCCTGTGCGTGACTGTAGCAAACAGGCTGCCAGCTGCAGCCGGTGAATTAACACGACTTTCTTCGCAGAACCGTGGGGAGATCACTCACACAGGGCTGGGGGGG
>VXAZ01006690.1:2027770-2147581 GCA_013399875.1 Gymnorhina tibicen | reverse complement strand
CCCCTCCCTCCCCCTCCTTTGTACTCCCCCGCACTCTCTTCTGCCCCTCTCCACGTCCCCCCAGGTCTCCCTCGTTCCCTCCCTTTCCCAGGTCCTCCCACCTTCCGGCCTTCTTTGCCGCCTTTGGTTCTGGGCGAAACATGAGGAGGAAAAGTGTTTGTGCCTTGGTTTTGCGTGGCCATCACTACCTCCTTGAAATCTTTAATTAGGAAATTTATGTTAATACCTGACCACGTGTGGAGGAGGGGGATGTGTAAAAATCCCCCCGCGGTTTTTATTGGGTGAGAATGGCATATAGAATGATGTGTCTATTTGCTTGTTTCTGTTACTTTTCAAGATATCCTAACTTCCATGCTGAAAAAAAAAAAATCTTAACCTGGTCAAAAATTTCTTCAGAGGTCTGTTTGTGGGACAGTGCTTGATGGTGAGCTGTGTGAGCCTGTCTTGCAGACTGGTACTATGTACAGTAGAGTTCTTAATTTTAGTTATTGCTAAAATTATACCTGAACAGATTCCTGACCCAATTTACATTGTTGGTTTTTTCCTCTCTTCTAATTCTTATCACATTCTTCCTGACATAGCCCATATCCTTCTTCTGCATCTAGAGCAGCAGACGTCTGCTCTCAGGAGATATCCCTGACTTCAGATATTTAACTTTTGAAGGCTGACTCAGGCAGTTTGCTTTAGGTTTCCTGTATAAGGATGAAACACACACCTAAGGAGTTCAGTATGCTTCTCAAGTGTCTCTTTAAGATGCAGAGGGTGATGTTTTGGAGATGACAGTTTCCATCTGTTGCCAGGGAGAACTGAGACAACTCTATCTTACTGTTTAGACAACTGAAGTTAGAGGAGATGACCTAGAGAATTGGAGCTCCATACATGCAGAAGGCTGCCTTCCCTGATATCTTTGTGCATTCTTGTATATTAAAAGTATTTGTGGTATTGGAAGTGGTTGAGTCACCATCCCTGGAGGTATTTAAAAGACGTGTAGATGTGGCACTTAGGGACATGGTTTAGTGGTGGATTTGGCAGGGCTGGGCTAAGGGTTGGACTCAATGATCTTAAAGGTCTTTTCCAACCTAAGTGATTCTGTGATTTACAATTTTGAAAAGAGGTCTGGCAAAACAGATTTATGCAAATACAGGTCAGGGTCAGCAACTTCTGCAGACTCTGTTCTCCATGGGATACTGTAATTTGTATGTAGTTCACAGGGGGCTAATATAATAAAAAGAAGCAGACATTTGCACTGTGAACTAGAATTTACAGAGAGATTGCAAAAAATATAATTGACTTGAAGGCCAGAAGAGCAAAGCCCGTGAGAGAAGTGCCATGTGTTTCATGTGAATGAAACTCCCATCCAGTTCGACTCTGGAGGAGCCGACATATAGACATATACTGTGTGATCTATTAGAAAGCCAACAAGGTGGGGTTGGGCAGAAGGACAGTCCCATGTACTCGCAAGTGTCAGGGATGCTCTTTTCTTTAGACCTTATTTTTAAATACCTTTAAAAAAAAAAAAGTTAAAGATATTTATCTAAGAAGAGTTTTTGGGGTACAGATAGTACACTGAATGAACAGAGTCGCTGTGAGTTACTGGGGAGTGTGAGTCATTTGGGGCCATGGCACTGGGACCTACTTCACAGTACAAGAAAATATTTTTTACCTTCTTATTTGCCAATCTTAGCATTGCAGTTTTAGGTCTCACCAGTAGTGGGATATTTGAATTGGAATTAGCTGTTCTGGAATAGCTTCCCATGTGGAGGAGTGTCTGTTGTGAAATACATGGGATTTTTTTTTCTTCTGTTTTTTTGCTACTTCTTTCCATTACAGAAGTATTACTTTTGTCCAGAAATGCACAGTATTTCCAAATAGTGTTCAGCAATCGTAACAGATTGTCCTTTTGAGTGGCTGTTATAGAACAGCCACAATATTACCCTGAATTAATTTGTTTGTGTAGTCAAAAACTTGAATCTTACCTCACACATGTGTATTCAAGGCAATGATGCACGTAGCAGCTCCTCAGTGCTTGAACTTGCAGAAAGCCGTAAGATGTTAAATTCTTGTAAAGTTTTGGAGATTGTAGATACTGGAACCAAAGAAGAGTACTATGCTGTTTTTTACCCCCAAGGGCTTCTAATTTGGACATCCCTGGTACAAACCCCCTGTACCCCTGACAGATTTCAAGTCAGATAGAACAGAGCTATTCAAAGCAAATGCTTCCAGATTTTGTTTGTACAGCCGAATTCTTTTTCATTGTGTTCAGAACCACCTAAACCAATTGTTTCTCCTCCCCCCTCAATTTCAGTACATGGTAGGAACGAAATCCTCCAGCCCAATCTCCAAGTAAAGTTTGGCAAAGGTGTCTCAGCTTAAGATAGCTACTTTATGAGGGTTTTTAAGCTTCCCTGTATAAGGAAAGCTGTTGGCACCACCCGTTGAAACATTAATGGTACAGTAACTTCTGAGGAGAAGCAGCCTGCAGGTTGAGGGTTCAGGGCCCTGGACTCCAGTGCTTGAGTTACTTTGTAGGTTACTTCCTGAACTGTTGACAGAACCTGTCCTTTTTGCAGACTCCCAAACACGTGGTTCCTGTGCTGGGATGTGTAACCCAGGTACTGCAGCATAGGCTGCATGACTCTCGTGGCTCAAGAAATGAATTGTGCAGAGTATAAATACCTGAGTTTCAGTGCTTTCTCTCTGAGTTTCATCATTTTCATATCTTTTGGAATGGCAAATGGGACAGATGCTGTTAACGAGGGGTTGCTACTTTGTTCTTTCATGTCTTCTTGTTCACTCTGATGTTTTAAATGAATTTCATAAATCTGAAAATGGTTTTAACATTGATGCAATTTGCACTCTGCTGTTTGCAGCAAACACTTTGGCATCTCATTAGTTTCAAAAAACCAGTTTGATGTTCATTTCCTCTTTTTCCTTCCTTTTCCTTTAGCCCCCTAAAATGTTGTACATTCTTCTTCTGAGTGGTGTGACCAGTAAAAGTTGAAAGAAAGTTACTGTTCTTGAGGAGACACAAACCAGTTGCGAGTTAGTATGGGATTCCCAAGTCTGGATGAGTCTACAGCAGTTTGTCCAGAAGTTGCCCAGAACCCATCTGTTTCGGTGCTGCCCTGTTCCCTGGTAGCAGGCTGCCAAGCTGACTTGCTGAGCCAGCTCTGGAAAGTCGGGCTCCAAACAGACTTGGTCAGAACCCTTCCCAGGACTTAGAGCTTCTCAGTAAAACTGGCACACCTCTCTGGGTCTGTGTCACCCAGCTCCCTTTTGGGAGCCACGCCTGGGGAAATGTGTGCAGTGCTGAACCTCAACGGTGGAATTCAAAACAGAATCCCACAAACTCCAGACTCTCTGCTCGTTTTAGTGAAAGGAAGAAAGGGAGTTGTACTGGTGCTGGCTAGCTGGCCAGCTTTCTGGTACTTAGGAGACCGGCCCAGATGTAGAGCTGAAAACAAGAATCAACCTTAGCTTTACTTCTGGCAGAAGACAAGGAGTCTTAAAAGCTGTACCGTTTTGACGGCAGTGACTTTGTGAAATAACAGTGTTTCCCATGACTTGTGCACAATTATTCAAGAATAATAAACCTCTGTGCCACTTCAAGAGCATCTACTCTTAAGCCTGTATTTGTCTGATTGATAAAACAATCACAGACTTTAAAAATTTTCGTGGATCTGGATTGCGTCTGGAGCCCATGAAGCACTTGTAGCATCTCAATAAAGTGGGTTTTCACTTCAGTTGCTGCTCCTTTCCAAATATTCCTCTTTGGTTTGCTCTCATTGCAGCACCACTGAAGCTTTGTAGGCTCTGCTGTTGTTACAGTGGCAGATGTTACTCAATGGATATTTCAGCTGAGCTTGCTCTTTTTCTTCTAGTGGTGTGAACTTAAGTAGAAAATATTTAAGAGAATTATTTGGTATATAAGATTCCTCATGCTCATAAGTCACAGCATTGAGATCATAAGTTACACAATTAATTTCACTAATCATGAAATGCAGGATTTAAGGTCCTTAGGATATCTGCACGCAGACCATTTACGTTTATATGTAACAATACAGAGCCAGGTTCAGTTTTTATGAAAACCAATAGGAGATGAAGCTAAAAGACTTTATCAAGATGTGGATTTGTACTGAAGCCACAGGTGTTCCCTCAGGTTCTCCAGAGTGGTTACTCTATGTATAGCTACAGTGGTTTGCAACAGATGTGGTGGCCAGCAGAATTTAGGAAAGAAATTGGTGTAAAATAGAGCTGTGAAAGTACGGCTCGTCAGATTCTCAGGTCTTGACTTGTGGTGGGTGCAGCTGTACAGTCTTAATTTTAGCACTTACATTTCATTCTGTTGAAGAGAAAGACCTCCTATGTTAGGTTAAACTTGGAAGAAGGCAGAGGTTCTTGCACATCCAAAACATGCAGCGAGGCTTTTTTCCGGTTTATGTTTTCTGTCAAAATTGGTCCATTACCATAGGAAGTTTAACCCTGCATTTAGCTGGAAATTTATTGTAGATGATGTCAAAGGATTTAGAGACAATTTATAGCTCAAGTAGGAAAAAGGATCTCGAGGTATTTCTGAGCTTTGAATTTCTCCCTCCCACTCAGCTGGTTTTCCAGCCAGAGCATTAGATTTCTCGGGCTTTGCCCCAGTATGTTCAGGTATAAGTCTCAAAAAACCCCTTTTAATTAAATGTGTGACTAAGTAATCATGCAGTTTTAAAGTACACCGTTTAGGGATGAGCGGATTTCTGTTTAAATCAGGGGAAGCCCAGCTGCTTCTTTCTAAATTTCCAGGAAATTGCTTGAAAAGCTGTGCATTGCTAACACACTGTTGCTTATAGGTTGATACATTTTTTCAGAGTACGTCCTTTGTACTTAGACTTTTAAATAAGCATAGCCTCTTGGTAATTGTGTTTTTGTGTGTAGCACTGCTGGGAGAGTGTATTTTGATACCAACTTAAATTGTAGGAATTGAGTTGATCAGGTCTGTTTCTGTAATTAAAGATCTGCTCACGCGTATTGTAAGATTGGGCGTGCTATTATGCATGGAAGAAGTTTTGGTTTTATTGAATAACAATGTTAGGAAGTATTTTCCTTGAACTTTGTACAGTCATCTTCAGACAAAAGGCCAAGTTTCAATTTTCTGATGTTCTCAGTGTAATCTTGAATATTTTTTTTTTATTTTGTCCCTCATTCTTTCTCATTTTAACTTAAAAACATAGAAGTCTGTTGCTCAAATGTGTTCTGTTGAACCAAAGAATTGTGTCTGTTGCTGCAAGCCAATGAGAAATAGAATTGCTTCTACACAAGTCTCATCTGTCATTAGAAAGTGGTTTTTGATGAAGAAACAGACAGTGGATGTTGTTGGTTTTATTGTTAAATACTTTGATATATTAACTTTTGAGCTCTGAAGAGTTCTCCTGAAGTTTCCTCACTTACTTAATTACATGATTCAGAAATTCTTACATTTTTACACTCAAACAAACAAACAAACAATTTACTGCCATGTCTGTGACCCCACAGGTCGGAATCTGGTCTAGGATTCACTCTCCACAGTAGCTCAGCATTGTCCAGAACTGTACCTTTGTGTTGCTGAGTTCACTGTGTGCCGTATCCAGCATTTTAATGAAAAACAGTGCAAATTGCACTTTTCTGACCATTCCATGTAAAAATGGGGTATCTAGAGCTGCTTGTTTATCTCTGGCTTGCTTTGTCTCACATTTCTGGTTCTTACAGCACCGCCTCAGTTGTAAAAATTCTGCAGGTTTTGGAGGTCAGATGGTCAAAATCCCAATACTGAACTGTGCTTTATGAGACACAGTTGTTAATACAGCTAGTCTTACTGGCTCCCCAGACTTGGTTCAAAAAAAAAAAAAAAGAAAACCAAACTCTTAGTATTTAATCACCCAAAGAAGACTAAATTTAGTTTCTGAAGATATATATAAATATATACGAAAACCTGTGGCTTTGGTTATTGTTTCAGATTATACATCTTTTTTTTTCTTTCCCCAGGGCCGATTACTGGAAATCTCAGCCTAAAAAATTCTGCGATTACTGCAAGTGCTGGATAGCAGACAACAGACCTGTACGATGGTCTACCATACTATGTCCATTATTTGAAATATTAGGAATTGGAATTACAGGCTTTTAACATCACTTTTTGATACTAGTCTGTTGATGCATGAAATTGTTTTATAAAAATGCCTTTGTAATACCTGTGATGCTTAAAATACAGTACATCAGAGCCAGATACCCACATACAAGATGGTGTGTGCTATTCTACTTGGCAGTACAGATAAGGACTAAATATCTGACCCTGCTTATGCTTCGAGTTCTGTGACTTAACATTTGGTCTGTCTTGAAACTTTGTCTGCGCCTGTCCTTCGCTTTCATGTGCAAGTAGAAAGCAAAACCTGGCATCTGTACTGTTTGTATGTGGTAGGCACGGTACAGCCAGGGCTCTGAGCTCTTAAAGCAGGTTTCTTTCATTTCACACAGCCCACAGAAACATTACTGGGTTACAGAAACATGTTTCTGACTTGCAGATGGCTTTTGCAGACTACTAGACACATTGGTGTCTTCCTTAGCAGTAAGTTTTGCATTCCTGACTGGATGCCAGGGGTACTCCTTGAGCTGAGCTTCCTCTGGCTTACAGTAAGATACCTAATTAGCTCACATGAACTGCAGGTATCTTCTCAGAGTAAGTGAAGAGAAATATGTGTCAAGGGAGGGATTTGAGAAACTTATAAAGTCTCTAAATGAGAGGAGTCATCCCGGGATGTGCATCCTCTGCACATCAGTTTATGCACAGAAATTCTAGGGTACCAGGTCAGGCTTAGGCATCTAACATCAGAACATCTAAATGAATGCAGATGTTTTTATGTGAGAACCACCTGAGGACTTCCACTGTTGTACCTGTCAGGAGCTTCTGAACTCCTTCCAGCTCCTACTGGATTCAGTCTTTCTGGCAGCTTTTTGGCTTGCAGACTGTTCTGTTATCCTTAGTTATCCAACTCTCCCACTTTGCCTTTTCCTCCTTCTCTCTCTTTTTCAGATTTTTGAACCTGCAGACTAGTTAAAATTCATGAGGTATTTGTGAAGTGTAGCAGAATCTAATTAAGGGAAGTAGCTAATATTTGGAATGCTAAATAACCCATATGTTTTTTTAAAATTTGCATGAGAACAGGAAAAAAAAGTCATGATGATACGTGGAAGGATAGCATGAAAAGGGAACCCAGATTCCCTGTTATTTGTCTCTAACGTGTGCTGAGCAGTATTATTTGAAAAAAAATCTTATAAATATACTATGAGATTTTATGACACCATTTTGGAGTGTTACTGATTTTTCATAATTTCTCTGTTGAATGTTTCTCAGTGTCCCTGTATTCCTATAGCCATTTTATAGCTGTAGTGTTTGCTGTAAGTGTTCTAAGAGCAGGTTACATTTAGGCTTGTTCAACTAAAATTAGTCCAACTAAATTTTAAGTAACTAAAATTAACTGTTTTAAAATTGTATAATACGTATTATTTTTCTTGGTTTTTTTCTTGCTTTGAAGAGCATTGAGTTTCATGAAAGAGGAAAGAATCATAAAGAAAATGTGGCAAAAAGAATTAGTGAGGTAACTCAAATATCTTAATTGCATAAATGCTTTTTTTTTACTCTCTTTCATTATCAGATCGGTTTAATTTATTCTCTTGGGGTTTTTTTTGTTTTGTTTTAGATTAAAAAGAAAAGCTTGGAAAAGGCAAAAGAAGAAGAAAACATGTCAAAAGAATTTGCAGCAATGGAGGAGGCTGCAATGAAAGCGTATCAAGAGGATATGAAAAGGCTTGGAATTAAGCCAGGTAGTTCATGTAGCTGCCAGAAGATTAAAGACAGAATGGAAAGAATATTGAATAGGAAAATTTTGTCTTAAATCAAGTTTAGGAATGAGAGAGGAGGTCTCCAGGACTGTTGCTTATTTAAAAAAAAAAAAAAAAAGTCTGCAAATTGCCAGTAGTAGAAGTTGCAGTACAGAATATTTATAGCTATGGGATCCTCTGATCCATGGAACAATCAAATTTGGAGCAGAAAAATTAAACAATGAATTAACAGAAAATTAGGCTGTAGTTGGTGCTTTGAATCAGTAGTGCAGCTTCCTTTGATTAATTTTATGTTTCACTTTTGCCAGTTGGAGGCAAAAGTTCCTATGAGTAGGAGAGGCTGGATTCCCACTGGTGTCAAACAGTGGAGATGAATCTCCTAGTCACCTTGCAGCTCAGCAAGTACTTTTGTTCTGTACATTGAAGACATACTATTCTTTAAAAACAAGTTTGTAGTTTCAGGCTCCCGTAGAAGCTGTCTTTTTCATAACTCTTTTCATTTCTCTTTTGTTGTTTAGTTAGACCTCATTTGTCCTTATTATTTTTCTCTTTGTTACTCATCATTTTAAATTTGGACTTTGTTACGATGCCATAGTAGTACTACAATGCTACAGTACTGCAATACTACAACAGATCCTTTTAATATAATCTTTTAAGTGCACCTGCTGTGAGTATTACACTAATGACTTTCACTCATTAATGAAAATACTCGTAAGAACAAAATTTCCTATTTTCTGTTATGCAAGAGTGACTAATATTTAAGTTCAGAATAGTCCTCTTTTTTAAAGGGTATTATTTTCTTTAAGATGATGTAGGTTCCAGTTCCACACAGAATAAAACGCAGAGTAACACAGTGGAAACTAAAGGAAAAAAAGAAAAGAAAGAGAAGAAGGAAAAGAAAGAAAAGAAAAAAAAGACATCTCAGGATGCCTCAATGCCACCAAAAATTGAAACGAAGGAGTGGGTGCAAGGATTATCTCCCGAAGGCTATACGTACTACTACAACACAAAAACTGGAGGTAAAAGCTACTGAGGAGCAAGTGCAGATATAATTATTGGATATAAGTGAGAAAAGACTATCTGCATTTCTTTACTCCCCTGCTCTTTCCAGTAGTAAGCTGATAATTGAAATGTGAACACTTAGTTGGAGTTTTGGTATTTAACATTCGAGACATGGGCATCCAGAATTTCAGACTGGTTTTGCTGCTGATTAATAATGGAAGAATGCAGTAATTCCACCGTTTCTGGAAGTGTTTAGCCTGCCAGGGGTTAAGTATACAAAGATAGCTGTGTTCTTCCTGAAGAAGCTTTGTGATCAGGAATGTGAAATAAACTGATTGTGTCTTTCCACATCTACAGGATTTATCTGACTTCTCTTGAGGAGCTGTGTGTTGTGATCTACTGTAGACATAAAAGCAACCCTCTTTTATGATTAATGAGAATGTTACAAACTGTATCTTATAAATGTAAGGATTGACATTAATATTTACTGTAGCCTATCATAATTTCTTTTTTTTTTCTTTTTAAACCAAAAATCCTGTATCAGGCATAGTAATAGAGTCTGGAGGGTTGTTAGTGCCAGTAAAGCCAGCTGAAATTATGACACTTTGATTTATTGTTCATACCATAGTTTGGTCAAGGATTATTCATATTCCAGAGTGAGGTGTATATATATATATAATTTGTTTATGTGTGTGCATACATCAGTGTCATATCCTTTAGATCTGTTTTTAGTAAAAATTATTAAATATAGACTGAATTGAATGAAATATGGGTGAAATATGCTTTTTTTTTTAAGAATCGCAGTGGGAGAAACCTAAAGGATTCCAAGGCAACTCTCAAAACTCACAAACGGTAATCAAATTATTCATATTTTTCTTTGTCCTTGTAAACACTTAAATAATCTAAGCAATTTGCAAGTCTTCTGATTGTGGAAAATAATTTTTTTGTCCTTTGTAAACTTAGGAAAACATAATTTAAATATGTAGAATATTTTATGATAAACTGCAGTTTTACTATAGAAATCCTATTTGGCTAATTTGTCTGTCAAGGGAAGAGAAGTAATTAATGGTGGTTGGGTTCCTGCAGAATATACTTCTTTTATGCTTCAGCCCATAAAATTGAAAGCTTTGAGGAAATTCTGGATAAATTCTGTTAAACCTTTTTTAAATGAAATGTAATTATAAAAACTAAATATTACACAGTTGAAATAGTTAAGCCTCCTTTATCTGAGGCAACACTGAGATTGTGTTGTCAGGTAGTTGAAAAAAAAGAACGCCCATTTTTTGTTTGCTTTATGATATAGTTACATAATAAATTGTGTTTTTCCTGGGTTTCTTATGAACATGGAACCTATATGCAAGCGATTATTCAGCATAATTAGTAATTTAGTATGTTACTTAATTTTTCTTATTTGAGGCACAGAAAAATTTGCAGAATAGTCCAAAGGCAGAAAGATTTCTTATTATTGTTAATGGGTTTTCCTGTGATACCACTCCAGGATTTTTGTGCTTTGCAGCATGAAAAACAGGATTTTTCCAACCCTCCTGTGAAGTGATGTTTCCCTGTTTTCAAGATAGGTGTCATATGTATGCTATGATTTGATGTCAGCTTTGTTTGGTTTGCCAGTATTGGATTTTACACTAGAGTTCAAAAAAACCTGGTGTTTTCAGAGTGCTTGACATTCTGTAGCTCTGTATCATCACATCTCGTGCTACTCTGGCTTTCTGATTCCCTTGTCCTGTGGGTTTGCACAACTTGTTAATCAGCACTTCAACTTTATCTTTTCAGTCAAGGCATAGCATTGCAATATTTAAAGGCAGTCTTACTGTAGCCTTCCACTGAAAGAGGTGGTTCTGAAACTAATTTTGTTTGGTCCTTGGGACATACTTACCCTGACAGTGCACTAGTTCAGGCAGTGAAGGCATCAGAGTTTAGGTTAGTGCTTTGGAGACTTATTTCCTTGCTATCAGCATTCTGAATAATCAGAAAAAATGCCAATGTGGGGAGAGCAGATTGTGGGGGAGAAGGCACTCCCTTCTTGGCAACAATTTGAAGTTAGCTCATCCTAGCCATATCAGAAGCACACACCTTCAGCCCCCAGTATCTCTTAACACCACACAGCTGTATTTTGCCTTTTCTCCCTTACCCTGCTCAGTGACTTTGTCCTATCTTGAGTTATTTTCGCTATGGCTAAAAACAAGCATTTGATTTCTCCCTTATTTAGTCTGAGCTAAGGATATTGGGAACATTCCAGATCCCTAACAAGGACTCACTGCCCAGAAATTAAAGGGCATGCTTGCAATATGTCGTGCGATGGAAATTCAGGAGCCCTTCTGGTTTTACAGCACATTAGGTTGTTGTTCAGACTTGGTAAGAGGTGGGAAGAACAGAGTAAGGAAGGGGCATGTTGGAGACTACCTATAACCAGTTAGACTGACAGTGTGCTTGTTAGCACTTATGTCATGGGACACTCAGTGGGCCTAGTGTCAGATACTGACTGAAAACCTCTAACCAACAGGTCTACAATGCTCAGGATCTAATTCTTAAAAAAAAAAAGGTTATACTTAAGACTGTTTTTTAAAAATCCTCTTTATACTTAAAATAAACTTTCCTTTTGCTTTTTTTGTCAAAACCAGCACATTGAAACTTCTGAGGGCAAAACCTTGAGGAAACTTGATTCTGAAGACTTTCTTGCCTTTGCCTGCTCTGAACTTACCAGTACAATTTTTTCATGTTTGCAGAGTGGGTGCAAGAACTTTAACTTCTGATTTTTATTGTGTTTTTATTTTAAAAACCCAACAAAGTTTTAGTAAGAGTGTTAAGCAAATGTATAAGTGTGCAAAAGCCTGTCTGTATATCTCTGTATACACACACACATTTATTGGTGCCAAAATAATGTATGGTGAAGTTGCCCAACATGGAGCTGGCAGTATTGGTACTCAAGGAGCAGGGAAGTAGTTGTGTGTGTAAGAGTTGATGAAAACCAGTTTCTTAAGGAAAATGTTACAGCATGGTTAATGACTGATTATATAGCTGTAGGTGATTCTGGGGAAAAAAAATTACATGTCCACAATGATATACCAGCAAGTTCTTCCGCATTTCATGTTTATTTATTAATCAGTAGGGAAAAACAGTGCATAGTTGAAATTGGTGCTTCAGTAAAGAAGTAAAATTGGCATGCAAAATTTGTTTCTATAATTATTTGTTGTAATGTTCTATTTTGGGATAAATTTTTATTTGTTTGTGTATATTTAATTTGTGATAGAATTTATTGGTATTGGTTTTCTGTAGCCCTGACAAAGACCTGAGTCTCCCAGAGAATTTTTTCAGCAGCCTCCACTAAAGACAATGACACAAATAGGAAATTACAGCCTCAGGGGTGCATACTTTGAAAAAAACCCAAACATGTAAAATAATGGCCTATATAATAATTTAAACTGTATGGCAGCATTTATCATACAGCCTCATACTAATTATCCACTGTTTGAAAAATAATTGTGTATTGCATTTGCCATATTTTAAGTTATGGAATTCCATCTCATTGGAGTCAAAGGGAATACTTTCTAACAACATTAGGGATTCAGGCTTTAAACCAGAAAGATGATCACAGACAAAAAGTACGTAGGGATTGAATAGACTTATAAGTGATGCTTTGGCTGATCCTGAAGACTTTTTTCATGAGTTCCTGTATCTTTTTCCTAGGGAGCAGAGTGGGTAGAAGGTGTCACTGAAGATGGTCATACCTATTACTATAACACACAAACTGGAGGTAAGGAGAGCTTTCTTTCCAGTTAAGCTCTGTTTCAGAGAGAGGGTTTTCAGAAAAGCTTTTTGTTTTGCAAATGACTGCATTTTTTAACTAAGTTTTGTATTTTTTAAGCTGCTGTCTTAGTTGAAATAAAATAGTTCCTTAAGTCAGCACTGCCTTTATAGCTGCGTTGTCAATCACAGTGCTTGGACATTCAACTTGTAATTCTAAACTAGGCATTCTTCTTTACTACATATATATTGAAATTACAATTTGGAAACTAGAAGGGGGCAGGATTTTGTGTTGACAGACATATAGGACTGAATAAGAATCTCCTAAACTTTTCCTCTTGCTGACATAGCATTGATAAGAGAGTCCAGAATCTTACTTCCTACTTCTTTCCCATTTTTTCCCCTACATGGGGAACTTAGTGGTAACTCCCTCAGAATAGCATCTGCTTTCTAAATCTGTTTGAATCATTTTAAGGTCAGTGATGCCTCTCTGGAGAGCAAGTGATTTTTATGCTGGCTATGAGTTTTCCTTCTGCAGTTGGGTATGAAGTGGCATTGCTAATGATGCCAAGAATAGGGGGGGAAAAAAAAGTCCAAAACTTTTCAGTTTTTCAACGGGCCACTCTCCTGCCCAAATGATTTGCAATTTCTTTTGAAAGGGAAGGGAGATGTTGGTTATTTTTAAACATTGCCTTCCAAGTTGAGATACATTTTATGCCTATGTTTGCTGTTCTTTTAAGTACTTCATGGGCATATGACACTTGGGAAGAATATGTTTCTAATCATCACATTTGACAGAATTTTGGCTTTTGAGATTTCAAACTGATCCCTCATTTTTATATAGCTGTAAGTAAGAGTCTTGGGAGTGCTTTAAAATTACTTCTCTGTTCTGTTAACACTAATCCCGTCCTCTGAAGACAAGACAAATTTTTAACTGATATAAAAAGTTAAGTGTCTCATGTCAGACACATAACTTAGGGGACTGATAGCTCCAGACTTGGTGCTACGAGTCGTGCTTTGGGAGGCTGCACCTACTCCACTCTGTACCTGGGAAAGCGAACTTGCTCAGTCACTAATCTGAAGCCAGGTGACAGCAGTACCCTTAAGAGACTGCGCTGTTCATGCAGTCATTCGTTGCCAGTTTCTTACATCTTTACTTCTTCAAGATACATCTAGGCACTTACATGTTGTGTTGTTTGCAGTTAGGAAAAAGAGTAGGTTTTTTTACATCTGAAAGCTTATATAAAATTCTAGACTGAAAGTTGGTGTACTTTTGCCTTATTCTTACTAAAACCAGTTTTAAGACCATTGAGTCAACTTTTATTAAATATTTCTTCTCAGTATATTTACTGGAATACTACTTTTAAATTGAAAATGAGGACATATGTGTATGTACATATCCTGTACATACTTCCATGTCTTATCAGATTGATGCTTGTATTTCCTTGTTTGCTTGAGAGCTCTTTTAACTAGAGACTAACGTTACCATGCAAAGTAGCACTTGAAAGGGGTTTAGCTGCCTGGAGACCTGAGGCTTACAGTTATCATTCTTTACTTTATCCTGTATTTGTAATCAATGAACAGCTCAAATCAAATAGGCACATCTAGAGGGCAATTAATTTATTGTCTGTCCTGTGTAAGGATGAGAGGGACCACAGTCTTGTGGGTCACGGTTCACCATGTGTGATGTTTGTTGTTAGAGCTAATTAAAACAAGCTTTATCAACAGTGAACTCAGCTCTCATGACCGTGTCTCTGCTGGGAAGAAATGTTATCTTTCTGATTATGGTTGTTAAAACAAACATACCAAACAAAGGCAAAAGCCTTTTGCTAAATTATTTGCTGTATTTTTGCATAAGGCAGCACTGCTTCTGAAAGGTTATGTTGTTGAAGCAATAACAGATCAAAATGAGAAGCATAAATAATGTGGTTGTTCAAATGTCTTGGACAGTATCCACATGGGAGAAACCGGATGGTTTTGTTTCATCTTCAAATGAGAAGGGTCAGCGTGACAAGCCTGCAGAAACAGCGTCTGAATCAGACTCAGAAGATAGTGAGAATGAAGCAGAGAGTTCAGAAACAAACTTCAAGGTAAGTTTTTTTCAGATTTATTTTACATACATGATCTTATACTAGAAAATTATAACTATATATTTTATGTTTTGTGGTAGGCTGTACTCACTGAAACGAGATTAAAACATGTGACTGAAAGTAAAGTTTTGCACTTCTTAATAAAATGAATCTTTATTCAATTATTTGGCTCATTAGTGGCACTGTTCCAGAATAGAAAGCATGATCTTTCCTTCAATTCACCAGAAGTACCTTGAATTCTGCAAGAAATGGGATGTTCTCTGAGAAAGGTCACTGTCATCTCTCTGAAATAATCCACAAAATGGTTTGGATTTCAGTGTGAGGATGAATTCAGCCTTTCATTGGTAAATGTGACTGCCAGTAGACCTTCAGGGAATAGTTTGGACTGAAAATGGCATGGTTGTAGTTTCCTTATTAAACTGAGAAAAAGCATAGACAGCTCATAGTACAAAATCTGTATCAACTACATGTTTAAAACATAAATTTAAAATTTAAAATAAAGAGTGTGATAATGTCTCTGCTTGGGTTAGATGGTTTCCCTGGAGCTGGTAATTCAGAATGGACAGAGACAGTTTAAATACAAAATGTGTTCCTAGACAGGTGTTAATTGTGAAACACATATTTTTGTATCACTGTGTATCGTTATAAACTGCTACCAGGTACTAGCAATAAAGTGTGTGCACTTGCACGTAGAGAAAGTTCCATGTGAATTTTTTCCTCTTTATTTTAAGATATGCTAAGCTTTGCTTTCAGGTCAGTTTGTAAGTTTGTTAACTTCAACCTTGGTAGATGGGATTTTCCAACTTTAACTTCTTGTAACAGTCAAGATTTTTTATCTATAAAGCTCAAGAAGAAAAATTTCTAGATTATATCACAATATGAGTTTATTGTTTCAAGTTACTCATACTTGGTTGAAAAGTATGAATAGTAGATAATAAGTAGATAATAATAGTAACAAATTAAAAGACATAAAATAAAGCTACATTATGTTTTTATTTAGGCATTTTTGCTTAAGATGGGTTTTTTCCTCTTTAGAGGAAAGGAGATAATGGTGAAGAATCAGAGGAAGGGAAAAAATCTCCTAAAGCTAAAAAGTTAAGCCCGTATGGGAAATGGCGTGAAGTTAAGTCAGAAGAAAACGTGGATAAAGAGGAGAGTACATCAGCTTCCCAAGAAACCTCCAGTGATGGATCTAACAAGACCAACCCGTATGGAAAATGGAAAGCACTTAAGGAAGTAGGGGAAGAGCAAGAAGAAGAAGAAGAAGCAGGGTGAGTATCTTTTTACCAACATTATTTTCATAATGTTGTTTTCAAGAACTGAAGCTTTTTCTTCTGAATTCGACAGAATTAGCATGGCTGTGATTGGAAATATTGTCCAAATACATTTCTTTTCACAGTGATTATTATTCTTAAGTAATAGCTCTCCATTACAGATAGAAGTGATGTTTTGGTTTTTGTGCAGAAGTTCACCATAAGTACAAAGTAAGTTGAAGTGATTTAAGAATCATAGTCATGTACTGTTTTTTCAGAGGCTGCGTATCAAATATTTAAATGTTGTTACTCTAAGCTTACGTTCCTTAAGATCATCTCCTTTGACAATCTGGTTCAGCTGCCCCAGGAGCTCCTATGATCTCTCTATCTCTCTCTCGCTCCCATGTCAGACCAATGAACTGCATATGTTTTCATGAAGTGCATCTGATCAGAAGGGTTGTTTTGTTTTTCTGCATAATGCCTGAGGTGGAACTTTTTTTTTTTTTTTTTAACTTGTGAAGTATGCTCTTTTATTGTCAGCTTCTTGCTGTGGGTCCCTCAAGGAGTCTGGCAAAAACAGATTTTGGAGAATGAAAAGAGTCTTCTTCCTTATGCTTACTCCATTCTCCAACATTTTAGTTCTAAATTATTGAGCAGGTAGACCTCTGACAGTGTTCACACTACATTAAGCACTGATGCACTTGGAGATGATAATGTTCACCTAGCACCTCCTATATTGGACCAGCTAAACTGGTCCTTGACTCCTGAGCTGAAAATTTCTTCTGGGTTTTTGGAAAGCACTGTATAGTAAAAAGTGCTTTCAGCTACTGAGCCTCCTAGATCAATCTGGACTTTAAAAGGCTTGAGATGAGCACACATGTCAACGAGACAAATGCAGTTGTTCATTATTTTCTTTAAATTCAGTCTAGGCACGGAGCCAACCACTTCGAGGAGATTTACATTTTTGGGATACTGCAACAATAGCATTTTCTTGATTTGTCATCCTTCTTTTGGCTCCTGTTTGGGTGCTTGAGCAGATCTATGTCTTCCTAGAAGCATGGGACCCTAAACTGGACATAGTACACGAGCTGACATCAGACTAACACTCGGTAGTAGCAGAAGTATTCTTGTATGGATTGCCAATATCCCTGCAGCAGTGTTGTGCTGGTGTGATACCTGTGATTTAGGTAGCTTCCTGCCAACTCTTCAGTTCTTCTTCTGCGTATGTTTGTGCCACAGGTTATCCTTGTGGAACACGGGGTTTTGCTGCTGACCCCATAAAACTGATAGGTCATTTTTAGTTGATGTCTTTGATTTGTTTGGATCAATATTGGCTGTGATCCTGCTCTCCAAAGCCACTTCCCCCAGCTTAGGGTCACTGTCTGATTTGGTAAGCTGGGTCTCTTTTCTGTCATGCAGTCCCTTCAGGATGGACGCTTGAGGAAAGCAACTCAATAGTGTTTTGGCAGTGAACCACTGCTATTACTCACTGTCTACTGTCTCTCAATATTCTTACATTTACAGACATACAGCCATGTTATCTCTTGCAGGACTGTTGACACGATGAGTACTTGGGCCATGCTATAAGCTTTGTACAGAATGAGGTGTTAGTTTGTTACTTTTTATGGCAGCCCACACGGAAGAAACAACGTGGGTTTTTTTCTTGATGCCTGTCATGATGATGACTAGAAGACTGCATCTAGCTCAAAGCTGTTTTGTCAAATAAAAATAGCTGTTGCTGTCTGCAACACACCATGTTGTTTTCTCCATGGACATTAACCCTTTTACATTTTCCTGTCTTGTCCCAGTGAAAAAGTGGACCTGGAACTTCCAAGTACAGAGAGTGACAATGTAGCACCCCCAGTGCTAGAGGATCCAGAAGAGGAAACAGTGATATTTAAGGAGAAGACAGTCACCTCCCTTGGAGACCTGACAGAAGGGGTCCCAACGTTTAAGAAGAGGAAATTTGAAAATGGAAAATCTAGAAACTTAAGACAAAGACTAAGTGATCAGTAATACTTAACAAATCATTTTAGATTCTGTTTAAGCTAGAGTGAATCAAAAGTTTAATATTTTAAACAGGCTTTTATAAAGAAAATATTGGATAGAAGTTAAGGATTTATAGGTATTAAAATATATGTGAGTTTAATATTTTTTTATTTTATTTTGATGTGATTGGTTTTGGAATGGAAGTTTGTGTTAAATTACTTATGCAGTATTGTAAATAACATGTATTCTTTGTTTTAACCATGCCATCCAAGTTCTATTTGCTCTGTGTGCTGTTTTAAATACATTTCATAAGGTTTTTTACTCCTTTTCTAAGTATGTGAGAATGTAGTAATCATTAATCTGACAAAAATGAAGCAGACCTTTTATTTTTAGAGAGGAACTGGATCAATAGCATATACTAGAGAGTAAAATCATCCCTCAAGATTGTTTATGTGGCGTAGTTTCTCCT
This sequence comes from Gymnorhina tibicen, assembly GCA_013399875.1. Lineage (NCBI taxonomy): Eukaryota > Metazoa > Chordata > Aves > Passeriformes > Artamidae > Gymnorhina > Gymnorhina tibicen. The sequence continues at coordinate 2,129,159 of VXAZ01006690.1, read as the reverse complement.
CTAATGAGTAAAATATTGTGCTTACTAACCTTTGTCTGATCGCTTGCAAATGAGTGGGTGCTGAGACTGCCAACATTTCAAACTGATCATTTTTAAGCTGTTTTTAGAAGAGTTAGTCACATCAATGCCACCCATTCCAAATGATGTTCTGAAAAATTGTGTATGTACATGATAAAGGTATTAAACCTCTGCAGAAGATTTAACCTGATGAATCCTAACTTGTAGTAACAGCACCAGAGCCACCCCTGTTGGAGTAGACATTTCTGTGATGTCTTCCTGTCTCCTGCTTTATTGTTGTCTACTTGAATTTTTCCTTCCTTTTACTTACCAGGTTTTCTTTTTTAGTCTTGCTTTCTTTTTGTCTCTTTCCCAGCAAAAAACCACTTGCCTGATATTTTAATGAAAAAATACTCTAGAGACTTGGCCCTGCTACAGCATACAGGACCATTTTTGAGGTGGTTGTGTTTTTTCTGTTGGTAAGTGTGTGTTTTATGATTGCAGTGTTTGATAAGCTGAGAGGGCCTAAGTGTATTGAAGCTTCATCAGGGAGGAAACCAAAAGATCAGCAGAGCTGATGGCTGTAGAGTCTAAGATGATTTGGACATTTTCTTAAGGATTGTAGATTTGATTTCTTCACTTGGTGGGATTGGTCTGCATTTAGCATCACCAGGATTTGTTGTTCGTGTCAGAATATAGCTGCACTCATTGCTTCTCTAGCCATCAAACAGTTAACCATAAAGGTCCAGATAATGAATCTGGTAAAAACTACATCTCTATTCTTATAGCTCACAGTGTTTTGTTCAGGAGAGTCTCAGTCAAAAAAAAAAAGAGTGCAGTTAAGACAGTTGTGAAGAGCCCAGTAAAATCGAGTTGGTAACTGCTGAGCTTGAATTCCTATGAGAAAACAACTATTAATATGTTGGATCAATTGAGAAAGGAGTGCAAGATAGGGAATCTGGTTTATTGTGTATTACAATGGAAGCTGAAGTCCTTTTTTCTAATCTGTGACTTTTGCTCTATATTTAGAAGATAATTAGGCATTGTATTTAATCCCATGTGTTTCCTTGGCTTCCTCAGTGTTGCTGTATTTTGTCTGACGTTTGTTCTGATAAATTTGAAAGTTTCCTGTAATATCTGGCCCTGGATTGTCATTTAGAGATGCAGGACACATGCAGGATGCTTCAAAGTCTTAGATGCAGGAATGTACAACATGTACTCCAAGGAGAGGGTTTCTTAATCAGGTTTTTCAGGTTTTGTTCTTACTTGAACATTACTTTGGCATCCAGGAGCCTGCTCTAACTTGAAGTCTCCTTGTGTTTGTGGCCAGTTTACTCTCCCTCCCAATTTACACAAATCCTGCCCTTGAGCTAAGTAGATTTTCTTCATCTTGAATCCATTACATCTTCTCTCTTTGAAATCACAAACAGCATCCTTGTGTGACAGGATCTTCAGTGTCCCTCCAGTGCTTCTCTTCACCCTTTTTCAGCCTGAAACTGCCTGGACTACACTTGCCTAGATGGGTTTCCCTGGGCTAGTTCACCTCATGGCCTTAAGGCCATGCATGATGTCACCAGTATTTCCTTAGCATATTGGAAGTAACTCTTGATACATCCCTAAGCCTCATTTGCCTTTCACATGACCCCATCACACTGTCTGCCATGGGTGCCCTTACCAGTGACTTACCACTACATCTGATTCTGTCTGTTCCTTTGCCTTCACCAGCTGCTGAGTTACCAGCTGGTCATGCTTTCCTTTCAAGCACAATTCTTTTTCTTCTTACACATATTTTTGTTCTGCTGTACTCATTCTCCTTCTGTTACTCCAAGCCTAAAGTGTATTCATTTCATTATGATTTCTGAAAAGCTATTTTTTGTTTGTTAGTACAATTTTATCAAGTAGTATAGGGTTTTTTTTCTAGGCTCCACTTTTAGTAGCATCTTTCCTTTAAAATGTTTTGTTACTTTGAAGACAGTGATTTAAGATACCTGTAACTAAATCTCTCAAGCAGATGCTGAAAGACATCTGAAATTGAGTGTTCAAAACTTGTTTCCTTGTGGAGCTGATGTTAGTTGTAATATGAACCAAAGGTCTTTGTATTGTGTTAAATAGACAAACCAGAACATTATGAAAAAAGACTGAAAGTTTTCTTTGCTCACAGCTAGTAAAGTTAGTTTAAATACCATGTGTATGGTTTTAGTTGATGTGACTTTTAAGGCCTGCATTTCACAAAGAAATACAGCACTTTGCTCTCCACTACCTCTGAAAGTCAGAGACCAGTTAATTCTTTGTTCTTAAGTTATAAAAAGGGCCAGTTGAATGAATTTTGATATATCCAAAGCCATTTTGCACCATGCTGTCATTCAATTTCCTTACTGTGTATCTAAACCAAGTATTTTCTGCCCTACACAAAAATACTGTCTTGTGTGAGATTTAAAAGACACATGCTGCTTTTCCAGGACATCTGTTTTGTACAGATCTCTCTCCCTTCTGTCCTATCTCCCTGTAAACTCTTCTGCTTTTGGAATTTTCTATAGGAACCCTCTAGGTATTGCCACAGTTACGTTCTTCATCTGCTAACCCTTCTTTGGGCTGCACTGCCTTTTGAGAAAGGAATGTTCCTTTTACTGTTTCAGCCGAGTGTTTTCTTTTCTGGCTGATCTACTTTTTATCACACAGTGGGTTTGTATCTGCTTGCCCACTTTTATTGCAAGCTCCTTGAGAGTGAGGACTACACCCTTGGTTTTGTATGATGTCATAGACATTATTAGCAATATGAGGAGAGCCAGAAAGTGGGGGGAGTCATTGCAATTTCTGGTGATGGATTTCTTCTGTGTGGTTTTGAGCCAGTCAGTACACTTTTTCTTTCCTTGGCTCATGTTTTCATCCACCTTCTCTGTTTAGAAAGGCAGCTTCACAGCGTAAGACTTGTGTGTTTTTACAGCCCCGAAGGTGGTGATGCTCTTAGAAGCAAACTTAATTGCATATACGGAAAAAAGAAAAATTACTTTGTTGGGCATTTGCTATGCCAGGAGCTGTGCAGAGACCACTCAATTTTACCCATGTTATAGAATAATCCTTGTTCCTATTTAGGCTAAAACACATTTTAATCCTTCACCTGGGGATTTGCAGATGGAAATCCACACTTTCCTAATAGAGTAAAGTTTTTGTTTGACCCTCATAGATAAAATCTGCCTGCAGCATCATCCAGTCCCAATATTCCGTTTCAGAAGTCAGAGGGCTGGTCATGACCTGGATCTGAGTTAAATTCACTAACCTGTGCATGTATAAAAATACTTCTTTTTTCTTTTTTTTTCCTTCCATGAAAGAGATTTTATTTCAGTGCAAATTTTGGCATCTCAGAAAGGGAGTAAAAAACTATTTCATGCTGCTTGGTTTCTTTGATTTGTTGAGTTGTGTCTCCCCTTTTTTAGTACTTTTCTTATTATTGCTGTGTTCCTCGAATTGTCTTCCTCCAGTATTCCCAGATATGCAAATCTCTGTATCACCGCTGTGCCGTGTTTCCGGTGTCCTCCTTCACCTTCTTCCCTGCTGTGCCGAGATTTCCAGAAAGCTTTGTGTTCTTCTGTAGCCACCCACCATGTGTCCAGGTCCCGGCTCCTGCAAGTGCTTCTGCTGCCTGTTTGCACCATGCCCTGAAGAACCCTGTCTGTTTTCCAACAGCACACGAGCTGTTTCAAGACTTGACTACATGTGCTCTTTTGATTTCCTTGATGATTCCTTTTCCCAAGACTCATTTCATTCCTCATACGGGGCTTGCAGCCCTTAGATCCTTTTACTTGTTGGTACAAAAGTTGTCTGTATACCTCCTGCTGTCAGCTGTGGCAACACTTGGGTTCTGTTTTGTCAGCCAGACCTCTTCAGTCTCTCTTCTATCTACCTCTTAAGTCCCCCTACCTTCTCCCTGCTAAATTATTTCACTTAGAAATTAACATTGTGCATCTGTGTGATTAACAGGTTTAGCTTTGTGAAATGTTTCAGGATAGAACCTGAATAAAAGTTCCTGTACAAAGCAAAAAGTGCAGCAAATTGTAATCTCAAAAAGGCTAAATTTGCCCAACAGGATTCCTGGAGAGCCAGATTTCAGAGATTCTTAGAGAAATTGGGGAATTCCCAGGATTCCCAAAAGCAGATTTGATTTTACCTGTAAAACCAGAAATAGCCTATGTTAAAAACCAGCAGACAGCGTTGTACAGACCACGGGCTGGAGACAGTGGATTTTAAGGGCTTCCTTGGGGTGATTGAAAAGCATTTGTTTTAGTTTATAAGTAATAAGTTTATAAGTCTGCAAAGTTAAACAGCTGGTTTCTCTTGAACTGCTTCTCCATTGCAATTACAAAATATTGCAAGCTCTTGAAGTGGAGTTTATATGAAAATACTGAATAAAGCTTTCATTTGAACAATCTGTGTTACCATCGTGCATCTGTTCGTGGGATTTAGGGCAACCTGGGAGCTTTAGGGGTGCATATTCTGTTCAAAATGGGGCCTGGGGTAAATATAAACTAAAATAGGTCTGTAAATATGGAAGCGCTTCTTAAGAGAAATACTTTTATTTTGTGGCTACCACCAGAGTGTCTGTGTGCCTTCCTGTAGTGCCTTAAGCAGTAACTGGAAATTGGTTTATTCTGTGCATCAGTTATGAGTAACAAAAATCCTGGGTTTAAATTTTTAATTTAAAATTTTTTAACTGAGTTCAGGTTAAGGTTTGTTGCAGTTACTGATAGTAACATTCAGAAAAAAGCTGCATATGTGAGCTTTTTGATTATATCCAACTGTGATTCAGTATTACATATTCGCTGGCCTTAAGAACAATGAGCAGTGCCCTGAGAGTCAGATACACACTGGATGACTCAATGAAAGCAATTGAGGCGAGGTACCTGGGCTGCCTTCCTCTTGCTGAACGTGAACATCCATCTCTCCACTGCCATGGAAGGGCTGCTTCCAGGCACACGCAGCTTTTGTCTGGCTTCCCTCCTGGCTTGGTGAGATGCTGCTGCGTGAGACCTCAGCAGAGAAATGAAAGAGATCCAGGAACTACATTTCATATCAATCAGCAGGATCTGCAGAATGGTGAAGTTGGTGCCTTGCACTAGCTGTAACATGACATCTGTGGGTAAGGTCTCAGTTCCCCAGACGCTGCTGAGGGGAAGCCCGGCGGAGGGGTGGGAGTTTGTGTTTGTTGTAACACTATTTGACAAGGAAAGCTGCAGAAGACTGTTTTTAGCAGAGGAACCTCCTCTTGCTCTGTTGCGCTGTCCCCCGGGGCTGTTTGTTTCTCCCCAAGAAACTGTTTTTCCTTTTCCTCCCTGTGCTTTGTTACTGTAATTTTTCCTGCTACTGATTTCACTGCTAGAAGTCCTGATTGCTTGTAGGAACCAAAAAGCCCAAGCTGAGATATTCCATCCTGAAACACCTTGGAAATAGCAGTTTTGTGCTGCACATCCCTTTCTTGAAGACAAGTGCCAGGCCCAGGTCAAACACAATCTCTCAGCTCTTACATCCCACAGAAAAACTGGGGTGGAAGAGCTTAGAATAAAATATGGCTTCAAGCATTTAAGTTAGGAGAAAACAGTTTCAAATAACGTTTTCTCAATGAGGAAAAGCAAATATATCTGGTTTTAGTAAAGCAGAGCATTGCAGGCACTGGCCTCCTGTAGAAGCTCTATCCCAAACTGTCATAGCCGTATTTTGCTGGCACACACATGTACACGCAATTGCAGGAAAAGCTTAGGACAAAGACCCTTTTGTTACTTTGAGGCCAGGCTGGCAGAAGGAGCTTAGCTTCTAAATTTCAATAACTACATTTGGGACATCCAAAACTTAGTAAAGAGGGGAGCTGCTGTCTGCTTTCCCTTTTTCTCATCACTGCACAAAACCAGCAATGAAAAAGGACTACAGAAAATTAATCAATCACAAATATCCATAAGATCCTACAGAAGTATCACTATCTTTTTTCCAATAAAATAAATGAGGCTCATATTTTTAAGTGTTTCAATAATTTTTCATAGTAAAGAACTTCATAGGCACTAACTAATCCTGGAAGTGGAATCTTATTATTTAAAATTTTTTAAGACGTTTCTAAGACGTTGAGAGATGTAATTAGTAAAAGAAATCGGTTCATTTCATTGCATAATGAAAGTGAGCATGATAATTGGATAACCATGTTAGCTGGATATTCTCCTACTACAGCTCATCATATTAGTTATTGCCAGTCTGTCGGCACTGCAAGAAGTATAAGCTCACTTGCACATCTTTCTGGAGAGTTCTTTTTCTGGACTGATTACTGAAAGAAGTCAAAGTCCAAATGAACCCTGAATTGCATGGTAATACATTTCCCGATTGACTTGCAGAGCTATCAATGGAAAAAAAACAACCAACCCAACCAAAGCCCCAAAACTTTTGTAATTAAAGTGCTGGAAGCAAGTTAGAAATTGTCAAAGCTTGCTGATAAGAACACACAAAAGAATTTAAAGATAATTCCAGAATGAAGGAACCAAGTATAGTTTTCCTGCTTTCTTCCTGTTACAAATTCTATCTATCTTTCTTAATATAGCTGAATAATGTTACAATTGTTGCTATATATACAGAAATAAAAACTACACCCTTTAGAAGAACTCAGTATTGAAATAATAATTTTTCCTAAATTACCTGACATTTCCTCACACTGCATCATTCATGATTACAAAATAAATATGCAAATCTAAATCAACCTCAAGGCATAATTTAAATTGTAACAATGAACTGGTTCTTCTCATACAGAGGATTGTGCAGAGCAGCTTTACAGCAGAACCTGGGACGAGCAGGATGCAAAGAAGATGCCATGATCTCACACATGAACCCAGCTGAGCAGAGCTCCGATCTTTGTGTCACCCTGAGCACGGAGCATTCCTGAGTCAGGCACACAACGACTGCCTGCCTGTGCTCGGTGCCTGCCAGCACCGCACGCCTGCAGGGGAAACATCAGCACGAGTCCTGTCAAAGCTGAGTGTGCCCTGTAGACATCTGCATCCCCTCAAGGACAGGCAAAGGCACACATTCCCAAAGACAGGAGCTGAATTCCCAAGCTACCTGGTTTGCTGAAATGCATCTGCAGTATGAACTCGTTTTCTCTGCCAGGAGGCAGGGAGCTGCCTGTTACCTCATAAACTTAATTGAAAACTAGAGCAGTTACTTCTACACACCACTGCAGCATGTGGGCCAGTCCCAACACAAGCTGACCCAAGAATGCCTGGAAGAAAGCTAACAGGCTTCTTTAACATTCTGGCCCATTCACGCCCTTTGCTTTTGTATATTTACTCTAAAAAAATAAAGCGTCACAATACAAAGTTATTTATAAGGAATTTCATTTAGGGAGCTCATACAATAAGTGGGTAAAAATAAATAGTATTCATGAGACCAGGTTCTAGACTATGTTAGGGCAGATCAGTTTCTTTCACCTGGAGAGGAACATCTCCCACTACCAGACAAAAAGTGCACTATGTGGTATTTATTCTGCTCCACCACCACAATTCTGCACCTTTCCAGTTGCGATACGGTCAAGAGAAGGACCAGCTTAACAAAGCCCAGCTGCCAAGACAGAAGTGTGCACACAGAACTCCAAGCTGGTTCTTTACTGCCAGGGCCGCTGCAATAAATTCAACCCACTTGCACCAAGATACAAAAAAAATAGTATCACACACTGAAAAACAGAGGAATAGGTTTTAATCAACGTATCATCTAACAAACACATCTGTTTTATTCTGTTACCAAACACAACAGTTCTAACTCTACTCGAGGTATTCAGCCTCCTCCTTCTAAAGCCTGCAAATTTTCTAGATACTGGGTGACAGCCTCTATCTCTGCAAACTCCAGTAGTCTGTTGATTAGCTTATCCAGTGCTTCTTTCCCACTTAGAATTTCCTATGAAAAAAAAGCAGACGAACGCATTACTGACTGTCCTTCAGCATTATTCTGAAACTCCCAAACCCCTGAAATGCACTTTGCCTGCAGTCCCTCCACTTGCTCAGCCTTGCAGGTGATTGCCATGTGAAAGCGGCAGTGGTGGACAGCAGCAGGAGATCAGCTGCTGGCCTGTGCAAGGCACATGGCTTCTGGCAGCAACAATAGCAGCTACTGCCCTGCTTTCATGTAACCCATGCACTTATAAGAAAATCCCCTGCAAGAACAATCAAGGATTGAAGAACCTCATTCAAACACTCTCGTCCATGGCAAGAGCAAGGCTGTTTTGCAAGCAAAGCTCAACTACCTTTTGTTAGGCAGTTTATGGTTCCAGTTTCACTCAAGAAAGATCCAAACACTAAGTAACTGACTAACAAAAGCCACTTTTATGCCATCATGGAACTATTTCCTCTGCCATGGTATTCTGCACTCCATAAAATATAAACCATTCCATATTCAGTATGCCCTGCATTCTCTGGAGTTACCCAAGACACCTGTGGGTACAGTTTGAAAAGTGTTGTTCCTTATGCATCAGCACTTAACAGCAAACTGGATACCTAAGCCAAAATATTGAGGGACCACCCTAAACTTTGTTTTTCATAAATTTAATACCAAAAAAATCCATTGTCAGGGTTTTTTTCCACTGTAAAAAAACCCAATAAACAGAATCATAGAATGGCCTGGGTTGGAAGGGACCATAAAGATCATCCAGTTCCAACCCCCCCTGCCATGGGCAGGGACACTTCACTAGACCAAGTTGCTCAAAGCCCCATCCAACCCAGCCTTGAACACTTCCAGAGATGAGGCATCCACAGCTTCACTGGGCAACCTGCTCCAGTGTCTCTCCACCCTCACAGTAAAGAATTTTTTCCTAATATCTAATCTAAATGTCTTTTAGTTTGAAGTCATTCCCCTTTGTCCTGTCACTACAAGCTCTTGTAAAAATCTCCCTCTTTCTTTTAGGCTCCCTTTGGGTACTGGAAGGCTGCAATTAGGTCACCACAAAGCCTTCTCTTTTCCAAGTTGAACAATCTGTAAGATTCAAGCCATATGTAGATATTTACTCAGAAACAAGATCAGATAATCTTAAAATGAAAATATTCAGTTTCAGTTTCTTTTAACTGTGGCCTGTGATGCAAACATAAAAGTTCTTCTCATTCTTCACTCCAGCATTAGGAGGAAGAAAGAATGGCCTAACAAAAATAAAAAGTCGTTCTTGTCAGGTTTTTCTTTTGGATGTACTACGCTTCAAGAATCTCAAATGTCACTTGCCCAGTTTGGCCAAGGGACTCATGGATCTCATTGAGGACTACATGCTTGGTCATTTTTCACTCACATAGTAGGAGAAAAATACACAGAGAAGTAGGCCAGTGAGCTACAGGCTTTGCCAGTAATCTCTAAGACTACAAGAAGGCAGGAAAGAAAGTTTAAGCTTTCTAAATCTACAGTGTTCTGTCAGAGCACAACTGGCTACTTTCTTCATATATATATACATTAAGTTGTGCTCACTAGGTTAATTTTTTCTTCTTATGGTAAACATAAGTATCTAACTACTCACATAGGCAACCCATACCTTGATATTGCGTGCATCATATGAGATCCTGTGGTCAGTGACTCTGTCCTGGGTGAAGTTGTAAGTGCGAATTCTCTCTGACTGGGCTCTGGTTCCCAACTTCAGCAAAGCAGGAAAAAACAAAATCTCTTATATTGTGTTTTAAAAAAACCAAACACTTCTCTAAAACAGGATACTTAAAATAAACTGTAATGGATCAGCCTGTTCCAACTACAAAGCTAGTGGTCACTGGCTTGACACATGCATTTTTTTAAAATATTGTGGCATTACTGAACAGTATTGTTTGTGATTCTCTATCACAGACCAAGTTTTTATATCCTCCAGCATATTTCTGTTCCAGCCCTGTAGCTGGAAGAACCACATAACTCTCAAAGGTCATGTAAAGTAAGTGAGTCTTTACTTCAGAAAATACACGAGTGGGGTTTTTTCTGGGGGGGTTGCAGCTCCCACAAAAAATAATGAAAGTAGTCTCCATTAACAACTGAAGCAGCACAGTCAATGCGCGGTTGTCGGAAATTAGCACCGAAAGAGACCTAGATTAAGAGTAAGAAGTTACCCTCTAGTGGTGAAGCGCGAGAGTGCCAACAGCGATTCTAACTTTTGAAGCAGAAACCCAAATGTAGCACTGCTGTTGTTAAACACTTCACTAAACACTGTGGTCTTCACTAAAATGGAGAATTAAATGCTAAAAAACGCTCAGAAGAATAAATGGGTGTCCGCTTCAGTGGGCTTTGGTGAAAATTTCATCTGCACTCCACACGTATATTTCAGAATGTGGAATTTCTTGAATAAATTCTGAAACATTAGGAAAGGTAATTTACTTCTGCCTGATTTTCCACACTGTTCATATAAATGTATATAAATATAAATATAAATATAAATATAAATATAAATATAAATATAAATATAAATATAAGTCCTTTGTGCAGTTTTGAAGGCTCTCAAACTGAAACTAATAACAAAAGATAAATGGGTCGCTGCATACAATGATGGGGTTAATCTGCAGGGACAATACGCTTAAATGCAACCTGAAATAAGTGATTAAATAGCTGAGCTGGAAAATCTGGAGTACTGAATAATTCTCTAATTCTGAAGCACTTTTATTCCAATAGATCACTGTTGACGTTTGCACCACAAATAGGAAAATACTCAAAGAATGGGAAAAGAATGATACATTTCGAGAGAAAAGCGCACTTTGCAGCATAACTTGAGGTAACTCTTCCAGAAGCTACCTCTTCCTCAAAAAGTTACCTAAAGTGTATCAAATAAGCTGCTACTTAATTGCATAGTGCCAGGGTTGTTTATTTATTTGTTTCTCTCAAAAGCTCTGTATGGCCTTAAAATACTCTGTTAGCAACTTCTGAGAACTTCCAATCCTAGTTTTCATTGAATGTAACTTTTTACTGACGCTTAATTTGTGTAACTCTGGCCTTAACAGGGACATTCAGTACGCAACCTTGAGTTCTGCCTTTTGAATAATTTCAGCCAGTCTTTTGACTCTTCTTGCCAGCCACAGCTGATGTCTCTTTTCATTGCCTGAGAAGTCCACAATAGCACTGAACTGGGGTAAGTAAAGGCAGACTTACCATTTTAAACTACAAGATTCTTCTCCCTTGTAAGCATCCCCGGTTAGACACACAGTCTCACTCGCCCTGTCCCCGTTACCCAAAGAGATCAGAAACACATCCACGACACAACACCCTCTCCAGATCTCAGCCACCGCTTGTCCTCACCTGCAGCTTCCTGGCGCTCTGCTCTTGACTGAGCTGCTTTTCAATGATCTGCTGGTACAGCTTAGCCCTCAGTGTCCGCAGAGCTATTTCCTTGTTCGTCTGCTGTGACCGCTCCTGCTGGCACTCGACTGCCAGTCCTTCACACACGCATCCAAGAGCCCATTATAACAAAGAACAAACAAGCTAAATTAATTCTAACACATTAGGCAAATGAAACCTACTGGAGTGCTGGTTTGTAGGGCCTTTCAGCTGTAGGATAAAAAGTCGTTCTAACACACTGGCCAGAACCATTAGTGCATTTTTAAACTTGTCACAGCTGCACCGGGGGGCTTTGTTCTGTGCTACAGAAAAGTCAGGGATATTTTAAAATTTCATGAAGCAAACAATTTTCTGACATTGCCTGTAGCAACTGGGTTCACTCCAATTAGCTGTCATTATGTTAAAAATACAATTTGAACAGTCTACAGAAGCGTGTTAAAACAGTGTAACACAAGTTTTAAAAATCTTAGTCCAGATAAGCTCTTGGAGACTGGAAAATTCATTATTCTAGTAGAAACAGGTGTCTAGTCAAGACTGATGAGTCTTGAACTTAATTATGAAAAACGAGATAAAACAAAATAAAGGTCTTTAAAAGAAATGTAGTACTTCTGATTTGATTTCTGAAAGAAAAAGACATATAGGGAACAGCTGTTTTCAGGTCACCACTGGAATTTCCTGTGCCTAAACTGATTCTGCATCTGTACAGAGAGAAGCTCACCGAGTTTCAATAAAAACAAATCCCAAAAAAGACAGAGTGGACCAGTCTACATACTATCTTCCCATCAATATACATTTTCCTTTATATCCAAAATATGATAGCATTATCTAGTACTGAATGAACATCTTCAAGCCTTCTTTTTAATCAGTCATGTAACTACACATATTCCAGCTAGGCAAAGCATGCACTTGCTTGCCAGTGGCCATTACTGCTGAAGGTACAGAGCACACAGTGCAATTTACAGCTTCTACCCCTTCCCTGTCACCCTTCATTTGTTCTTTCACCCTTCAAAGACAGTGTATTCATTAAACACTCCATCTAAAGACAAAATTGGCATAATCACTGTGCCCCTGGTACACAGCCCCTTTCTCACATTGCCTTGCTATAAGAGCGACAGAACCAGAAGGGGCTACTTCCTCTTTTTTGGTATAAGGCCCAATCCTGCACGAAAATACAGCCAAACTTACCTGTGGGAAGGTGCACAATTCTCACAGCACTATCAGTTTTGTTAACATGTTGCCCTCCTGCTCCTCTGGCTCTGAATGTATCTATACGCAAATCTTTGGGATCCACTTTAACATCAACCTGGAATCAAAGAAAACTACTATTTCCTGATCATTCTGAAAGTATTTGGATGTCAGTGACATTCAGCATTAATAAGAAATCACTTCTCAAAAAATTGCTCCTTTACAACTGTTGCTAAGTAACAGTTATAATCATTATAATTTTAAAAATGCAGTGTCAAATATCTCTGAAAAGCAAATGATGCCTTAAAGATTTCACTTAGTTTTTCAAACTCTTACTCCAGGTTCTTCACAAAACAAGGTATGTGTGTGAAACAAAACAAAATCACTGTTTTGTAAAACCACTAGCTTTGCCAGATAGACTAAGAAATAAGCCAATATTTAAAAACCACTTCTGAACAGCAGTGTGAGGATCTTGTTCATGAGTCAAGCCTGAATGACTCTTGCAACAGTACTTAGAATCATCTAACTGAGGAAAAAATAGGTGTATCCAGATCCATCCAAATAAGGATTGCCACACTGGAAATAGGAGTCCGTGATGACCTGGACCAGAGTTTGAGCTCAATGGATGGGAAAGGAACAATCAGATCACATCAATGTTGCAAGGAAAGTATCACAAAGAAGTAAGAGAAGGTTCAGGAAAAGCCTACAGGATCTGGTTTTGTTTATTTTATTTTGTTTATTATTTTATTTGAATTGGTGATCTAAGTGAGAACTGTCAGTATCAGCGAGATCTCAGACAGACTAGCCAACAGACTCGTTCACGTTCAAAGGAGACTGTCCTTGATTTAACCGAGAAGGACACCAATAATTTAAATGAAACAAAAAAAAATCAAAAGGACATGAGGAATCACATTACTATGCAACACTGAGTATTTTCTTGGATATATTCTGTGTCTTAATACATGATGTAATTTAAAATTGGCTTACTCATAGCAGTGAGCCTTGTCAGTGTTGGGGCTGGAGCACTTAATGAAATGATCACTCATTTACATGCCATTTCAGGCAACAGCAAATCTCTGCAAAGTTGCTTCTGATGATCAATTTATACACATAAGGTACAGAGCCAAGGACTATCACCTTCCACCAAGGACTTATCACCAAGGACTATCAGAGTCAGAGCACTTGTGGTTCATTTGCTGGGACTTGCACAAAGCACTTGGTTATCAGTGAAATCCCCAAAACAGTAACCTGGTTTTAAATAACACCTACTCCAACACCAAAACGGGTGAGCAGGGGTACACCACCCCCTTACCATGCCAATGAACAGTTTACCTCCTCTGGCTGAGGGAGGACAATGACTGACATTGTCCCGGTGTGAATACGCTGCATTCTTGATGACATGCCCGTCTCAGGGATTCGCTGCACTCGGTGAGTCCCTCCCTCATACTTCAGATGCCTATAAACATTCTCTCCTGAAATATGAGCAGCAGCATGATGCAACCCTCCTGGAGAGACAAATAGTGTGTGACAAATACAGCAGAGAAACACTGCTTTCAATTTCACTGTCTTGGTGGAATCTCTGAAGAACTGCTGTACCTATCTCAGCCGGCGTATAGTTGACGATGTCAAAGGTCCAACGTTTGTAGTCAGCATAGTTCTGGTACATCTCAAACATTTCTTTAGTGAACTGTTGGCAGATGTCCCCTAAAAATAAAAAGGCATTACCACATAAACAGCAGGTTTTAGATTTAGCTGCAACTCTAACCCCAGTCATTAGGCAGGTTAATGCTTGTCTTTAGAAAGTATTACTTCATGCCAATAAAGTATAAAAAAAGCTTCAAGAATAACCCATAAGAGGTTTAATGGAGTTGGATGGAGGTTTGAAGTAATCTTCACTGTAGGGGCTTTGCTGACCTCCAGTTGTTCTGCCAGCTGTCACTTCTAATATGACAGGACTTCTATCATATTTTTCCTTTGGCACTAGAAGCTGGAAAAGCTGAAAAAAAAAAAAAAGCCATTCATGACCTTGGATCTTCTCTTAATCAAATTTACAGCCAGCCTTCACAATTGCCACAGTCTGAGCACACTCAGCCACTGATTTCCTTTGGCAAGCCAGTTAAGTAGGACTAAGAACCGTCCAATGACCATTGCAACTCAGTGCAGTCAGTGTGGAAATGCAACATGCTAGTGCATCCATATGAAAGCTAGCTGAAAACCCAGTCCTGCAAAGTCAGGTACCAGGTCACCCACCCCAGCCCCAGCTACCTATAAAGACAAAGTTATTAGCTAATCCAGCCAATCTACATTAATCTCATTTTTGAGAAAATCCCATTTCATATTGTTTCAGTCTCAACATAGAAATGAGCCCAAACACAGAGGTCTCCACTGAATCGTTTTGACTTCTTTGCTTATATTTTCCCCACTCATGGGGTGCTGTCAACTGAAGAGAAAATGAAAGACTGCAAGTTCCAATCAGAAATCTTTCAAGAGTGCATGTTCCACTGTCACAAACAGTTACTAGGATGTCATGTCAAGTCTCAGTAGCACAGACTCACTACTTTTTAATCCCCTTCAGCATTTGCAGACAGACAAGCAAGCAAGAGAAATGACTCAATTAATCAGCTTCTAAGACACAATTGTCACTAAGAAGCTTACTAATAATTAATGTTGCCACTTCTTTTCAGGGAGAATACAGAAGCTGGACTTCTGTTTCATTACACTCAAGCATCAGAATCTATTGGTAAGATCATAAAGGAAAGTTTTTCTGACATCTTTATTTACAAAGCTGTAAAATTTTACCTCAGGCTCACCTTTCTGCACAACACGTTCATTTTTTCATCCAGGCTTTCCTTCTCTTCTAAGGCAAGCTCTAGAAGTTGTTTCTCATCTCTGCTGTCTAGCTCTAAATCGCAACAACAGGAATAGATGTTAGCCAATCTCACCTCGAGCAAACTATAACACAGTTGCCCAAAGACATGCACTGCAGCACAGAAAAGCTTGCAGCGTTTTGCCAGCATGAAATACTCAAACATGAGCAGACCAAGCCAGGATGTGCATTGCTAACTCAATGATCATACCTTCCAGGTGTGCTGGAAGGAGCAGCAGGTATTTTACCTGTGATTACACTGCCCCTTCCCACATTTTAGAGCTTACTAACAAACTAGGACACGTTCTCAGGTAAAGCTCACAGAAGCTCCAAGCCTTTTCTGCTGCGGAGGCTCCAGTTTACAGTAAATAAATGTGCTGATCAGTTGGCAATAGATTATACACCAAGTAGAAATTTGGAAGACAGTTGGAGTCAAATGGAAAACCTGTCACTGCTAAAATAGGGAGCCCCCTCTCCTTTTCATCCTTCTTTCTGCTTTTCTATCACTTTTCTACTCATCAGAAAGTGAAACAATTCAACTCACTGAAATTTACAAAGCAGGTCTGGTTGAATAAACACATGTTTTTACCATGCCAAGTTAAACTAGATTTAAATTACAACTGGACAATTACCAACACAAATGAGGGAATGGTTGAAGCCAGCTTTGAGCAGCTGGGAGTAAGAGTGAGGGAACAAAGCAACAACAAGGAAGTGAAAACCTTTTTCCTTGTGGCCAACATGGACACCACAGGTTTGTCTCAGATGCAGCATAAAACTGGACTCTCAATTGCTTCTAGCTGGTCCAAAAAGTATGTTTATTAATCAGCTAGATAAACAGTATGAAATTAACTACTGTCAAGAGCAGTGAGAGATGGTCTGGGGGTGACCAATGAGCTTAAGGTTCAAAATACTGGTATCCCATTCCTACCTCCCTGCAAAACAGAATTCATTTAACCTATCTCATCACTCCCATCACCAGAGGGAAACTGGGAAATATTTTTCTGCTTCACCGAGTGTTGCAAATATACAATCCTACATCAATTGTCAGGAATTCAGGTACTACAGAGAAGAGGGTCAGTTAGGCAGCTAAGTGGAAAACAATGAGCAGCCAAATGAAGGGGACTTCTATGTTTTAACTTGGCCACAGGATACGTGGTACAGACAGAATTATTTGGCTCCATTTAATTAATTTATTGGCTGTATGTTTTACCATTCTTTTCCCTTCTTTCAACTATAACTCGCTCCATCTCTCCACATCATAATTCACGGAAATAGAAAAATTCTTCATTATATTCACTTGATCCAAAAATAGCCTTTCTAAGTTGAAATATGAATTTACCAGAGTTTTCTTAATACTTTTAAATTCTTTCAAGAACATTTCTTTTTCAGCATTAAATTTTTGTACCTTGTCTCCTTCACTCTTTCTCCTCTTTTCTCCAGTGAAGAGAATTAGAGAGGGTTGAGGATTAAAATATTTTAAATAACCATTTTTTCCCCAAAAGCATAAACATCAATTTATTTTTAAAATTAAAGAATACAAATGTTTTCTACCTGTCTAAATAAGTCACATTTACATCTTTATTTCAGTATGGCTCTTACTGTTTTGTCCAGATTCCTTGGCTCTCTCTCTGAAAAGCTCTTATGAACTTTTGTCCTCCTCCATTTTACATTGTTGGGTACCGATTTCTCCTGTCCTTTGATTTTCCCCTCCTTCACTGCTTTAATGTAAACCTCATTCTCTCCAGGTCAGTGTTTCTCTCCCTTGGCTTAATACTTACTGCTCTAGCAGAATGGATGCCATTTTTTCCTTCCTACTGTGTGCACCTCCTCACACTCGTAAAAATGCTGGGGTTTTTTTCCCAAATGTTGCACCATTACTTATTTTGTAAATTATTTTATTCCCCTTGTACTTTCTTAATCCCAAATCGTACAAAAACCAGCAACAATTTAAAATTCCTTTTTACCCCAACTTCTACTGTAGCAGACTATTGAAAAACAGCAGCTTCTTAAACAACCATCAGTTTTTATTCCTTAAAGGACTCCCCAAATATTTTCAAAGAAATATTAGCTTTTGCCATTTAAATTTGAAGCTGACAACTCAGAGCCTAATAAAAGTTCATGTCATTTGCTCAATAAATATCACTGAACTGGTCAGATGGAATCCCATTTTAAATAACACCGTTGAAGTCAATCAAAGGTTTTAGGCTCGCTAATTTTTTTTCTTCAGTTCAAACTGCTCTCAGTGCTACCAAAAAATAACCTCAAAACAAATGCTTCCCAACTATTTCTGTTAGATGGATATCCCCGAGGTTCCAGACAATCCCTACTCTCCCAAAATTATCATATTAAGACCTCAAACTAAAGTCAGGTGAGATGAAAAACAGAAGGATGTGGAAAGCCCTCGCAGCACGCAAGCTCCCGGGAGCAGGGAGGACCGGGGAGTGTTCCAGGGCTGGCAGAACTTCCTCACAAGCTCCCCTCAAAGGCTGGGCAGTGAAGTTTATCACAAGCACAGCTGCTGTTCCGAAGCAAGCAAGTAGATGTGTTTTCCTTTACCTGTGCACATTGCTTTTAACTCCTGAACTTCTCTTTCAGCCTCTTTGATTTCTTGAAACGCAGCTGCAATGGGGAACAGATCGGCACATCTTCTCCTCAGGGTTCTTTGCTCAAAGTCATTTAATGAGTCTGCACTTAACAGATGACTAACCTGCTGGTATTCCTTGCTTAGAGTCTCCAGATACTTCTGCACAGCCTCATGCTTCCACAGAGCTTGAGAATCCTGATGGTTTTTCCTGTGCCGACTGTTAAAAGACAGAGTGAATCTAGCTGTGTCCAATAAAGGCTCTGGCCTCCAAGACCCATGGTTGTGCAGTCCCACCACACAGCCTATCTTCTTCGCAACAGGAGGGAGAAGGCAGCTGTCAAGTTGGCTGTGACAGAAGCAATTGGCAAGCAGGTTCTTGAAAAGACAGACCTTTTGGAAAGGTTTCATTTTGTTTCTTATTTTTCTGCCACCTGAAATTAAAAGTAGACAGTACGTGGGCCAGTGTTATTATCTAGAAAAAGAAATCATTCTATTTAAAAAACCCCACAACAAGCAAACACCAGGACTGTGTCAAGCCCATATCCTGGTTTTGATTACACCAACACAAATGCAACTGTCATGGACAAAACTATTCCTGTTTTAGTCCTGGTTTAAACCAGAAGCTTTTATCATCACCATTGTACTGACTGAGGGTTGGAAAAAATCTTTTCTCTCACCTCCTCAAACAGTTTATTTATACTATGGAAAAGCTCCTGTAGATGAGGCTTTACAGACAACAGCTTCATTTTGCCATATGTCTCATCAGAAAAATACAACCATTTCATGCCTTACTGGTGATAGAAAAATGTTGCTGAGAAGACAAATCAATACCAGAGGTAAAGAATTCTATACAGAGAATGTATGAAATGACCAGAATTTTGTGCCAAATTATATCCACTACCATAAAAGGAGGACATTAGTAGACAACCACACAACAGATCAGTCAATGGGACTGCAATGCACTTACAAAAAATCATTCACTCATATATGAAGAAGACAGGGGAACTGCTTTATGTCCCCTGTACACTCCTTACCATGATATATTTACACTTAAGTAACATAATATCTTCCATCTAAAAAGTGAGTAAGAAGCAGGTACTCTGAAATACAACTCCTTTATTTTTCTGAGACACTTGGCCTACAGTTTTATAGGACCCAGACTCCCCTTAGCATTACTGCTGCTCTATGAAAGATCATTTCCTCTTCATTTTATATCATCAGCTTTGCAAACTATGTTTGAATTACTACTGTGCTTTAAAATTTTATATTGGAGCACAAGGCTCTACCAGGAAGACTAAATTGAAATCACACTTATTCTAGGACTACTCACACAGAAAAGGTTTAACAAACAAAGAAGCACTCGCTAGTAACCCTGCCAGTGCCACAGTTCCATCTGCCCACTGATTTTTACAAAAAAGTGGATTCCGAGAAAATAAGAGCATGAACCTTTTTGCAACAAGATCTCCTGGAAACACACATTTCAGTTTCCTGACACAATTATTTTTCACTCATGAGTGAGAAGACCTTCTGTGCATCTTCATGCATTTTATTTAAAAATTACTGTGACACTCTAACTACTCACCTCATCCATTATTCTCACCTAGTTACTTTCATCCATTTGTTCACAATGAAAAGAGAGCAATATGCAGTAAAACCAGAAGTACTGCACCTTGCTTGTCTGAATGCCTGTTCTACTACGTAAAGAAGGAGGCAAGGACCTTTATTCTACTTCTGCACCTTCCCCAGATTCCCCAGCCAGCAGGTGCTATCGAATCCACAGCAGCAATTTCAAGACTGCTTTAATGTACAGAAAGCAAATGATACCCCTCATGGATTGCTCTAGTGACTAAAACCAGCTGCAGCAGAGGGATCCTGTTCCCTTCACCAGGAATACAGCAAAACACACAAATTGGACTCATCATCTGTGATCCTGGATTTAGTTGCTCAGGTGCATGAGTGGACTCAGTTATAAAAGACCTAACTCTGCTAATGAGCATGGACTTGCTCCAGATCAGCATGGCCCATTCTTGTTTGGCTAAGTGCTAGCTATCATCAACTCAATTTTAAAACATTAATGTTATATTTTCTTTTAATTAATTCATTAAACAGATTAATTATAACCATCTAGCTAATTTTTACTGGTGTAGTTAAGAAGCAATGTACTCAAATAATAACAAATTTATTGTACTGCTTTGCCCGAGCTCTCAAAAATAAAATTCTTGGGCTTAAATGCAAAAAAAAAATGAGTACTGGAATGACACAGACCTTCAAGGAAATCAGAAATTTCAAAATAATTTTGCTATGTTAAACAAAAAAAGGTATCTTCTTCTCAGAGAGGGGTTGCTGCATCACATTTGCACAAAAATAAGCACACATAAAACTTTTACAGAGCTATGAGCATTAGATGACCTATTAAATGATCTCCAAACCAGATCTTAATAACTTTTTAATGTGATTAAAATTACCTCGTGCACAATCACAAATCAAAACCAGTAAGCGAAAGTGACAACTCTAATTGTCCCATTAAAATAATAATTTAAAAAAATAACTTCAAGACAGAAAGAATTCTCAATCTCGCCAACACTTGCAGAGGTTACAAAAAGCATTTCCAACAACCAAAGATGCTACCGGCGCCATGCAGCAGCACTCGGGCACATTCGAACCCGCAGGCACACGGCAGGAGGAGGTACCTCAGCGCACGCTGACTGGGTCAGGAACAGCTCGAGGCCGCGCCCCGGGAGCACCTCCCACACACCCCCGCCTCCCACCGCCGCCACCCCGAGCAAAGCCCCCGACAGCCGCGCAGGGCGCGCCCCGGCAGCCCGGCCTCGCTGCGGGGCTCACGGGCGGACGGGGAAGGCGGGAGCGGGAAGGGAGAGGAGACGGCGACGGGCAGGGAGAAGAGGCGCGAGCGGGCAGAAGAAGCAGGAGCACCGGCGGGGCGGGGGCGGCAGCGCGGGGGCTGCGCTCCCCGGTACCCGCGGACGGGCTCCGGCACTCACCGTCCGCACCCCCGGGCGCCGCACGGATCCCGCCCCGGCCCGCGGGGCCCTGGCAGACGGGAAGTGGAGCGGCCGAACTCCCAGTCCCAGCATGCCTGCGGGAAAACGCGCTTCCCGTCTCTCCGCCGCTACCGGCACCGCGCGGCAGCGGCAGCGCCTGAGCCGCGCCGGCGGCAAAGGCAGCCTCCGCCTTTCAAACCTGGGTAGGAAAAGATTAATTTCTGAGAAGCCTGGATAAAATAGCATTAACTTCCACTTTGCGTCAAAGCTCACTATTCAATTCTGTATAAAATGAATTATTACTATGCTACTAAAAGCAAACAAAATATTAATAAACATTACCATTCTGATTATGACTATGCTAGTTAGCTGCAGCTTCCTCATCAAGTATGTTTCAAAACATACTATGTATCTGGACATTTAAAAAGATGTTATTAAACATTATACCACTACCTCCCTAATTAAAATTTTAAAAATACTTAAGTAATGTTTTTTTATACCTGTAATCACCAAAAAAACCTTTCTTCCCAGCTACTGTCATTCTACAAAATTTAAAAAAAAAAAGGTAAAACTTTGGTATTTGGCACATAAAACATCACTGGGATTTGGTGTGGTAAATATTCCAAAAGACTGAAGACTGGACCGATCGATGGGTAGGATTCAGATCAAACCTGAGCGCCTGAATGACAACTAAATGCTTGTTAAGACCTGAGGACAGCTTCTGGCTCTGCTCCACCCGTGGGGACAAGAGGCAAGGCAGACAGATGGAAACCCACTTCCAGAGAACAGGACCCACCCTGGAGCTGGTCTAGTCTTCAAAGGGTCACAGCAAACAGCACCCTGAAATCTCAAAGGTGCTTCCCCAGGCCTGAGCCTGCAATGATGTGCCATGAGAGATGCCATCAGCCAGACACCGTTCCCACTGTACCTCACTCTTCTCCCATTATGACTTTTGGGGCTCAGTGAAATGAAATAGTAAAATTATACTTGCATTGGTACTCTAAACATGCAATTTGATACTTAAAAGTCTTGGGAGGGTACTCTCTGGGAGGACAACCAAGAGCCTAGTAAGAACATGAAACTGCAAGTAGACCACATGCTCCAAAATTGGTTTTAAAAGAAGAGGGTAGGCCAAGTAAGATCAAATCAGCTTCTACTCCAGCCAGTAATGGTTCTTGCATTAAATTCTCTGATTAAACATGATCATGTTCAGTTTTTTATTATGCCTTGTGGGTGAATGTTTTAACTTAAGTGTGAAAATAGAGACTGAAACAAAGTCCTACTCCCTCCCTACCAGGCAGGAAAGCACACAGGGGCTACACAGCCAAGACAGGGGCTGGACTCTGCGCGGTCAGCAGGGTTGCCAGGGACCAACCACCACAGGACCTGTCCATGCATCTCATATTCAAAACATGTAAGATACACTCTTTCCCTAAGTTTACCGTGTGCTTTTAGACTGCAATATGGAACTGAGTATGAAGGATGTGAAATCCCATTGCTGTCATTGCTGTCTGTGCTTCCGCCCCTCCTACAGTTTGTTTAGATGCCTTAAAACCTGCATGGTTGAAGCAGCAGCTGCTGATGCAGCTGGTGAGGACCAGGGGTTATGGGGCACAGGCTATTTGGGGCAAGGTGCCACCACCTTCCTCAGCTCCCACAGCAGCCCGCAGTGACATTGGGTGCAGAAGGGAAGAGTGACAGCAGAAGGACAGCTGGGCTTCTGGGCTTTGGGACAGACGTGATGGTCCTGTACTTTAAAACCTGGCACTCCTAACCTGCCAATTTAGAAACGGGAGGCAAAGGGATGGCTCATCAGACAGAAGAGGCTCCAGGCTTTACAACGTGCTCGGCTTGAAGGCAGGTCCATGCCCACGCGGGGGCCCTTTTTCGCCCAGGGGGCCCTCACTGGGTTTACTGGTGTGCGAGCATCTTGCCGCAGCTTCCACAGGAGTAAAGTGACACACGCAGCAGAAATAGCAAACTTGTTACAATGTATGTAACACTTTCATATTGCTCCCCGCTTTCAGCCCAAACAGTTCAGACTTCTGAATTCTTTCTGTTTGAAGGAAAAAATGGTGACAGAATCATATGCATCTTGAATGCAGTCCTGTTTATTAACAAAGCCTGTAGAGAGAGCTTTGTTTTGCCCTGCACAGTGGGATTAAATGACAAGAAGTTTTCGTGACTGCACTCCCAAACCTCACTTTCAGTTGGAGCTCTGCCTTCCCACAAAGCTCATTTCTTTGTTTATTCTCTCTCAGCTAGCCTACAAACGTTTCTTTTACTGCCTCCCTGCTTTCCTTTTCTTGCTGCTTTTAACACTGACTTGTAATATGGACACATCTAGATGCAAATTGAACCCCTGCTCCTTATTTACAATTTGCCTATTTTCAGACAGTGTTCTTTCCAGTGTTTGGACTATCAGGAAACAGAGACCTTTAGCTGTCAAGAACAGCCTTACTGCTTCAGACCAAAGGTCCACCTAGCACAATATTTGCCTGACCCTTCTCCATGATGCATCTGTTTATCGTTCAACCCAACCAGACGCATAACATGTCTTTTGCTAAGACAGAAACTAGGGTTCACGGAGTCAAGGCTTCAGCTGGTTGTAAAAAGCGCTGAAGACATGCCATGGTACAAATAGGCTCTGAAAATGATGCTGCAGGTGAAGCCAAAGCTGCCATCCCTGCCAATAATACTCCTGCTTTGTAAAAATCAGATACGCAATACAGCACTACTACAGCATATAGCAGAAAAAACCAGTGAATTGGGTACTGCATGTGGAAAACACACAAACTGTGATCAGTGACCCAGGTGACTGACATAATTAGAAGCACGCCAGAACAAAAAAGTGACAAACAAACACTATAGAGATATTCCTTATTACAGACCATACATCTAGACAGATTAACAAAACACTACAGAAACCAACAGCCCTTCACAAGAAGTGTCCATAAGCTGATGGCTCAGCTATAAAGAACTATAGAAAAGAACTTTATGTTTTCCTCATCTTTGCTATTTTCATCTCAGGAGGCTTCCTAAACGTACCACTTTATTTTTTTTTTTCCGAATTAGTAGTCCTCAAGTAACCTGACATCCAGGTTACTCTCTTCCAAGAAATTGTCTACTCTCTTGTTCCTTCTGGTAGCCAGAAAGGAAAGCAGCTTCAGCAAGGCTTGTGTCAAGTCAAGGACACGGTGCTTGGGATCTTCTCATAGCCATCTACTTACTGAGTACCAAATAAAATACATTAAGTACACAGATTTTATAATTGGCTCTTGTGAGTTACTGTTTCACACACACTTGCTTTACTTGGGGATATCTATCATGTTCATCATCTGCGACTGTAGGTGGGTAACCATATTATCACAGAACTAAGATACTTCGAAATAAATGCCAAAATATAATTAATATTTTTAAAGGTTAATTACATAAACAGAGATTTTAATTGAAGTCGCCTAGTTTATTTTCCCTGTAAGATGGTCCTTTCTAATTGGTTGTAACCCTGACAGTTTAACCAGTTTTCCTTCTATGTAATGCCACGGGCCATGCAGTTTTAGTGTTCCTGGTTGTTGGTGATTTTGGTTATGTTTTGTTTTTAAGAACGATTTTTGGGAATAACAAGAAAGAAAAAAAGACCGTAGACCTCCTTCGGTGAAGGAGCCGAGCGATGAATAAACGCCGCTGTTCTACGGGCGCACGATGGTGTTGGGAAGTTTTACATAACCAGCTGCTGAAAATGCCTTAATGCGACGGGGGCCGTCTCCGCTTGCTCAAAGCCTGGCTGCCAAGTTTGCTGTTGTTTCCTTAAATACCAGCCAGGGCACGGCAAGTCCGCAGAGCCTCCCCGAGCCCCGCCGCCGGCAGAGGCTGCGCTCCTTCCCAACGCCGCCTCCCTCCCAGGCTTGCGGGCAGCCTGGCTCTCCGAAGCGGCTGTTTGAGCGCCGAGAGCAGAGCGCTTCAGCCGACACTCCGGGAATCGCACAGGGAATCACTCAGGGAATCCTCACTCCCTACCCTGCGGCCGGGCGGGCGGAGGGGGTGTCTGTGAGGGGGAACGGCGCTGCGCTTGCGCCGAGGGGACCCCGGCGGCCATTTTGCAGCGTCAGGCGGGCGGCGAGGCCGCCCCGGCAGCTGCGCAGAGGGGCCCGGGGGAGCCGGCGGGGAGGGCGGGCGGCGCAGGGCTATGAGTTAAAGAGCCGCCGCCGCCGCCCCGCCGAGTTCGGGCTTTTCCTCCTTGGCGTTCCCCCTCCTCCCGTCCCTCGTACCGACAGCCGCCCCTCCCGGGCCACCCCCACCCCCGCCAGCCGTGCCTGTCCCGGGGCCGCCCGCACCATGCCGTCCGTGCCGCTGCCGCCCAAGGAGAGCAACCTCTTCAAGCGGATCCTGGTGAGCCACCGGCCCCGCTCCTCTCTCCTCCTCCCGCCGCTGCTTCTCCCTCCTTTTCGCTCTCGCACGCCGGCCTCGCTCGGTGCCCTCCGGGTCACTTCGCCCGCCGCCGGAGTTGGCCCCGGCTGAGCGCACGCGGATGCGGCGGCCGCGCTCGCGCGGGGGGAGCCGGGCTGCCGTCGCCTCCTCGCCCCGGTTCGTCCCCGCTTCCTTCCTTCCTTTGTCTGGGGCCCGCCGCGCAGGCCGGGCAAGCCGCCCCTGCTCGTGTCGGCGGCCGGGAAGGGCTGGTGTGGCCCCCGGCCGGGCGAGGGCGGGAAGGAGGGAGAGAGCTAGGCAGCCTCTCCGGGCCGCCGAGCGCCTTCCTCCCGCCCGCCGCGGCGACTGCGGGGCGAGCCCGGGCTGCGCCGCCGCTCCCCCGCTCCCCTCCCCGCGCAGCGCGGAAGGAGAAGACCTCGAAGCACGGTGCGAGTGTAGCAGGGGTTGCTGTTACTTGGTTGATTCCCATCGGCGCTTCATTTCCAGCGAGAGCGTCGTGTCTGGTGTAGGGACCGGGTTAAAAGTAGTTCGCTCGCTCAGCAGTTTTGAGTGTAGTTGAAGACGTCTGGTGGATTGAAGTATCCTGCTTCTGTGCGTCCTTTGGAGGACTTGTCTCAACTCCTTTGTGCTGGGCTACTTCAGCTCTTTGAGATTTAATGGTGCAAAGGATGTTTAGTGTTTGTGAGATAACTTTGAAGAAGGAGGAGCTCACTTCAGCTGTGAGTTTCTAACTCAGTCACTGTATACTTTATCATGCTACCACTTTAGGGAAAGTAAAAGCCCCCACTCCTCCCTCCCCAGACAAGAAAACACCACACTCCCCTTTTCACGAACTTGTCAGCGTGATAGTAATGGAGTTCCAGCCTCAAAAAAACTGAGGTGTTTTGTGTCAGTTTACCAGTCTGCAGGCAGAGGACGTCTATGCAGCACACTAAGTAATCCTGCTGGCAGGCACAGATTTCTTCAGTTCTCTCTGAATTGGTTAGCTAGTTTCTATACTTTGTGGTTCAGAGGTGGGCATTTTGGCTTCAGGGAGCTGAGCTCAAACAGTGTGTGTAAGCCCGTGTACTCTGTATGGAGCTGGTGTGTTTCAGCAGGTGCTTTAGAGCTGTTTTCTTTTGCCTGCTTTGCGTAGTATGCAGGTTTTAAAAAACTTAATGGTTCTTAATGGTGATTTGTTGCTTACTGCATGCTTATGGTATGCATCTTAGTAAGTCATTCTAGCACTCCTCTTTCTCTCTGCTAAAAATAAGTGACTAATATTAGAACAGTTAAGTGATTATTCTTACTAGCAGCAGACAAGTTCACAGTAGCAGCCACTTCTAAAGTTTTTTTTGACTGAATTATAGAATAGCTTCTCTGGAGATCATATTTTAGACATTTTCTTTCTTTTTTTTTTTTATTAAACAGTGGATAAAATTGGAAATTAGTGCTTAGGCAAGGAGAAGACATACCTAAAACTCAGAGATTTACTTGCTTTCTAAAACTTTGAGAAGCCTTTAACTGGTGCTGTGTAGTGGCCAGTTGTAGTTCTGAAAGCGTTGATCACAAAATTACTGCCTTGTCTCTTCAGATATGGTCACTTCTTGAAACTTAATTTCTTATTACTTTTTTTCTAGCTAGCTCTGACTCTTTCATGGTGCACTTCTTTCTGGAATACTAACGTCAGCATAGTACAAATGGAACCCTTTGGTTGCTTGACATGTCTCAGAGTATTTTTGTATAGTAGTATAGCTTGTGGTGCTAAAGGCTCTTTAACTGAACCAGCTTTTGCTTACTCTGGCACTGCCAGAATACTTAAAATGCCCATAGTATCCCTAGTAATTTCAAAAATTGGGGGCAGGGATTATGTGGGAGGCTGCATAATAAGACCCTACAAGCATGTAGTGATTTAATCACTTGGAACAGATGCAAGGAAACTGTACTCATATATTAAGACTTAAGTATTTTTATGAATGCTCTGCAGAGAATTAGCAGTTGTGAAACGGGAAACTCATTTGGAGATCATGAGAAATCCTTTGCAGTGACTTGGTGTGTGTATGTAACATATGAGACAGGTTATCAACGTTCTGAACAAGATACCCACGTAACAGCAAAGCTGTCAGAGCTGCCCTGACTAGTGTGGCCTCTTGGAGTTCAATGTAAGCTGGGAAGTCTGCTTGAGAAGCTGAGTAAATAGTCTTTAAGCCACATCAGTTTGTGTGCTTGCATGCTTGGCAGTGCTTGAACAAGCTGATTTAAAACTAGCAGCTATGTGATTAGGGAAGTAATAGCAATTGTAGCTTAGGTAGTAGTTCTAGTTGATCAGGACTGCTGTAAGGTAGTGCTAAAACCCCTTTCTTGCTCTATCCTGTCTTCTGGTTTTGTTTTGTTTCTTAGGCCATACTTCCACCTCTCTGCAGAGACCTTTTCAGTCTAGTTACTCTTCCCTGGAAGATCTATTGGTGCTTACAGGTGTGATGTTGTTTGGGAGGAAGGGGCTGAGCAGCTTCAAGATCTTCTCTTCCACTTAACAGCCTCACAGAAGGCATGGATGAAGTATTTGCATATGTTCCCCTCTCATGGAAGGAGAAAAGCATCATAAGTAAGAATTAATACAGGAGTGCTTGTGTGTTTCTTGCCAATTAAAGTCAGTCTTCAGCTCAGGTGACTTTGTAAGTGAATGGGGCAGATGCAGTCTAAAATAAACATACTCATGGTAACTTAGAAATGCTTCTTGTTAGGGTTGAAGTTTGGTATCATGTATTTGGTGTTAACTTCTAGTAATCTTAGCCTGATCTTCTATTTCATGTATTTAAAATTGAGTTGTAAACTTGCCTTCAGGGTATGTGTCAGTTTAAGCAGCTTTGATGCTTTTTTTCCTTCACCCAAGAATCCATACTATAAACTGTCTCAGAGTTAAACATTGGCTTTATGGAATCAAATCAGCTCTGTGTGGACAGGGCATGGCAGTAGTCTTTGTAAGTGCATTAGAGGAAAGCCTTGGGGTTCTTGTCATGCTTTCATGGCTCACTTGCCAAATTGTTTTTGTTTTTAAGAAATGCTTACAGTCTTCTAATAAGTATTGGTGTCAGCCCAAGATCATGCAGTATAAGGTATGGTCTGATGTTTGTTTCATGCCTAATAGAACTGTGGATAGCATCATGCCTGTAAATGACTAACACTTTGATTTCTTAGCAAATTCCACGTATTAGTATTGCATAAAATAAGGTTTGCTGCATTAATTGCAGCTGACTTCAACTAGTAAGACACAAAATGTCTGCAAGTATATAGCTTTTTAGCAGTGACTTGTTGCTGCTCAGTTCATTCAGGCATGTATTTTCTGTTTTTGAGGGTAAGGAAATGTTAGAAATTATTTAAAGTGCGTTGCCTGAGGACTTGCTCACTTTCTCTGTAATGTCCTTTTTGTTCTCCAACTTCTTCAATAATCTTAAGAGGTTTTTTCTTTGATAAAATATAAATATACAGGTGTTTGTAGGATTTAATTAAATTAATTCTTATGCATAGAATTCTAAAAGCTTTTTTAAAATTTTATTTAATGATATAATAATGGTTTATAAGCATGCAGCTAGTCAGTCTCCTAGGAATGACATGGGGGAGTTAATGAACTATTAAACTCGATAATTGGGAAGTTTTGTTACGCTAATTAGGGCCTCCCAAATGAGATAAATACCATAGCTGAGGGTAGCCATTATAATCCACTACTGGAGCAGTGGAAGTTTGAAGTCTCTAACATTAAAGATCCCTTCCTTTTAAAGATGGGAGTTTGGAGCAGTCACTTAAAATATTCTGGTGTAACTTAAGACTGATTTTTGGTGTGGTTGTTACTTGTGCTGCCAAGGACAGGCAGCCAAGGAAGAGTGTAGGCAGTTTCCTTGATACAGACTTTCAAATGAGGTGGTGAGGATGCCTGGCCGGCTGCGAACTACTGAAATGACAGAATTGTGGAAGATAAATGCCAGGCTAATGGTAACAGTCAGTAAGAGTTCTGTAAGGGAAAGTCACACTTCACATTTGTCAGTGGTTTTAGAGTCTCATTTGGAGAAGAGTTTATCCCAAATAGACATTCTTGGTTAATTTTTCAAAAGGAGTTTGTGAAGGTCATCATGCAAGGCTCAGAAAGCAGGCTTCTGTGGAATGCTGTGGGTTGTTTCTTCACTCTGGAGTTTTATTCATACTTTTCTTTTTAAAAAATAGTAATTTTTCAGAATTAAGACCCTTTGTGTTTTATGCTAGAGTTTTTTCTTATTTGGCTGTTTACATGGAACAGAACAAGCACTGAATAGCAAGAAGAGTTCAGTTCTAAACTATTTGTAGCACAAAAAGTGAAGGCCACCTGAAAACGTCCATGTTTCTGGAGGAAGCCGAGTCATAACAAGTAAAATTGGTTGTAGATGAATGTTAGACTTGGAAATCCTAATTTAATATAGACCTAGTATGGGCTGTGAGATGGATTGCCCCTAAGATTTGGGATTTTTAGAGGTATTTGAAGTTCTATTAAGACAGTCCACCTGTACACTGAAATCTTGGGAAAAGGAAGATGCTGATATGCCACTGCCCAAGTACGCTGCAAGTCTACATTTGCAGCACAGTGTGCTTTGCGCTTTCCCCTTGTCCTGCCCCGAGGCCTCCTCAGAAGGACGAGTATGAAATTACCTTCTAGAGGGAGAAAGAACTTAACAGAAGATTCAGAAGTCGAGCAATTTGGAGAAGTTAAGTAGGGACATGCCTATTTCCGAGCTATCATGATGCATTTTGATTTTGGTAGAAATGGTGGCTGCAAAGTAGCAGGCTCCCAACAAAAAATTGTTAAAAATAAGGCAGTTATACTGTGGAACCCTTTGCTGCATGATGTATTAGCCATATAAAAAGATGTGGACACTTTGAGGGGTGCATGGTGGTGGCAGTGCCCTCTTTTTTTGGGTGTGTGAAGATATACCCTTTTGCTTGAAGTGTTGGTGAGGCACAAATAACTGGAGGCCGAGAACATTCTGGTGAAAACTGCAGTAGTCCTTGTCTTACTCATAGGCCTCTCTCTGCATCCAGCACTTTTTTCTTACCTCCAGTGGCCTGTACCAGGTGTGTCTGATTGCTGCTCTGATCTGTTGTGGTTCATGCGATTTTTGGCTGAATCACTGTATTGTTAAGTATGGAATGTCATGATTAAATTCATGTTGAAGGCTTGCATTGGTAATTGTCTTGAACTTGCTCGAAGATGCCTAAAAAAATCATAACTTTTAAAGCCTGATGTTTATTTTAGTGTGTATTGTATCAGATCCCACAAAACAGCGCTGATGTTCATAGTTTCATTTACTTAACTGCTCTCAGATGCAGTTCCACTAGGTTGTGGAGCCACCTGCTTAGCCTGAGTTCTTGCTAAGCAAATTACAATTCATCCCAGGAGATGTGGCAGATTGGTCTGTTCAGTACTTCTGCACAAAGTGCAGATTGAAAACTAGTGGAAAATGTCTGACGGGGCTATGACTTCTCATTTCTAGTATTGCTGTTATGGTTTTTGCTTTGCAGGGGCACACGTGTTCGTAAGCAGGAGAAGACTGACTTAAGTCATGCAGTGTAAAAGTTACAAACAGTATTTGTCAGCAAGAGTTCTTTCTACTCTGTTTTCTTGTTTCTGCCCTTTTGAAGCAATGCATGTTCTAGGAATTCAAATTGTATTGAGTGTGTGTGCACAGCATGAAATTAGTTGGTCTTAATTTAAGGCAAGCTTATTGACAATAGCTTCCCCTTTTAAAAGAGGTGTCGTTTATAGGGCTGTTAAAGATGTCTATGACAATAAATGGTGAAAAAACATTCTCTTATCATACATACTCTTTCCCATAATAAATACAATATCAATTTTATTCTGGCAATAATAAAGAATACAAACAGCAGTGATTACAGCTGTTACTACCAGCTGCATTATGTAACAAGTTTTGTGTCTTCTGATGATTTGAACTTGAATAATTGTGCAAATCTGGTTTAAGGGACAAAAATTCTGTTGTATACAGAGTATCACAATAGCAAAAACTTAGATATTACTGTGACATTAATACATTGATCAAAATGTTACCACCATGTAGTGCTGGCTGCTTGTTCTGTTGTACACCACTGTCTGTGTTCTGACTCAGCACTGTTCTGCATTGCTAAGTCCCCAGGTCTGGGGAAGAATGACGTGGCCTGTCCATTTTGGCAATCAGAGCAAGCAAGGATGTATCTAGCTTGTTGTCCTTGTCTTATTTCGGATGATGAGGTTAACTGCTCTTACCAGCAGAGTAAAAGCAGGCATGGGGTAGCCATGCTTATGTAAAATCCTAGTAGGATATGGAGAATGGGTAGAAGAACATGTTGATACTCTGGAATGGTTACCCTGGGACTAGAAATTTAAGATGCTTGAGACAGGGCTTTCTTGGCCTCCATCACCCAAAGCCCCTTCCAGCTGATAGGTTTTTTTCATTCTCTAAAACATCAGCAAACTGAAATCAGTGTGGAGAAAGGGATGCTGTTTGGAAAACCTCACGAAGAAGTTTCTAGTCTGTCTCTGAACTTCAGTGGTATCATGATGGTTTCTTTTCATGTATCAGTATTGCAAATATCCATATATTTTGTAATACAAGGAGCATTTCCAACACAGATGCTGAACTCGTCAAACAAGACAGACAGACAGACCTTGCTATCAAACTGGTGAATAATTTAATAATTATTTCTTAGCTTAGAAGTAGTAGCTACTGAGTGTTGCCTAAAGTCTAAAGTACTTAGACAACTAATTTCATCAGCTGCTATAAAAAATAGACTGTCTGTTATATGCTGATGACACTGTTTTGTAGATGAGCAGTAAAACAAGGCTTTTTAAAAGGTCCAAGTGCTAAATGCCAGTTAAGAATACTGACAGTGTGCTGATGTTCCTGTATTGATTGTGCCTGGTTTTGGTCAGAAATGTGAATCAGTAATTTGATCAGCCCCAAAGTACTTGTCAGATAGCTCCCAGGAAAAGGTGCTGATCAGAATCAGTGTCATTGATAACTCTGAGGGGCTTTTACTACTGAACTTGATCACCATTGTGACTGCGGGAGATTTCCAGCATAACTGACTTCCAGCATTCTTTCCATAAGGCTTGATGTGTAAGCCTTTTTCCCTGGGCTCTGATGTTCCACACATAGTCCTTGGTTTCCTTCCTTAAGCAGCACTGCCATCAGTGTTACACAGCGTGGAGAACATGAATAATTTTTTAAAATGAATCCTAGGTGTTGCCAAAATCCCCTCTGAGTTCTACACCAAAATCTTGGCAACAGGAGCAAAGACACTACCTGGCAAGAAGAGTGTTGAAACTGCTGAGTGCGGAGAGGTCTGCAGGCAGGATTATATGGAAGTACAGTTAACAGGGAAGACTAAAACAAGTGATGTCTTAAAGAAGTCTAATTGAGCAGTGGCTGAGGGAGCTGTGGTTGTTTAGCCTGGAGGAAAGGAGGCTCAAGGGAGACCTTATCACTCACTACAACTGCCTTAAAGGAGGTGGTATCGAGGTGGGAGGCAGTATCTTCTCCTGGGTAACAAGTCACAGGACATGAAGAAATGGCCTCAAGTTGCATCAGGGGAGGTTTAGACTGGATATGAGGGAAAATTTCCACACTGAAAGGGTGGGTAAGCACTGGAACATGCTGCCCAGGGAGGTGGCTGAGTCACCAACCCTGGGAGTATTTACAGAGGCATGTAAATATGGCACTTGGGGACATGGTTTAGTGAGAACATGGCAGCTGGACTTGACAGTTGTAGAGGTCTTTTCCAACCTAATGTTTCTATCATTTGTTCTTCTAATAAAACTTGAAGCTGTATTTATTAAGTTATGTTCAAATTGTTTAATTGGTTTGAAATGCTTATTTTTCTTATTGGTGGTTCTGATGCTCCATCATGTTTCTGGCAAGGCAGCCTGTTGATGCACAGACCTGTCTTTACAGAATGTGGGCTGTACAGGTAGGATCAGAGAATAATGTTCAAATGTTGGTTTGGATTTTGGGTTTGATAAGTTCTTGTCGAGAGACAGCAAAACCAATTTTTAAATTGCAGTATTGTTGTTAAAGAAATTGCACATAGAATTATAGAGTAGCTTGGGTTGGAAGGGACCTTTAAAGGCCATGTAGTCCAACCCCTCTGCCATTAGGACTGATATCTTCAACTAGATTTGGTGGCTCAGAACCCCTTGAATGTTTGCAGGAAGGGGTCATCTGTCACCTCTCTGGGCAACCTGTTCCAGTGTTTCACCAGTATAAACATAAAAAATGTCTTGTGTCTAGTCTGAATTATCTTTTAGCATAAAAACATCACCCCTTATCCTATCACAAGATGCCCTGATAAAAAGTTGTCCTCATCTTTCTTACAAGCCCTCTTTACACAAGCTCACCATCAGATGGGTCAGTGTACAATTTGGATTGAACTTCACTGTAGCTTTATTACAGTCACAGACCATCTTAAACAGCTTTAAATTATTAAAATGTATAAGCTGATCAAGGAAGCCTGATGGCTGTGTTTAACACTATTTGGTTTGATGCAATAGCTGTCCTATTTCTTTGGATGTGATACTACTCTTTATCTGGCCTTCACATAAAAATGCTTTGTGAAATAATACATCACTTGAATACCTTCAGAGGCACTGGGGCCATGGAGTGAGGAAGGGAATTGGGTGCTGCAGCTGCAATCTCTCCTTGAGTCACCAGTTGAGATTATTTTTTGTTAAGATGACTTCTTGGATGTGAGTGTTAATGCCTGAGATAATGGGATGTTCTTCAGCCATAAAATTGCCTGACTGTGTATTAAACTATGTATGTGAAAAATGTAACTGTTCTCTCAATGCAGGGCCTTTTTCAAAGTAGCAGATGCTATGTCTGGGGAGATGTAGTTTGTAAAATCATCCATGTACTAACCTGATGTTGTAAGTAGTTAAACATAAGTAAGATGTAAATGACATATGTGATTGAGTAGTGATATGTGAAGTCCTTCTGTTTTACAAGTAATGCTAGTGATTCAGATCCTTGATTCTGTTTATATTTAATAGTGGAAGGGATTTTAGGTCTTTAAAAAAAATTGACATCATACAAAGAAATAGAATTTATGAATGGCATTTTGCTAAGTAGATGCAGAAAGGCACTGAAAATCAAGTCTTTTCTTGTTTTTCATTGTTGTATGCTTGTTAGTAGTATTTTTTATCTTTACAATTGCAGTTGATTCTTAGATGCAGTGCCAATTTGACATCTGTGTAGAGGCACTTGATACTTACCTGAAAGTACATCAAATGGTATCTAGCTTAATTGTATGGCAGTCTGAAGCAGTTTATATCTTTGAGTTAGTGTTGAAAAGGGGAATAAATGAGATTTTTGCCAGATGAGGTAGCATCCTTCCAGGAACATTTGGTAGCAAAAGTTCTGGATAACATTTTGGCCTTGCCACAATTTCCCTTTGAGGTTTCAAGTCTGTAAACATTCATGATTTGGCTTTAGTTTTAGCAGGAAATGATTGCCATAAAGGGGTGATGGGGAGCATCACATTAAGCACAACAGATAAGGCAGTTAAAAAAACCCAACTCAGCATATTTAACTTGAGCTTTTACTGTACCAAAGACTTAATGCAGTGGGACAGATACTAGTGAATGCATTTCAGCTACATTTGACCTGGTAAGTAAAAAACTTGAGAACACATCAGGCTTCCCAACTATGAAATGTCCATCTGTGCTACAGAATGAGATGATATCATATGCCATCAAACTCTGGTCCTCTATAAACAAAATACAGGTGGAGCATAATGTGCTCATCTACAGGTTTTGGACAGACAAGTTTGAAAGTAGTCTTTTCACATGGTTTGGATGCTTTAAAAGCTTCAGGCTTTTCCACGTAACTGAATCTGTAGACCTTTGTGTGTGTGTATATATATGGATATTTGACGAGAAATAATTTGTATTGCTGAGCAAAGCCCTTTTTTCTTCTTCTGGTATGCATTTAAGCCAATTGGTTATTGGTATAAATACAAAACTCATTTACAAATGCATGTTCACATATGTGTTTGGAGGAAATGGGGCTGGGAAGCCACTCTTTTGATTAACCAGCAAGACTTGACCCATAAGTGGGGAATTGCATAAAATTTCATTTTGTACTGATTAATTATGTTTCTGTAGTTAGACCCTCTTTCATCTAGTAACAAGCAGGTGGTCAAATGCTTTGTTTGGTTTTGAGCTAAAGTGTTTACTGTCAAGTATTATGAGTACAAATATAGTCTTATGAGGAGGTGGCTGAGGAAACTGTGATTATTTAGCCTGGAAAAAAGGAGGCTACAACTACCTGAAAGGAGGCTCTAGTAGTTGGGGTTGGTCTTTTCTCCTAGAAGCTTCAGGACAAGAGGAAATGGCCTCAGGTTGCACCAGGGGAGGTTTAAATTTGATATAAGGAAAAATTTCCTCACTTGAAAGGGTTGTCCAGCATAGGAAGAGGCTGCTCAGGGAAGGGGTTCCATCACCAACCCTGACGATACTTAACACGTGTAGATGTGGCACTTAGGGACATGGTTTAGTGGTGGACTTGGCAGTACTGGATTAAAAGTTTGGACTTAGGGCTCTAAGAGGTCTTTTCTCAACCTAAACTAAGGATGCTGGTTGTCTTATCAGCAAGCCAAAAAACTGAAAATTGAACTTATGCTTCCTCTCAGTGTGGAGTGCATTAATTTCGCTCTCCCATTCATCTGTTGGGCTTTAGAAAATGTGTTCTTGTCTGTCCTCCAGAAATCACAGTTGTCTCTAATTATCTTAAATTCAGTTCTTATTCTAGGCCTGAGACTGAACTCTATAGGATAAAAATGTCAGCACAAGGATAATGGATGTGATTTTCTCCAGTAGTTAATCTATTTTAAGTGCACACTTGACTCAAATAGCTTCTGGTTAAGCACTGCTGTATATTTGGGGTTTCACTCAACATTGCAAGAGTTGTAGAACTGTGGATGAATATTCATATTACAACTTTTTAAGGCATACTTCAGTAAGTTTAGAAAACATACTTGGCACATTCCTAGTATTTTCCTAGGATTCTTTAAAAATGATACTGAGCATCTTAGATGATGAATAGGAGAATTTCATCTTCCCCTCAAGTTTTGCCACAACCTAGGTTATTTCTGGCAAAAGATGCTGAAACTAGTTCTCAGTTAAAAAATCTCAGAGCTTTTCTGTTGCTGTTGTTTAAATGCGAATTCCCATATTATAACTGCTTCTGATGGGAAATCTCTCACCATCCTGCCAGAAGTCAGCCAGGCAGATCAACCTGATCTACTATCAAGGTTAGCTCTCCTTTGTTTTGACCTCTGATTTAATCTGCACATAGTCATGGTTAACTGCAAGTCTCTTGAGTTTCAGGCAACAAGAACCTAAAAACTGTCTGCAGTTAAGCCCTTCCCCACAGACTGGGAGAGGACCCTTGTTTTGCTACCTTAGCCAATTACCCTGAAGTGAGCATAGGTATGTTTCTGTATCGCTTTTACCCTGTAATGGGATGATCTTTTCTGATTGCAAAGGAGTAACTGTACTCCATATGAATTTAACACAGATTTTGCCTTTGTCCTGGAAGATTGATGGAGTGGGAATGATCTAT
Organism: Gymnorhina tibicen; assembly: GCA_013399875.1. Lineage (NCBI taxonomy): Eukaryota > Metazoa > Chordata > Aves > Passeriformes > Artamidae > Gymnorhina > Gymnorhina tibicen. The sequence goes on along the minus strand of VXAZ01006690.1, from coordinate 2,092,178 downwards.
GAGAGACTGTTAAAGCACTCAAGGACATAACTGAAATGACATAGATTCTCCTGAGAATAGCTGTCTAAATTACAGCAGGACAATATTCCTTATTAACTGAAAATGGTGCCAAGTTAAGCCTGGTTTGGTGGTTTTCCTATAGTTAAAAAGCTTAGGTGACCTTAAATCACTTTCATACTTACTGACACAGGCATGGCTTTAACTGGTTTAAACAGATTTGTTTTAGTGATTCACTGTAGTGATCAGTAGTTGATTTAAATTACTAAAACCATACTGATTTAGGTACTATCTTCCTAAAGAAGAAAAGGGACCCAGGTTCACATTTTGTTTGTTCCATATGTTCCCACAGTTGAACCACATTGTTTGCCAGTTTACCTAGTAATTAGGTAAATGTATTCTAAGTAAATCTATAAGTAGCCCTTAGCTGTACTGTTCCAGGTAGAATTGATGTTTTATTTTTTTAATACCCAGGTAAATTCTCCCACCCTGATATCTCTCTGTCAGTTTCTGAGGTTATAATAATAGTTTCTTTCTTCTTTCCAAAAGTGTATATTGGCAACTAGGAAAGTCTTCTGTCTTGATGTCTTGCTCTGGGAAGTCACTAGGCCGGGGAAGTGGGATTTTGAAAGGAGTATCTAAATTCTGAGATTGTCTCCTCAAAAGTTCTGTTGAGTCAAAATTTCTAACTCTGCTTTCTATTTTAAGAATTTTTGAATTGAAGTAGATATTGCTACTTCCCTTTCCTGTTTCTTGAAAAGGAATTACTTTTTTTATAAAAAGTAGACCGTGAGGTAGAGTATTGGCTGCATGTTCTGAATGCTGAGAAAAGGAAAGTTGATATGAATAGCTGTGTTTGCCTAGAGTTTGTTAGCGGTCTGATCACCATACCTTGCTGGATGAATGACTGGATTTGTAATAGTATGGTAAGGCACTGTGGTTTTAAATGCATTTCAGTGATTGTATTTTGCCTCTTTTGCAGAAATGTTACGAACAAAAACAGTACAAGAATGGACTCAAGTTCTGCAAGATGATCCTCTCTAACCCAAAATTTGCTGAACATGGAGGTAACTGCAGACTCAAAGTTTTGGGGTTTTTTTGTCTCTTGTCATAAGCTTAAATGTATTATTAGTCTATATCGTACTACTGGGAAAGAAAGGAGCCTGTTGTGGAGTGTGACTCTGTTGTTATGACTGAATAATTACTCTGTATTTTCAGTCTTTGTGCATTCAGACCAGGTTTCCACTCTACCTCAGTCAAACACGCCTGTGCAGTGGGATGTTGAAGATGAAAATACATGGTGGAAGCTTCGGTGGAAGCAACACTTCAGTGAAGCTTCCAACTTGCCTTTCTGGGTTTCTGGGTCAGAATGCTAGTGTGGGTTTTTCTTACGTTCCTATTTAAAGCAAGCCCAGCCTTTTTTTGAATATTACATGAACGTGTTCTGCCAATAAATTAAAAATCTGGAGGGTTTTTTTGTCAAGTTCATACTCTTAAATTTTCTGTACTGCGTACCAAGTTGCTGCTTAAAGGAAGCAGAGTTAAGTACTGTTGCTGTTAATACCTGAAGCCGAAGACAGAATCTGGTGATCCTGTTCTGATAAATATTGTAGGAAACAGGGCAGCAAAATATTGCTTCTATTTACATCTGTTAAATTTTATTTACATCCTCAATAAGATACTCTAGTCTTACTGTGTCACAGGTTTCTCTTACATTATTCAGAGTCTTTCCTTCTGATACAGTGAGTTTTTCTGGTTTTTTTTTTTGCTGTTGAAGCAACCTAACACTGAGTGTGCATGTACTGTGTCAGTAAAATTATTTTCCTATTTGATGTTGTCAAACCTTGTCAAAATGTTTGACTAATCCTTTTCATGCTTCCATCTGTGTCTGCTGTTTCTTTGTTGTCTTCATTACTTCCCTAGAGATAAAAATAGGGGTTTTTTTGTTGCTTCAAAGCTAGAGTGGTTTGTTCAGCTCTGACCTAATGCATTTGTCTCTACTAGCACTTCTGTTTTTATAACATCTCAGTATACAGATCTGTCTTTTCTGCTCTTGCTGCCTCTTAAACTTTTCCAGGACAGCTAGATGCCTTGGCAATCCACATACTACATGGGCTTTGAGCCACTAATGGCTCTGAAGCTTGGGAGTAAAGCCTGGAAGGAACAGCTGAAGCAGAACTAAGCCAGTGAAATGATCTGATGGAAAGCTGCACTATTGTCACGCTTAGCTTCAGAGAAAAGGAGTTTCAGAAGTTTAGTAAGAAGGTGGCAAACATGGATTGGTGTGGCTGGGCAGTTATCTCTGTGGTGTGGGAAGGCAGGACTAGCTTGCTCCCCTTCCCACAGTGGAGATATTCTTTTTCAAACTTATTATTTGAAAGGTACCATTTTGGCTTTCTCTGTTCTTACAGTGTGGATGTAGGACAACTTAAAAACAACAACAAAAAAAACTTGACTAATTTTGGGTCATCATTTACTTATAGGTGTACCTTACAGAGAAAGCATTAAGTGGGTCTATCAATAAAACTTCAAACTGCTGTTACAGCTGACCTTGAGATCACGGGCTGTTGCTGTTAATACTGGGGAATAGGTTGTAGCTGGAGGAAAACCAGAGCATTATGATGAAAAAAGTGACTAATCTCCTGGCAGGGACCAAAACAAGTGGCCTCTTATTTAACAAAAAAACTGAAATATGAATCTTGAACAGCTTTCAGGCATAGTGCATGCTTTACATGCAACTTGCTTGCCGACTGTGTACCTTGAAGAATGGGGAAAGCAGGAGAGCAATAGTCATACCAATCTACTGTTTGAAATCTTGTGCCTCTCAGAATGTTGCTTAAAATGTTATTGCATTGAGAAGGTCTCTTACACTCCATGTATGGTAGCAGGAAATACGCTTCCCTTAACTAATGCTTTTTAAGAAGTCTGTAACAGGGGAACTGATTTTGACAGAGATTTTTTTCTTGTGGTATGGCACAGCCTATTTTCCCTTGGTTTTCGTATCTGGAACTTTAATACACACTGAGGAGCTCTCTAAATTTGCTTTAGCTTATTGTTACCTCCCTTGAAGCCAGCTAAGTGTATTTTTTAATTAATAAAAGTTTGTGTTGTCTTTGTTCATCACATCTGTATGATACTCTACAAGTCTTAAAAAGACCAGTTTCAAGAAAGGAAATGCTTCTGTGTAACAGTCTTCAGCTGTGCTAGGCTGCTGTCCTGATGTAAATTAAATGGGGGACTTCACTGTGTGACAACTTCAAAGGATATCTGCACTGTGGAGCTGGCATATGGGAAGTCAGAAACATAAGTGTCTGATACTTCTTACAGAGACACTTGCGATGAAAGGACTGACCTTGAACTGCTTAGGGAAGAAGGAAGAAGCGTATGAATTTGTTCGTAAAGGACTTCGTAATGATGTGAAGAGTCATGTCTGTATCCTTTGTAGTACAAAACCTGATTGGTTTGCTATGACACACTATGGATGGAAATCTAAGATGTTGAGATTGTGACAAAGACTTCTGATGCACAAAATGCTAAGTTTCCCTTTTGTCAATGAATCAAGCGGAGCTCTGTGTTTATTCCTCACTGTAAAATCTGGAGTCTAATTGAGAATACACATAAGCAAGAGAGGAAAAGTAGAACTTGTACACAAATTACATTGTTACAATGAAACACTTCTATGAGTAAGAATTCCTACTGTAATTATGGTAGCATGTTTTAAACAATAAATCTCGAGGAATAACTTATAGTCTTGTGGAGTTTGGATAATTTAATTTGTGTAACAATGCTCAGGGGGTTCTGAATGTGAGTTAAGCAGTAAAGTCTCATTAAAAAAAATACTTGAAAGCATTTAATATTTTACAGTGTGTGAGTAAAGTCTGGCTGCAGTAATCCATCTTCATTTGTAAGTGTACTGATCTTCAAGGAAGATGTCAAGTTGTTAGGTCTGTAACACAAGTGCAGTGCAGTTACTTTGTGAAAATTATAAATGTATCTTCCTTAACCTGCATTAGGTTGGCATGTCTATGGTCTTCTGCAGCGTTCGGATAAGAAATATGATGAAGCCATCAAGTGTTACCGGAATGCACTCAAACTAGATAAAGATAATCTACAGATCTTGAGAGATCTCTCTCTGTTGCAGATTCAGATGAGAGATTTAGAAGGATATAGAGTAAGTATTCTCTTTGAATTCCCACTTCCTGCTGTTATGTTATTATTCTCTTGTTCTTTTCACTGTGAAGCCTTTTATTGGTAGTATTTCTGTTGCTACTTTTTTTTCTGTTTCAATAATGTTTTAAGCTGTTGTTTAGGAAAGAAAAAGATACTGCAGTAGAGCTCTATATAAGGTTGAGAACAGAACTAGAAATATTTGTTCTGTTCAATTGGATTCACCAGTCACCTTATAGTTCTTAACTCATTTTTCACTAACATAGTAAGAAAAAGGGGCAATACTTAGATTAGCAAGTGGAAGTACTTACCATGCTATTGTGAGCACTACAAATGGTGTTTTGGGTGCAAAAGCTGAAGGTGTTTTTGCTAAAAAATACACTATCATGTTTGTTGTGAGTATGTGGGTAACTGCCCCATGATGACTGATTCTGGAATCCCAGGGGTGATTATTATTATAAATAAAACCTTATAATTTGTCTGAAAGCAGTGAGTAGTTTCAAAACAGCTGAACTGATTTGTCTGTTTCATGTGAAGTAGAGGACTGGACTGTGGGCTTTCCATCAGTTGGTCTCTTTACTAAGGATGTTAATTCCTGTGAATTTGCTAATGCAAAGGCAAAATAAAATAGCTGACTTGAGTATATGATTTGAGTCGGGAAGAAGTTCTGAGAAGTGTTGCAGTGGTGTGTGAGGACCTTGTGCCTAGGCATGAGGAGAGTGAATACCACTCTTTCAGTGGCAGTGAGCTCCTGCTTTCTAGTGGGAAGTGCTCTCTGAGATTTCAAAGCTCTATCTTGGGAAATAATTTAGGCCCATAAGAGGTGCTCTTGAAAGTGACACCTTCTGTGTCTCCACAAATAGATTTTATGCTTTGTTCCATGACTTACGTATTTAGAATGTAGCTCCCAGATTTATCAAACAGAAATGTGCTGCTTTTCCCCATGTTATTAGAATTTCAGAGATTACCTAGAGCTTTTAAAAGTTCTCTTAAAATATTCGCTGTCTTGGTGTTAAATAATGGTAAATGTGTAGTAACTCCAGTTAAAAATTCTTCTTTTAAAATTGTTTTACTGAAGGAGACAAGATACCAGCTGCTTCAACTGCGCCCCACACAACGCGCTTCCTGGATTGGATATGCCATTGCATACCACTTACTAAAAGATTATGATATGGCCTTAAAATTACTTGAAGAGTTTAGGAAAACCCAGCAGGTAAGATTTCCTGGTCTGGAAAACACTTTTTGTATAAGGGATAGAATCTGAGGAATTCGTTCTTTGGAAATAGAAATTAGTTATAAATTAGGAAGAAATTTATTCGTGGAGCTTTCTGCTTTGAGCAGAAAGATTTCCAGGAGCTTAGCAGCAGACACAAATTATACAGGAACACTTTTCGCCCCTGTCAATAAACTGTTAGGGTTGAAGATACAAGAGAAGTCTCATGAGGAGAAGCTTAATGTTTGTGAGACTTGTAGCTAGAGAAAACCTGTGATGATCCTGCCCCTTTATAGTAGGTGAAACTACAGAAAATAGTTTAATATTTTGGATGTGTTTGTTTACCCTTTCTCCTGCCATTGTCTGGATGCCATTACATCTCTACAAAGAATGAAATACTGTCAGTGGTTTGTATGCCTCTGTATATAATAAGCTTAAAATCAATGCTTGGTTTCAGAGTAACATGAAAGTGTAGCTGAAAATTCTTTGATCAGACTTGGTGTTGCTGAGACCTGAGTAAATCAAATGTTACAATGCTGTAATCACAGAGTATAAACTTTTTTGAGAGAGAGACTATTCCCTTGTTCTGTTAGTGGTAATGCAGAGCTATAAAGTCTAAATTATCAGAACAGAATGGATGTGTTGATTATTCTGTAATGTGGAAAGAAAAAGAAACATGTTTATAGATCTGTTCAGCTGGGGAGGCATCTTGGAAGTGCTGTGTGAAAATACTAAGATATTACCCGACCTCTAAACTGTGAGTTTTTAAAACAAAAATCTCATATCCTTTCTGAGTTGTTATATATGGGATTAACTGTTAGAAAGGAAATAAATGGCTAGGAGAGACCAGTGTTTGTCTTGATAACGTATCATGGTCAAAAAAAGCATGTTGCAAGCTGGGTATATATAGTTTGATATTTCAAAAGAGCTGTAACGTCTGCATTGAATAAAAACTGAAAAGAGTAAGTTTTAATCAAAACTGGGTCATCTTCTGTGAGTGTTTGACAAGCAAGACGTCGTCACTCTCAAATGAGTCAGCAGAGCCCGGTCTGAGTTTGGTGTCAAAATGACTGTTCAAGTTAGAAAGAAAGAATATATAGTAGATGGAAAAACAGCAAATGTAGCGTAAGAAACTGTGGCTCTTCAAGGACTAAGAGAGCTTAGTAGTGGTATTGGCCCCTTGGAGAGAATGGAAATGATGCTGTTAGTGTGTTGTCTTTTCTAAAAAGCTGTGTGTAAATACGGTTGTTTGAGGGCCATCATGATAGACTGTTCAGTCTAGTGACTAAGCCGGATTCGTACTGTAGATGAATGCATTAGATCAGTTGAGTCTGCTGTGCAAGTTACCACCATCTCGAATCTCACCCTAAAACAAAGATGATCCTAAGATGAGTGCAAGCACTGATGCCATTTTCTGATAAAACTGGAGATATTTGGGAAATTCCCATAAATAGGAAGATTGCTTGTACTTGCACAATGAGCTGGTTTAACTGTTGATTAGCATCATGTCAGTCAGAGGCAAGTGGTGGACAAGCTTCTTAAGCATTGAAAAGAAATATGCTACAAATGTTGGGCAACATCGTTTTGTAGGAAATTAGTCCTGTCAAGCCTGTCCTCTTCTTTTGAGATTGTACTTATTTTTAGTGTTTTGGAGGAGAAAAGACAATATACCACTTAAGTGTCTCTAACAAACGCATTAGTTCCATTTTTCTTGAAAATAGTCTTGAGCTTTGTTGTGCCAGCTCCCTCATGTGTGCAGGCCCAGGTAGAACCCCATACACTGGAAGAGAGAATCAATGTGTTGGGTCCAGAACAGTCAGGAGAGCCCAGGCAAACTCACAGCTCAGTTTTGCCATGCATTGGCTCTTCCACAATACTCCCCAAACGTACTGGTTTTGCAGTGTCTGGATTTTGCAGTCCTGCAGTTAAAATAATTGAGTTCAGGACATGCCATGGATCTTTGAGGAGGTACACATCTTGCTTACTTTCCTTCCCAAATCTCCCCTCATCCTGTACTTTGTGTGCACTAAGCTTGATAGATGAACTTCTGTGACTGACTTCACAGAATGTTGCATGTGACTACAATAGAAGGGTGGTAGTTTAAAAGGAGGGTTGAAAGACGGAAGGGTATACAAATGACTTATGAGCAGGACTCAACAAACTGATGTTTTTGAGGAGTTTTATGGCAATCTGTATTAGGCCTGATACTGTTTACCATTCATGTTAATGAATAGACAAAGAAATGTAACATGTTATATAAAATGCTGCTGTCATAATAATTGATAAATAATGGTAATGTAGGATGATGATATTTATTTAGTCGAGCTGTTTAGTCAGACAGCTCTGTCCATTCAGATGTGAATGCAAACAGCCAAAACCAAGCAGTAAAACTAAGAAAAAAATCAAGGAATTGTCATTTTAGTGATTGTAGGCGAATATCTGAAGATGCAGTATTACAAAATAATGGAGCTAATCTAGCTACAAGTTGTTGCCAAAACCAGCAATCTGAGCTTTTCCTGTGTGTTCACACCACTTCCTTGTGCAGCACTGGCTGACTTGTGGAGGGTTGGTTCAGGAAGCCAAAGTGCCAGAAAAATAATCACTCTTTGGAAGGATTGATTGGCTGAACTGAACAACTGTGAGGTGAGAGGGGAAAGAGGAAGGGGAATAATAGAGGGAAGTGAGCTGCCTTTGTTGATCCCGGCTGCAGTTACACTGACTTAGTTTATTGTAAAACTGTCCTTCAGGGCAAGATGATGGGTGAAAAGTAAAACACACTCTTAGTTCTGACAAGCAGGGATTTTATCCATAAAGCACTGATTACTGAGAGATCAAGACTTACTGATGAGCCCATTGTCAAAAAAAAGTTAGAAAATGACAAGAACAATATGGTAAGATAAGACGACTAGAGAAAAAGCTGTCTGTGAAGGGCAGAGAGTCTCTGTTTGCTGTAAACAGAAAAAAACCTGGGTGATTTTAGTACAAACTGGATGCTGGGTTTGGGAAGAGTAATAGCTAAGAAGCTTGCTTAGCAGGGAAAATAAAGGAAGGAGTAGTGTCAGGAAGTTGATCGACAAATTGAAGTGATAAATTGCTTTTTATCACTGACAGTTTTATTCAGTGGCTAAGTTATTGCTGGAAATGGTGAATTTTCTGTCTTGTGGTGTATTAAGATCAATGTTGCCTGTCATCTGAAAGCTGTAAATTGGCCAGATGCACCATATTTCAGTCAAAAACAGGTTATGAGGTTACAGGTAGACATCACTGCAGGAAATGGAACAGCTTGTGCCGTCCCAAGTTAAGTCAAATTATTTAAGAGTCAGTTCAGAATTTAAATTTTGGGAACCAAGGTGTAAAACAACTATGCAATTTGTTTTACTGTTGTATGTCCCATTTTTCCTTTCTTCTTTTCCAGAGCAATTTTTTTATTCTTAATTTTTATTTTATTCCTAATTTTCACATCAGGCCCACAAATACAGATATGGACAGAAAACCTCTGGAGTTTTGGGGGTCTGCTCTTAGGTATGTTTTGGCTGCATCTTGTCACATTCTTCCAGTGACAGTTGTTAGGGCATCTGCAGTTGTAAAGTTGATCCTTCTTTGGTCCAGGAGGAGAGGAAGAAATTTATTCTGAAACAGCAGAATTGAGTTCAGGAGAAAGTTGGACATCTCCTGTGCAAGAATAATAACACTTCTGGGGGGAGGGAGGAGTAAAGATGTATTGAGGAGCAATAACAATGGTGTGGACATTCTCTTCACATAATCTCTTATTCTTTATAAGACAATCTGATTATTCAGATTTAGTACTGGGGTTATTAACTGCTTGCCTTCTGATGAATTACCTATTTAAGTCATCATTAAATTGATGAGATTTCAAAATTTCTTTGAAAATGGACTTTTCTTAAAATTACTTTTAAAAATAGCTTTTTAAATGGAGTGATAGTAAGTGCAGTATCTTTCTGGTGGATAATAACTATGTGTAATATTTTTTGTTGTTGTTTGTTTGTTTGGGGGTTTTTGTTTTTTTTTTTTGTTTGTTTGTTTGTTTGTTTTTATGCTATCCTGCTGAGCCAAAACAGCTACGAGGAGGTCAACTGATATCTGTTTATTGTGTATATAATTTTTAATGAGGTTTTGGGTTATCTGTGTTTTGAAGGCCTAATAGGAATTCACGATGTGCCAAAGAGCTGTGCTGCTTGTGGAATTTGGAATTTAGATATGTGTATTGTGTTGGAGGAAAGGATATTTTTAGGAGGAGGTGAAGGAGAAAGAACTAAATTGGTGCTCTGCAGTTTCGTTCCGTGGTATTGCAGTAAGGATAACCAGGAAGATGTGCTTAATGCTTAAACCCTGTTCCATGAGTCCCTTCTGTGAAGCAGTTAAAAATGCTTTCCTGGTAACAATGTTTTTATTAGTGATTTCTAGTGGGTAATATAGACTAAAAATTGAGCAAAGGTGGAAATGGAAGTGGAGCTGTAGGTAAGAGAGATACTTTGAGAAGAATTTCATGCAACTTGCTGACTAGTATGTGCAAGGTATAGTCTTGTTCCATTAGCCATCATTTGCTATTCTGTATTAGCTACTAAACAAAGTACTTGAATGATGTTGTTTTCATAGTAATGTTCATTGTCAGATACACCCATCTTTACAGTATTTTTAGTTATACTATCTTTCAGAACACTAATATGTAAAAGCAAATATTTCTAAAAATGCCCAGCAGTACTGTGAAAGTTGCCTCTCAAAATTTGAAGAGCATGTAATCAGAAATGTTAAATCCTATAAAATCAGTTTGTGCTTAGGGAAGGGCTGGAAGTAGTGGTTTAGGACAGTATTCTTAATAAGAATGTTCCTTTCAGCCAGTTTAATGTTTTGGCTTTTTGTGTTGTTTTTTTTTAATTAAATTTGTCTCTTTAAAGACCAAGGAAAAGCTTTTTTCAGGGAACAGAAAATAATAGTAAACTGTTTAGTGACCGATATGACTTTAAAGTGTTGGTTGCTCGGGAAGAAACAAAGTATGTAGTGTCACACGAAAGAGTATCATTAACATCTGTCAAACTCAACTGCTTCTCATCTTTCATTATGTAAAAAATCACATTAGATTACAAGTCTGTCCTACAATTTCTATAAGGACAGTACATTTCATATAGCAAACTGTTTTACTGATCTGCTGGGCATTGTCTGGAAGATTGCATTTGCTCTCTAACGTTCTTGCAAGTGGAGTAGCTTTTTTGTGTATTAGTGAAGAGCATTTAGTATGAAAAGAATTACCATAACTCTGGCAAGACTTCTCATTGCCTCAATCCGCTTTAGGGAGTTATCTCTGAAAGGAGTAATTTTGAATGTCACCCTGCTTCCTTGGCTGTTGTAGCACTGCAAGGTGGATGAGCCACTAGCTATACTGTAGCCTTTAGAAAGTCCTAGGTGTGCTACTGGAAGCAGACCTAAAAATAATTATCTGTTGCTTGAAAACACTCCATATACTTGTGCACTGTATTTTCTGGGGTATTGAAGTTTAGTACGGAGAACAACACTTGGTTAGAGAGAAATAGTGTAAGTTTACGACCTGAAAAATTCCAGTTGTCAAGCTATGGATGGGTCATTGCTCTTGGAAATAGTTTGATACAGAATTCTGGTGTGCTGAAAATGATACTGTTAGACCCCAGCCATCTGCTGTAGAACTTACGTCAAAATGGTTGTATTGTGCATAAGTCCTTCAGAACGGAAATAAATGAAGATCTTTGCTTTCTCTCATATGAATCAGTTTTTAATTAGCTTACGACAATGATAGAAAAAAGAGAAATAAAGGACTTTTTCTAAAATGTTATCTAACAAAGGATATTGTTAAATGAATCTGATTTGATTGTGACTAATGGGAGTTTTACATGTTGAATGTTTAGATGGGTATATAAATAGACCTGGTTATGTTCCATAGCTTAAATCTTGTATTCTGTAATACTGCATACATTTGAGGTACAAGTAAATGTTAACTAACGTATTGGTTTTTTCCCCCCAGGTTCCTCCTAATAAAATAGATTATGAATATAGTGAACTGATTTTATATCAAAATCAAGTGATGAGAGAGGCAGATCTTTTTCAGGAGTCTTTAGAACATATAGAGACATATGAAAAGCAAATATGTGATAAATTAATAGTAGAAGAAATCAAAGGTAAGTCATTGTTATTCTTCCTTAGCCAGTTTTGTTAGAAATTTTTGCTAATGGCTTTCAGATACGATTACGCAGTAAAAGGAAAAAAAATCCAGCATGTAGTCTTTAAATTATTTGTAACAATTATTGTAGGAAAACTGGTACCAGCAGATTTACAATTTTGTGCACAAGTAAAAAACTTTTCCTACCCAAGTGGGTAGTGGATGCAGGTAGTTTAACTTGGGTTGACACAATAATAGAGGAAATCTCAGAGATTGTATTAGTACTTACTAGAGTAGCTTTCCATAAATCAGAGCTATTATAACCCAGTTTTAATCTTATGAAAAAGAATTTCATAAAGAATACTGTTTGAAGTACAAACACATGTATTTTTCTTTTGACTGAAATATCAAATTCTTGTTTCCTTTTCAAGCTTTCTAATGCACTTATTTATTGAAGTGAATACTGAAGTTGACTTTTTTGGCTAAAAATAACTCACAGTTGTTTTGTGGATTTGAAGTGCTAATACTGATTTCTGAGTATGTGTGAGTAATGGCACATATTCTTCAGCTACTCCTTACTTGCACAATTGTGGTGGGCTGACCCTGGCCAGTGGGTAAGCCCCACACAGCTGCCCACTCACTTCACCCAGCCTCGCTTGTCAAACTGGGACAGAAGAGGAAGAACAAAAGCAAGAGAACTTGTGCATTGAGATGAAGACAGCTTGAGTGATGGAAAGAGAAAGGAAGGAAAATCAAACCTGGATCCTCAGCTGATGCAGTCACTGTACACTTCCCACAAACAGACTGATGCTGAGCTAGTTTCCGGGCAATGGCTACCTACCCCAACACTCCTTCTCCTCAGTTTTTATTGTTTAGTGTGGAACTAGATAGCATGAAATATCTCTTTGGCCAATTTGGATCAGCTGTCCAGGTTGTGTCCACTCCTGCCTTATTGTCCACCCTAGTCTACTTGCTGGGTGGCAGAGTGGGGGTAGAAAGACAGAGCCTTGATGGTCTACAAGTACTGCTTAACAGTGGTGGAAACACTGGTGTATTTATCAACACTTAGTCACAAATCCCAAAACACAGCCCAGCAAGAGCTGCTGTGAAGAAAATTAATTCCATGCAAGCTAAACCTGGTAGAACCATTTACTTAGTAGCAAACCAGTGTGATTCAACTGGTTAAAAACTGATTAGTTGATATAAAAAAAATGCACTTAAGTAAACAGCGTGATTAAAAACTGATCTAGCTGTGTGTTGGAGTCCTGGGAGGAGGAGTTGCTTGTTTATTTGATAATCCCAGTAGCTATTTTAAATACTCAGATACAGACATTCGGGTAGTCTTTGTTTCCACAGGTGATGAATGTTCCAAGCTCTATATGTGTGGTAGTTTCAGGAAGCATTTGTAACACACAACAAATGCCTTTGGGAAAATAAAGCCTCTTTTAAAGAATCTGTGTATGCTTAAGCCCAATTTTATATATTTAGTATTGTAAACTTTACTCGCAAATGTTTCCTCATGCAATTCATAGTTCTGTACTGTGTTGTTTCTAGGAGAGATGTTACTCAAGTTAGGAAGACTGAAAGAAGCTGGTGAAGTATACAAAGAGTTAATTGAGCGTAATGCAGAAAACTGGTATTATTATGAAGGCTTGGAAAAGGCCCTACAACCCAGTAAGTTAAGCTACACGGATGTAGTGAAAATACGTATGATATAGGAGACATAGAATTCCTGTTTGATATGGTACTGCTCTAGATTAGAAAGTTCTGCTTGGCAGAAAAGTATGTACCTTCTGATCTTGAATATTATCTAGTGTGTTCATTGCTTTTTAAAATGTTCACTGAAAAACTTGTATGCATGAAAATACCAACAGCAAGTATTTATCTTCTTGGAATTAAGGGTGGCATTTGGAAAGATGCTTACGTGAAGAATATTCCCTTGCCACATGTGAACTTGGAAACCAAATGGCAACCAATTCCTCTCTAGTAGTTTATTGTCAGACTGCTATCATATGCCACAACATAAAATTTTAATTTTGAGAGTTGTTCAGGTGGTACCTCTTTCTGGAGGCATGTAGAGAAATACTCAAATACCTATTTCAGATAGCCTTTTAAGATAGACCATCTGAAAAATACACCTTTTTTTTCTTTTTTTTTTTTTTAAAGTTGGCACTTAAAAGGTAAAGGTGATAAATGTGTTAAAACCTTTGTTACTCCAATGCCAGCTCACGTTTCTGCTATGGTGTTTTTCCAGGAGAAAGAGCTCATTTTTAAAAACCTGAATATTGCAACTATTTATGTTATATTAAGTGTTTTGCAGTGATAACTTTCCAGAGTGTTTACATTTATGCAGGAATGGTTTCTTTGTATTTAGTTTTTCACTAATTAGTGAAAGTTTATTGGACTTATTCTGATGACATCATAAATCATAAGCCCATAATTATATTACTTGTAGTTGTTATAGCTGCATTACATTTCTCAACCAGCTTTCTTCTAGAAAGTTTTACAGTTAGGTCTCATGAGATCTGAGAATATGGCTAGTGACTTGGTAATGAAAATGAAATAATTTGTTACATACATTCAGTAGTGTTGTCCTCTGAGTGATTTTCCTGGTGTATCCATAGAGGTGAATCACATGGTTATTGTCTGAGACATTAAATTACCCAGGAAGTCAGTTGTTCTTTGTGATATGACAATTATGTTGATGAAAGCATGTTGTTTTTAACAAAGAACCAGTCCAGTAGTTTTTGACATATTAAAATACTATGTAGACTAAGACTGTACTAATTCTATAAAACTAATAATGCTACTTTATTTTTTAGGTGGTCTTAGGACTATTTCCTCCCCCATGGTAAGTTCTGGAGCTCCAACTTGTGACTTCAATTAGGGCTTTTATATGCTTTAGTTCCAGTCCAAACAATATTTTAGTATAACTTTTATAACTCTACATCTCTTGGAGACACTGGGTAATAGATTTCCCCCCCCTTCCCCAACATCTGAGCTCAGTGACAAGATAAACTGTTTTTCTTATGAAAGGAAGACAGATATATTTAATATATGCGTAGTCTTGATATGTACATTCAGTTTAAAATTGTTTGATGAATTTAATATTAAAGCAAAATTGATTTTAATTATATAAAAACGGCATTTTAAAGCAAAAGATTAGTGTTATTTAAGTTCTAACCACATTGGAGCTCCAAAGCATATTATGGGGGAAAGGGGAGGAGTGGGCAGAAAATCTTCAAGTAGCTTTATTTTTTTTAAACATTAAGGTATAAAGAGTTCTGGTGCTCAGTACTTACACTGGCAGTATTGTACCCTGGTTTTGCTGTCACCAGAGGACCTATAATAGAGGCATGCTTATATAGTATGCTATTTGTATACCTATGGTTTAGAAATGCAACTTATTTCTCTGAATGCTTTAAGTGTGTCTGAAATGGATGCATAGTGAAAAAATGTTGAAGCTATGAATGTTATACACTGTGTGAATGGGTCTGCACAACATGTAACTGAAAGAAACCAAACTCCACCTCTGTGTGATTGAATGTGCAAATTAATACTCCTGTTTATCCTTAGAGTGATTAATGCTGGTAGTTGTGTATTGTATATACAGTGTGTTCTCTGTACGGTTTTACACAGTAATGTTTATGATTAACTAGAAGAAATAACATGAAATGTTGAAATTGTTCCAAATCCACATAAGGAGTCTAGCTCAATTAATTCTCAACACTTAAATTCTCAACATTTAAAGACATTTTAAAGAATAGGTTTTTATGTCTGTTACTTATATCTGTTATATTTGCTGATAATAGGCACTTTAGAAGAGAGGCTTCAGATTTATGAAGAAGTTAGTAAAAGACATCCCAGAGCAGTTTCACCTAGAAGATTACCTTTAAACTTTGTTTCAGGTAACAAGTTGCATATCTGTTCTGTAATAGTTTTTTTCTTATTTTTTTCAGAAGTTTTCATCAGGCTGTTTAATGTGCATTTCATACCTACTTGTGCATTTAATACCTACTTGAACATGTAGACAAATCAGATGTATGCATTTCTCTCGGAACAGACAAAATTCTCTTATGTTTTAGGAGTTGGTAGAAAAACTTCATGCACTCAAATATGATGATATGAGCTATGTAATATTTGTGTTGGTAAAACTAGAGTACAGAATGATATGTAGATTGTAGGAACTCCTGTACATAATTTTTCTGCTTCATGCAAGTTAAGAATGATGAGTTAAAATGTAGGGTATAGTACACTTTAATTCAAGGTGTATATATATATGCATACCCACTCCTGTGTCTTTAATATACATACTTATGCTGTAAAAATGTACACCTACTTTCTTGTAGAGCTGCTAGAACTTAATTTGACAACAAAAACTACCTTTGTGCTGCTAATGTGATAAGAAAAGGAACAAAAACGTCTGCAGTATTATGTAGCGCAAATTATTTCATTTTATAGTTAAGTTCTTTGTGACTTTGCCCTTTCAAAATTTGTTTTGAAATACAGTGCACAAATACCCTCAGTTTTGAAGGAAACTGTATACACTTGTTAAAATAGAAAGCTGTGCTCTTTCCAAATAGAAGGAAGGAGACTAAATGAAATGGTAAATACTATAAAAATATGTAATTAGTGTATAGCTGTCTAACTGCTGAAACTCCAGTAGAAGACTTTTGGAAAGTACATAAGCTAGATATCAGGTGTCAAGAAATTTGAGGTCAGCTGCAAATTCCCAACATAGCTCCTCATGCTTTTAAATTTATGGGGTTAGTTTTTAGTTTAGCTCGTTTGCTGAGCACCACATTAGTTGGTACCTTTAAATGTTCCAGAGTGTAGCTAGTCCACTTTCCTGTTGTTGCTCATGTGTCTGAATGTGCATACACATTTCCTGTGTAAAATCAAAAGATTTTAACTGCTTCCTAAGAAGTTGCCACTTGTGCCTTTTATCATCCTATATACTCCAGTTTCTTTGAAGATACAAGGGCAAATTTTAAGGCATTTCAGCTAGATTTTGTCACTCAGGGTGACGAGTAATTGGGTTTTTTTCTGTAATAAGATTGTTATGGTAACACAGCAAACAAGGAAATAACCTGCAAAATGCTTTCCTGTATCTTTATTAATAGTGTGTTTTGATGTTGACTTCATTTCACTGTGTGTTTTGCTCTAGGTTGCCTTGTATCTTATATCAGTATAGTTTCACAGCTTATATTCATTTAAATATGTATAGTAACAAGAATTAGTTGCTCATGCTGTAACAATAGTATAAATTAAAGCAAAATTCATTATTAGATTGGTCAAGAAAAATCTAATGGCTGCTTTCTGTAGCATTTTATAACAAACAATTTTTCAAAATTAAAACTTATTTCTGTTAACTTAATATGTTAAACTTACCAGGCATGAATGCGTAAGACTCTTTTTGATCCCACAAAGATTAATCTATTTACTAAATTATTTTCTATGTTTACAAGTACAGGGGATGAGAATTTCTGTAGGTGAGATTTTATAGGGAGAATGTGAAGGTGTAAAAAGGAGCATCTTTGCAGAAAAATAGTTACAAATTTCAAGAGGATAGAATTTCTGGTTAAGTGCAGTTACCATTCCAGTGTGGTCGCTGACCAGTTATAGCTGTCACTGTTTGATTCAGAATTAAACTACTCTTAAAAATTAAAATACTCTAAAATGCAGGCTTGTATTAAAACGACAGTTCTTGTCCAGACCTTGCCACGCATTGCATCCTAGCCTTGTATTTGATACAAATCAGCTCCTTGATCAAGCTTTATGGAGGAAGGCTGTTACCATCAATTTTACTGATCAAGTGTGTGTGCGGCCATGCAGTTTTAGATTTGTTTATGCTCCTGTGGTCAGGTGTGTGCCTCAGACCAAATTGTAACTTGGCTTCTTGTCATAGATGGGTGCCCAGCTGTGTGCCTTTTTATTCCTCCAGACTTTGTTTTAAAACTGTTCTTCTTTCTATAAACGAATAGGTATTTAATGGAAACTTGAATCTTGCTTTCCTAAATTCTAAATTATGATTCTTCCAACAAGAAAATAAATTATAAGAATTCAACAGGAGAAACTGAGATGGATTTTTTCTTTATATAGGGGAGTGTCTGTAGTGTGAGACAGCACATTTTAATTAATCCATCTGTAATACAGCATGTGCTTACAATCCAGTTACAGATCCCCATCCACAGGTAGTAGGAGTTTCTATATACAGCAGTTTGGCTTAGTACAGCAAGGTGAGAACAGGAGTTACTTTCATTAGTCTTAGTGTTTGTTAGCAACAGTGCTGATAGCAGTAAGTGTAGGACAATTGAGAATTGATACAAGTAAATGAAAATGTTGTATACAAAGCAGTAGTGTCTGCATTTTCTGAATATCTAAAAACAACCTGTTAATCAAATTTTTAATGTGTTCTTGTTGAAGTTAAGTTTATTTCAACAGTTTTGTGTCAGTTTTATGGGTGAATCTTAGCATTATGTGAAGTGTGCGACTTCCTTGTTGAGAAAGAGAAGTCCACAGCAGAGGAGGCACTGAAGTGTGGAATGANTTTCATCTTAGGAATAAAAACATGAAAACCAGGTATTTTCCTGGCTGGATGTCTTCTCTTTGAAGTCCTGCTTTTTCTTCTTTTTAAACAGCATTTCTCAGAAAGGTAGCACTTATGGGGAGTATTGTAATTTTTAACTGAAAGCTGTAATTAGATCAGATTTTTAGCTTTCTGCAGTATATTTTGATCGAGATGATTCTGATACGGAGCTTATGTTTCTGAAACAATAAGTCTTGTTTCTAATTCCAGAAACAATCATATCACAAGTCATGTCCTACTCATAAAAATAGGACTAGAAGAGAGACAAAGGGTTCATTTCATCCATCCTTCTTCCCCAAATCAGGATGCTTTATATCTACACTACTCCTAACACATATTAGTCTAACTTACTCATAAAAACCTCCAATGATGGAGCTTTTGCAAGATCTCCATTGTTATTCTTAATAGGGTGTTTTCAGTGTTTGTTAAACAGCTTTTGCTGCATCCTCTGTAGTCAGCACTTAATATTTTCTTTTTTTAATAGACTTTGCAGGTTTAAGGACTGTTACCATGTCTGCCAGCAGACTCGTAAGCACAAGCAGCTTAAGCATTTTACTCTGATTTTTTTATTTTTCTTTTTAAATCTGGAGCATATTTGTGGCTTATTAAATAACAGGAAAGATTAAAACCCTTAATTGCAGTTTCTCAGTTCCTCTGTTATCCAGAGTTGCACAGCAGTTAGTGCGTATATTTATATAACACTTGCAATCACTGACATATAACCAAACACACTTTTGTTCCTAGGTGAAAAATTTAGAGAACTAACGGATAAGTTCCTGAGGGTTAACTTCAGTAAAGGCTGCCCACCCTTGTTTACCACTTTGAAATCTTTATATTACAATCCAGAAAAGGTAAAATTTAGTATTTATTTGGTTTTAATGAAGTCTTCTGTATTGAATTTCTAATAGACTAAGAATTTTTATGTAGCTTTTCCTATAACCTACCAATTACAATTGTTGAACATTTTTTCCCTAATGTGCTATTTCGTCATATGTGAATGATCACTTGATGTCAAAGTGCTTGAAGTCAGATTGGTGCAGAGCGCACTGAGGGTTTTGAAAAATCATTAAGTTTGTGTACTTTGAGTGCAAGTGTTACAGGATTCTTTCAACTTATGGTTTATGATGTCACCAGAAGTAATGCTTTTAAAATAACAGGTGGCTGTTGTTCTATGTACATTTCTGAATTGCATGAATACATTAGTATTTGCCACAAAGGCTTGTTTCGTATTTCAGTCTTTAGCTGAAGCTTCACTGTATAATGTTTGTACTTCTGAAGTCACAGTTTTGGTGTGATTGTGTCACATTAGAATTATTGTTTCAAATGTAGTTCTTCCTTCCAAACTTGACAGTAAGGTATAGTGAAAATAAATTTTCGAACTGAAGCATGTTACTAAAATGTGTAGAAAACAGAATAATTAAGATCAGTCTCATCAGGTATTATCTTTGCTACAAACATTATGGGTATTCTAATCCATTCAGGACTAGGTAAGAAGAGGGGTTTGTATCTGGGAAAACCCTAAATACATGATGCAGCTTTTCAACCAGCAGTGAATACTCCTTTATTTGAACTAAAATTATTATTCTTTCTAAGAGTTTCTTTGCTAGTGTCCTAACATGAAGTTTTCAGTACACTTCTGTAATCTCTACTTTTGCCATGGTTGACATAATTTTAGTACATTCTGGTATCATGTTGTGGTTTAACTTCAACTGGCAACTGAAGTACCATGCAACTGCTTGCTCATTCCACCCCTGCCTGGTGGGAAGTAGAATCAGAAGCACATAAACTTTTTGGGTTGAGATAAGGACACTTTAATGTTGAATCAAAATAAACGATAATACTGATAATTGCAATGAAAAGGAGAGAGGGAAGAATGAAGTTCAAGAGAAACAAGTGATGCACAGAACAGTTGCTCTCCATTCACTGGCCAGTGTCCTGCCCATCCCTGAGTAGTGACTGACAGCTCCCAGCCAACTCCCCCGGTTTATATACTGGTCATGACATTGTATGGCATGGAATATCCTTTTGGCTAGTTCAAATCATCTATCCTGGCCATGCTCTTTCTTGGCTTCTTGTGCCCCTGCTGCCTCTCAGAGGATGGGAACCTGAACAGTCCTTGCCGCAGTGTGAGCACACCTTAGCAACAACTGAAACATCAGTGTGTTATCAGCATTATTCTCATGCTAGGTCTCAAACACTGTACTGGCAACTAAGAAGCAAATTAACTCTATCCCAGCTGAAAACAGGACACTTGTAGAGTACAGGCTTTTTTACAGTGCCTGTTGCTAATGCACACTTTTCAATGTAAATGAAATGGAATTTAAATATTTTACATTGTGATACACTGGGTATCTAGATAGAAGTACAGTCAATGTTAGGGAGGTTTTAACTGCTGTTTGAAGTGTGAAAAATCTGAATGTTGAAAGATACGTATAAACCCATTTTGCATCTGAAAAGATTTTTAGCACTTAATTAATTTTTGACATCATGGCTACAAAAAGAGGGCTACCGTATTTTGGGACAATCTTACACAGAAAGGTGCATTTTTGCTAGTTACCTTCATTATATTAAATCAGAGCTATTCAAAACTGCCAGCTTAATCCTAAAAAGTAATTAAAATCAAGAGCTTCACCTTTTCCAAACATGCTTGGGATCTGTTTGTGCTGCTAACTTCTGCAAAAGCATTTGTGTCATATTTCAAATAGTTTCCTTACCAAGGCAGGCTGTCTTTTACATTTCACTTGGTTGGGTTTACCTATAGCTATAGTGTAAGAGAAGAATCTTTGAAACTAAGAGAAACTTTAATTTTAGTCCCTGATGGTTACTTTTAGAATTGCTGAAATATAGGGTTGAGGGCAGAAAATTGTGACAAACTAATGTGTGCTATGTCTTTCAGGAAAATATTCTGTTTTGGTATCTAACTTGTCTAAGTTGGAGCTTAGTACTAGCTTTTCACGTAAATTACTGGTATGCTTTGACTGAGAGATGATTGTAGTCAGTATTGTTATGCCTGCTAGAAAATACCTGGTAAATTTCTGATTTCTCTACCAGTTGGGAAGAAAGTTCCCCTTGCGTTTCTTTGGAAACAAGCGCAGTTTGGTCTAGTCAACTGCAATAGGATTTTGGAGTGGCTTAGATATGAGGACTTGATGACAAGGGCTGGTATTTAAGCCTAGAAAGTTCCTTCTTTCTAGAGCTCCAGGTAGTTCTGTGATCTTTCATGAACAGCAAGGAAAAAAATGGTGGTTGTGTAGAAGGCAAATATTTGTCAGATGTGTTCAGGAAAATGTTGTTTACTATCTAGTTGCTGTAAGTTGGTACCTCTGCCCTTTGGCTGTGCTAGGTAGGTTTCTTCCCAAAGTATCTATTACATGAGTACTTCATATCTGCGAAACTAACATTGAGGAAGCTTTCCCAGCTGCTTCCAGAAAGAATTAAAGAATGCCCCACCAAACATAAAACTGAAATCACTGCAGTGCCAGCTGGGTGCATGGGATGTTATTTTTTTCAGCTACTGAACTGAAATTTGTTTATGTACTTGTGTGAATGTTGGTGTGGTAAAGGGTGTGGAGTACAACTTGTTCTTCATCGCTTCATAAAAGAATAAGCCTTACTTCGGTTAAGTAGGAAAGGCGTTTCTAATCTTCCTTCACAGTGTAAGTAGAATTGTTAAAGATCCTTTGGGTGAAGTCTCAGAAGGGTGCTGTTAAGTGGGAAATGTAAAGCTGTTTGTTTCTTAAAAAAAAGTAGTCTTAAGGTTATTGCTAAGAAACTTTCTTTGAGCAACCAAAGACATGAGAATCTGAAATCTGTTCAATAAAGATTGACGAAGTGCAACAAAGCTCTATGTATACTTGAAGATTTGTTTTGAGGTAAAACATGCCTTAATAAATAAGTCTCTGATGAATTAAAATATACTTCATATTGCTTTATGCAATCTGTCTTTCCTGTAACTCAGCAGAAGAAAATTGTGTGTTGGCCTTCTGTTCAGTTTGTGATGTGTAGAGGTTTATGTTTGACTGCACAATTGAGTTGAAAAGGAAACTGTTCAAGACGTGGTTACTTTGAAACTTGGATGCTTGAGAAAGTAACAGAGATGGTGTGGTGAAACCTGGGACAAGCAGTGCTGGATTTCATCACTCCCAGCAATACTGTTGCCTTCTAGGAGGGAATTGTTAACCCACTGATGATTATGTTAAAGCTGACTTTAAAAGAACTATGAAACCTGATGGGGAGAAAGCGTTAAGCTGGCTTTGCTGTGAATTACTGAGCATGCTTCTGCAGCAAGATCCGGTTTCAGACTGTGTGGTCCATTACTCCTTGCCAAGTCAGTGATCTGACTTATGTTTTTCTCCATAGTTTTAGAAGGGCTAAACACAAGACATGGTTTAATCCTTCAAAGCTCTTCAAATGAGGTTGTGATTTCTTCAGGTTTTGTGCTGTTATGCTACTGCGATAAAAAAGCATGTGAACTGGTTTGCTTTTTTACTGTTTTTTTGCTATTTCTTCTTTGTCAAGCCACCTAGACTGGAGGAGACATAAGTAGTTCAGGCTGAAGGGTGAGAAGCCATAAGAAAAGAAGCTAACAATTGTCTTTTGCCTAGAAACTGTACTGTAATTTTAACTTGATTAATGTATTGTGCTGTGGATAAAACTTGTGAATATAAAAATACTGCAGACCCTAAAAAAATCATGCCAGCTATTCAGTATCCTGAGCGCACTTCTATACCATGCTGTAGAATAAAATTACTCTAATATTGGAATAAGGAGAGGGACGTTGAATTGCAGGATGAACCTTGGACAAAGGCCATTTGAGTCGATGTCTGTTTACTTTTTTTATAATATTGGCAGTTGATTTTCTACAGGTTATGTGCATGAATAAGGAGTAAAAGGAGTTAGGATGTAAAGAGTTCAAATTATTTCTCAAGTGATAATTGTTACTGTGCTCCCTGTTTGCAGATACCAAAGGCATGCACTAATCACTTCCGAACTTGCTATGTTGGTACACAGCCAGATTCTGTGTCTTTCCAGCTGAAGACAAGGTCAATTGGAGGGTGATAGAGACTGCCAGACTCAGTCTCACACTATTTTTCAAAGTGTCTTGTTCAAAGGAAGTTTATAATATCATACAGACAGTGTTTAGTGGTACATAATTTCTTATGGTCATAGATCACTGTTTAGCTACAAAATACTAGAGAAGTCATTTGATGGAACACTGTCTTGATGGCTTTGTTTGTGTTTAAAAAAAATACTTAAAGTATAATGTTCATCACTACCTGTTTGTTTCAGGTGATTCTTGAAGTAACCACTGTATCTTGTGAATAAATTGGCTATGCTTTCCTTCTTTTCATTATATGGCAGCCTGAGGCTTTTAAAATGTGAAAACCCTTGGTCATAATGAAGTAGGGTAAATGTGTGTGGTTACATAAAGGCAAAGTTCACAAATGTAAAAGGCATTCCACTTCCTACTAAAGATTCTACTCAGCTATGAGGTTTTGGAGAAGGGAAAGGAAATGGCTGATCTGAGCAAGAGCTGAGAGCTTCCTCTACAGGTTACTAGCATTGAGGAACTTGCATTCTGAGCTTGATATTAATTTTTCTCAACTACTCTTGAGTTCAGTCACCTTCTCAAATACCAGCCTTTGTGTGTTCGTACAATTCCTCTTGAAACACATTCTTGGTTCTGGCTATTGTTTAAGACATTCTGAGGGAACCCTGTGAATGTCTTACTGCTCTACAAAACTCTCTTAGGTTCATTCCATGTTTATTTGTTTCTCAGACTTTTTACCCCCATATTAACTTTATTGGGATAATTTCTATCATAAAATGGAAAAATTCTGGGATAGGAGTTACCTGTAAAGGAAAGGTGCTCTGTGATAAACAACATCATGGTGGTATTGACACTAAATCTGCAGTTTTAACTTACTCTTCATGCATTGCATCTGTGGCTTTAATTGGCAGAAACAGCACATGCCTCATCTTCCTGGGAGGAAGACCTGTCCCAAGCAGGTACTGAAGTTTTTTACCTTCTCAACCTGCATCTTCTCATATCTGCTAGCACCAAGGCAAACATTGGATATGGTGATATGTGTGTTTTGATCTTCTAGGAATCTTTTGCTCCTCTGATAGGACACTTAAATCAGTAGGAGACTCAATTAAGGCACCTGCATATATTCTGTAATTGACTGCATGGAACACAACAGCACTGGATTGCTCAACTGATGCCGAGTTGGTGCTTGATGATACTTGTGTTTATTCTTTTACATGTCCAAGAGTGGATTCCTGTTATGTACCAAGGAGAAGCAGAAGATACCAATTGTCAGTGACTTCACGGACAGCTTTTGCTGTTATGCTAAAAAAAGCAAACAAATGAAAATACAACTCCCTACTTCATGAGACAGAATCCAGTAAAATTCAAAGCACTTTCGATGATACTGTTTTTTGTCATCTTTCCTAACAAGGTTCTCATTTCAAGCTCAACACTTGTGGTAAATCTTCTGGTAGTCTTCTGAGTTGCTGATCAAGTATCAAGTTTGGTATATAGGGCAGCAGAGAATGTACACCACTTCTGTGATTTTTGAGGTTATGTGGGCATCACTTTAATTGATTTCTTAAATACGTGCATCTTGGTAGTAGAGGATCAGGTTATAGAATGTATGAACATACTGGATGTGCACATTGAACCTGATTGGGATGCATCTCCAACTCTTAGTGGAGCTAGACAATGTCACTGCACTGCCACTCAGTCTTTGAAAGATGATCATGATGGGTGGAGTTTCCTGAGGTATATGGAAGACAGTGAATGTCTCACCTGTTTTCAAGAAGTACAAAAAGGAGGTTCTGAGGAGCTATGGGCCAGTCAGCTTGATCTCAATCTTTGTGAAGCTGATAAGGCAAATAATCCCAGAAACCATTACCAAACCCACAAAGGACAGTAGGTAGGATTTATGAAGGGGAATTTGTGCCTGATTAAGTAAATAGCCTTCTATAACAAAATTGCTGTCTCAGCATACAAGGGGACAGCAGTTGATCCTGTATATTAGCAAGGCTTTTGACACCGTCTGTGATAACATAGACAACATGTTGAAGTACACCTTAGTAGACTAATTTGTACTGAAACCTGACTGAGCTGCCAGGCTCAGTATTGTCATCAGCTGCATGAGCTCCAGCTGGTGTCCCCAAGTGGGTAACACTGGGGCCAGTAGTGGGGAACATCTTTGTTAATGACTTAGTTGATGGGGCAGGAACATCTTTGTTAATGACTTAGTTGATGGGGCAGTGTATCCTTCAAGAACCTTGCAGATGATACAAAACTGGGAGTGGCTGATCCAGGAGAGGATTGTGCTGGTATCAAGAGGCCTTGATGAGCTAGAGAATGAGCTGAGAGGAAGTTTAAGGAAGGGAAATAGCCGGGCCCTGAACCTTAGGAGGATTAAGCCCATGCTGTAGTATAGGCTGGGGCCTGACCAGCTGGAAAGCAGCTTTGCAGAAAAGGCCCCTTGGGGGTTCTGGTAGCAGACAGTAGACTGAACATGAGAGCCATCAATGTACCCTGTGGCAAAGAACGTCAATGGCATCCTCAGCTGTATTAATAAAAGCACTGCTCTGAGGTTGAAGGAGGTGATCGTCTTTCTCTCAGCCTTGGTGAGACATACCTGGAGTGCTGAGTCTTGTTCTGGGGGCCCTAGTACAAGAGCTGTACATACTGGAAAGAGCCCAGAGAAAGGCCATGAAGCTGATGAAGGGACTGGAGTGTCTGACATACAGTGAGAGGCTAAGAATTTGGGTTGTTCAGCCTGGAGAAAAGAAGGCTCAGATGGGATCTTGTGTATGTAACTAACTGAAGGCAGGAGTGAAAAAAGACAGGAAGATGCTTCTCATTGGTGCCCAGAGACAAGGTATTACATGCACAAATTAAAATGCAAGAGAATATTTGAGCAAAAGAAAAGACACTTTTGTCATAGAGGTTGTCAAACATGGGAACAGGTTGTTGAGATGTAGTAGAGTTGCCTTCTTGGAGATGGTCAAAATGTGACTGGACCTATGGCCAGGAATAATCTGCTTCAGCTGACCCTGTTGTGTAACAAGGGGTTGAACTAGGGAGTCTGTAGAGGTCTCTTCAAACCTTCACGATTCTTCATTTTCTTACTTCACCTTCAAGTCCCGGACCAGCTTGTAGCCATTTACTTGCTAGCAGGCAGGCTTATCTGAACTGCTGCTGCAGTGCCAGGGCAAGTGCATTTCATGTTACGTCTGGCAGCACTAAGACACTACAGCAAACACTACAGCAGAAAGGTGCGGTAAAGACTGACATGCTGATATTCATGGATGCCTGTATGCAAAAGCAGAGATCCCTATTCCACATACTGTAATTTGGAATCGTCAGTTGTGATTTTTATATCCATTTGCCAGCAGAGCCATCCTAATCATTTCCTAGAATTTCTTGCTTCAGGCTATTCACAAAGGGAAAAACTTGTCACAAAATCTGCCTTTTAGAAATGGATTAACTTCAAAACACAGCTGAGTAACTGCACACTCCCTTAGGATTAGGTTAAATGTGAGTAAATGCATGGTTCACCACAGGTCATGTGAAGCATGTGAAACTGCTGCTTCAGGGTAGGCACTTGCCAAAGAACAGGTTGTTTATTCAAGAATGCAGTGGGGTTAGGCTGAGGATGTGATCTACAGAGCACATATGATTGTTTCTCTCTTCATCAGTCTTGATTTTGGAGCTCTCAAAGTGGCACATATGGCATCCGTCTTTATTTCTGCAAAATTTCACAGTGCAAATTCTGATAGAGAGTGTTGTGCATTTGGTGTTTTGTCAGTGATCATCTGCTTGTAGTCTCAAGAAAAAGAGCTGTGTAAAGAATACTTCCAGCTTAGAAATCAGCAATGGTTTGGCCAGGCTGTTGATGTAGATGCTCACTGAAGATGAGTTTGTCCCCATCTAGATGGTGAAGGAAAAGTGGGAGGACAAAATACTGATAAATTTCTAGTAAAGTTATAATTGCATCCAGATTAATTTCTCAGGTCAAATAGCTCGTGTTCTCTTTGAGTAGGTTTCTGCTGATGGAGTCAGTTTGTTCTAGCAAACCTGCTGGTGTTGGTAACATTATGCAGCAGGGACTATTGGTGTGACACTGGTGGGGTCAGTGTGCTGTTGCCCCTACCCTTGATATGCTGTGTAAATGCACAGCTGTTGGGAGGTGCTCACTGGTGGGGTTGTCCAAGGCTTGACAGATGCCATATGCGAGGTTATAAATGAGGTGCTATGCTTTGGAGATCAGGACTTCAATTTCTAACAACTGTTACTTATGTCTGCTATTCCCAGTACCTGGTGCCTTACTGTGATCTACAGTGACAACTACAATGGCATATGTTTAAAGAGAAGATGGCCTTTAACCCAAAAATAGCTTGCTTTATGGGAGGTGGTAACACAAGTCCCATGAGCTGTCATCCTCATCTTAAAGTTTTAATATATAGAAATTCTGCACCAGAAAAGTTCTTGCTCTTTCTATACTGTGTATATTGAAGGGGAGAATAAGAGACACAGAATTTATAGGACTCCAGCAGATGATGTTCTTAGGGAACTGATTTATGAGTCTCTCATGCAATTCAGAATGGATTATCTAAGAGCCCTGACTTGTGGACAGAGTAGTTCACTTCCCAATTGTCCATTCCACCCTGCCATTTTTGCTGAAAGAACAGTGCAAGTGTTTGAGTACTAGTGTCTGAGTCTGTACAGCTTTAAATTTTACTCAGCTTTTTTCTTAGTGTGTTTTGCTTTTAGCTTAAAAGTGGAGCTGCTCAACAAACCATTTCTGCAGTGACAAACCTGAAAAGATGGATGGATTAAACATGGGAAAATAAAAAAAATACTGGCTGTCCTCATTTGGAAAGTCCACAGACATGATTTAAAAAAAAAAAATCACTATGAGAGGTGCTTGTGTGTAGTGGGGCCAATAACTTAAGTTATTTCTGGAAAGAAGTAGTTTCTTAAGAACATTTAAAACACATAGTTCTTGTATTGCCTTTGGAGATTTATTCACTTGATATTCTTGATCTTGCCATAAAATACTAAGGTTTGTGCATCATCAGTTCATAAACATACTTGGAGGTAATGTGTTTTAAAGTGAATTTCTGGTATTTGTGACTTTAACCAAGGACTAAATAGTAGGACTTGTAGGTGACTAACTACAGTGAATTAATTCTAAGCAAGAGAGATATATGGGAGGACAGCAGAGAGGCTGTAATAAAGAACTTCATCCAACATAAAGAAACTTCTGTGGTTGTGTTTTGGGGGTTTTATTAACAAGATAACCTGCTTTCCTCTACAACTCTGAAATGTTACTTAAAACACAGCTTTAAAAAATACAAATATAGTAGCTTTTTTACATATGGTTGATATTTCTGCAATGGTGTAAACAATTTAATTTTCATGATTTGTGGAGACTTTTTGGAATAATCACTGAAACTACCACTATGTGAATGAAAGGTTTTGAAATGTGACTGTATATATGGGGTTTCTTTTTGCTAAGAAACATGGAGCATCTATAAGGAAAATGTCTCAACACAATATAGCCTGTGTGTAAATTTAAGTACTGTGATGTGGGTGTCTTAGTCTCCTGTGCAGGGAGAGATTTACTATCTAGCTGCTGGGCTTTACTTTTATGCTACAAGGGGTTTCATAGCTTTTATACTTTGCTTAGTGCTTTAGTATCTGAAGTTTGTTATTATTAAAATATCGGTATGAGTGAAGTGTAGCCATTTTCCTTGAGTTTCCTTGAGTTATGCGAAACCTTTAATTTAAAAAGCCTACTGTATAACATGGAGGATTATTAAGTATTTTTATCAGTCTTTTTTAGTTTCTGATTAGCAAGAGTACTTGTTGCAAGAGAGTGTGTATTTAAATGACAGTTATCCTACTGATATCTTTCTGCTTGAATAAAATTTGCACAGTTGGTATAATTCTTACTATGTCAGGAAGAAGCTGGAGGCTTTGTATGTTTGGGAGCAAAAACTAGCATTTAGGAGTGCCGCTTCATTATTATGAGTTTTGTTGTTTATGCAAAGTTACTGTCCAGAGTGAATGTAACTGTGGCTCTTGGTAGAATGTTTCTGCTGGGAGCTAATAACCTGAAGTATAAGCAATTACATGAGATACAGTAATTTTCACATTCTGTAAGATCCAGATTTATTAGAAATATCTGTGAACAGTGTTATTTGTTACTCTTCCTCACAAGAAATGGATCTCGGAGTGCTACCCTCACCTCCTCCCCAGAAAATTCTCTTTGTACTTGATCAATGCTCAGAAATCCTCTTTGGTTCCCCATACACGCTGATCTCTGTATCCATGAGATAAAAAATCCAAAGAGTGAAGATCTTCAATTAGTCAACATCAAGGTTTACGTCGATTGTGTTGCAGGTGCATTGGTTGATTCCATTGAAGCTCGACATTAATGCACATGTGCCCTTTTTCTGAGTATCTAAAATCATGGAGACTGTGAGGAAATACTGGATGAGAGAAAATGTCTGGCTGGAAGAAACATCAGAAACAACAGTCTCAAAAAAAGGTGTAAGACTGTCTACACAGGAAGGTAGGCTGTCTTCAGTGAAGATCTTTCTTTAACCTTTCTGGAAAGAAGGCATATTTCTTCCTTAATGTGGAAAGCTAAAGGAATATAAAGCAAGTTGCCACTGTTGGTTGTCTTTTTTTTTTTTTTTTTTTACTTAGATGTCCTCTGCAGATTATTGGTGGATTACATAAGGAAGTAAAAAACATTAGTTCTGTTAGGAAACTCGCATTTTAAGAAGTATCTTTGTAAGATTAACCAAGGACAGCCTTTTGTTCATATTGACTCCATCACTTCCAGTGTTAGGAAGTAGTGTCTTTGAGTTAAAATTCCAAGAGGGGTGATCTGGTAAGTGGACTTAGCCAGGATCTGACTAACAGCTGGTACGTTCATTGTGAAAGATAGCATTTGTACTGTACAGCTGGATCGTAAGGAGGAGTAAGGAGATTGTAAAATAAGTAGAGGAAGGAGAAGGATGAGAAACGTTGTTGTAGGTACAGCCAAGAATTACAGCAAGGATATGATGCTTCCACTCTGCAGTGAGAATGGGGAGTGTAAAACATGCTGCTGGCTGACAGTTTAGGTCTGTGAGGTAACATGTAAGCCAAGAGCTGACAGGTGTGGCAGCTGATTTATGAACTACTTTATCAAGAGGCCTTTTTTAGTTAGAGTGATCTATATTGGGATTAACTGCTCCAAATAACCCCATTTGGAGACCCACAAGAAATGCTCTAGATATCTCTGCTCACAGTTGCTCCTACTGATGTTTTGCTCATGTGAAATTATTTGCTTTCTTTAGTGCAGTCCCCAGACTTGTCCGAAAGCTTTCAGAAAACCAGTTTCTCATTAAATTAGTTGTGTGATGTGTCATCTTAGAGTATTGGTTTGCTCTGAATTTGTATTTGTATGGTACTACAGCTGCTATAAACCTTCCAACTGATTATGCTTGCACATAGCATTATTTTTAAGGGCATGTTGCTTCAGCAGAACGAGCATACAGAATAGCTGTTACAATCTGCTTTTTGAATGACAAATGCAAACTAGACTCACTTAGATAAATGGAGGAAGTTTCTCCTTCTGGAGTTCAGTATTTCAGACAGCCTATGTGATCATTTGTGCTGTTGACCCTAGAAAAAGTATCATTTGTTTTATTTCTAGATTAGCTGTTAGCAGTGCTAGCAGCAATGGACAGCAGCGGTTTTAAATACGGTAGTGCAAAATTACTGCTTTGTGGTTAGCCAGTCGTTATAAGCTGGTAGCTCTGTGGCAAAATTCCTGAGAGTAAAAGCCTGCTTAGCCACCACACACTGAGAAATGCTGAAGTTGGTGACTAACCATGATACAGGATGTGTGTTCTACTGCGAGTTACAGATTTTTGTCCTCTCCTGTGTAACACGAGCATATGCACACATTTAAAAATGGTCTTCTCAGGGAAGCAGAAGTGAGTATTGTTGGCTCAGTTTAATTTAAAAATAGAGGTGTACCTACATGTGAATTGCTGTTAGTTTTAAAGCAACATTTCCTTTGGGTGTTACACAAAACAGTAAAGCTACGTCTTTGACATCTGTATATGTCAAAGATAAACAAGAAATTTAAGGTGACTTGTATCAAGTAAAAGACTGTGTGTCCTGTTTTCCTGGTTTTATTTTCATGGTGTGAGGGTTGTAGAATATTTTTTATTTGATTTTTTTATTGCATTCAAATGTTAACCATCTACTAACATGTAAGCAATGAAAGTTGTCTGTATGAGGTTGACTAGGCTTTTACAATTGGAGTAATTTATTTGAATATTCTCTGTGGGCTTGCTCATACCTCATTGAGTGAGGGAAATCTGTATCTGCTATATAAAAAGCTGTAGAGCAGAAACTTTTCAAATGAGACAAAGGAAGCAGTTGCAAGTAAGTTAGTGTGCAGCTGCCGTGACTAAAAATGGAAATATTCAGTCATTTGCAAATCCTACACCTTTTCTTTTTCACACTGATAAATCTAAATGTTAATGTCTTATGTTTCAAAGCAGGTAGATGGGACATTTTTTAAATAATGGAGAAATGTTGCTTTAAAAAACATCAAAATCTACTAGTCTGAGCGTTGCTGCAGAATTTTTTTGGTTCTTTTCTGAACTCTCTAAGCTTATAGATGCTGTGATCTTAGATATTAATTTACATAAAATTGTAGTAAGTCATAGGAAATACAATTTTCTAGGTGGCTGCCCATAAACACCTTCCTATGTGGATTACATTGGAAGAGCCTGAACTCAGACCTTTTGTGCAGTGCAAGTGTGCCAGCTGGCTCGTGTGTTTGGCGTGTTTTGTTCTTTTTCTGGATAAAAAGCAGATCTCAATTCATGCCAATCACCTCTTGGCTATAGATGAAGATGCTTCTTGTCTTTGTTGGGCTGTAGTAGCACACTTTTTCTAAATTGTAGCTGCCCTTTCCTCCTGCCCTTTTTCCCCCGTGTAGTTAATTGAATTTATGAGCTGTTTTTCTTTTTGAGTCTATTGGCAGCTTTTTTGTTTGAAACTTCCTTCCCTTTTCCATCCAGAAAGGTATGTTCAAAATGCCCTGGACTGAAATACCATTAATCCTGTGATGGGGCCATGCTAGATACAAGAGATTATCAGAAGTGTGCCTCTGCTGCCATTCCTAAGTATTTTTGCAGGCCTGAACGTTCACATCTAAGCATCAGCATTTGTAGGGATGGGAACTTCAGATTGCAAGTTTACCACATGGGCACAGCTTAACTGGGTCTGAACCTGGGGTCCTCTATCACAGTGTCTCTAGAGGCCCTTTTCAAGAGGGGAATACAAGTTCCTTGCCAGGCTGTATATCTGGCTCATCCATCACAAGCAGTCCAAGTAACCCTTTTCGGGAAGGCTATGCAAGTGTGTCTGTGAGCAACAGGAGACATTCTTGTTTGTGCTGTCATTGTGTCAGAGCTTTTTTTAGTGCTGCGCTGTTTCTGGGGAAGGTTCTGTTTAGAATGGTGTGGAGAGCATAGACTCAAAAGAGAAACAAGGAGCCGTCTTATTATAGTGGGAATCTTCAATTGTTTTGTGGGTTCAGCTTTCAGCTCTGTTGTGTTAGCTGGCTTTGTGTGTGTGTGAATGATTACCAGTGTCTCAGAAATGGACTGTTACTGGAGACAGCTCAAGAAAGGCTTGGTTTGGTGTTAATTGTGTGCCACAGACCAGCTGCAAACCCTGTTCAAAATGTTGTCATCAAACGCCTTCTCCAGAACTGTGAGCCAGCAACTGCATTATATTTTTTCAGTCTTTATTTGGTACTAATCTCGTAAGTATTTTTCAGGGTGTATTTATACCACTTCTGCATGATGTATATTGATACTGCTTCATGCACCTTCTTATCACTCTCTTAGATAAAAATCTTGTTGTAGCAAAGACTTCAAGTATTGACATAGTACTCTTGTGGACTGTTTTTATTGTTGCTTCTCCATTTCCCATGAGGCATTTAGAGTATTGCTTCAGGGCATGTATTAGATGTTTCTTGGTGTTGTGAAAGATATTCCTAATTTGGTCATGAGGACTTTCTCTTAATGTCAATGTGTTTTTCTTGCACAAGGACAACACCCAGCCGCTGTTAAAAGGCAGTTTGTCATTCAGTCTTTCAGTATCCCATTTTTTCTAGATGATGAGGACTGCCTATTTTGAAGTTGCACAGCAGCAGTTTCCTTTGGGTACTATGTAGCAAAGCCATTTGCAAATGGTTTCTGGATATCTCAGTCTGTCCATATAGAGATATCTAGGTGTATCATCTAGATATAGGGGTTTAGATATTTTGAAAAGTACAACTATTTTTCAATTTCTCGAATAGGCATAAGGGTGACAAGTCTAGTGGATGCTGCTTCTGCTGTGCTGGAAAAGTGGTGTCAAACTCAACATCTCAGTACCAGTATGCGAAGTTTCCCATTTGGTCATTTGGCTTTGAGAACACAGCAGATAATACTAAACGTGTCCTCAGGAAATCAAAAGGCAGGGGCTCAAACCTGTGCCAAATGTCAGCACATGGATTGCTTCCCCAAACTGCCTGTATACAGTAGCTTTTGACTTGTGTTTGCACTGGAAGTGCTGGTAACTTCTTACTGAAGTCTAATAGGAGCAACTGAAACAAAAATACTTAAATGTAGTGTTTGTAACTGATAAATTAACAAGCCGAAGTCTTTTTAAAAAAAGTCTATTGGCATAGTGCAAATCTAACTTTGTAGTACGTTACAATAATTCATTCCTTTTCTTGCATTTGTTTTGTTGAAGGAAGTACTGTATTGGTGTTTGGAAGGTTGTCATTGAAACAGAAGTCTATTATGAAATACTTCACCCAACTGATGTAGTAATAGGATATGGAATCAATGTAGTAATTTAGCTTCCATAAATAAACCAGAGAATTTAAGCCTTTTACTTGAAAAATCTGCATCCTTGCTTTGTGGTAGTGGGCTGTTGAGTTTGTCTTCCATTATGTATTTCACCTCGCCTTTGTTACGGATATTTCTTAACCTTTTCGTATTGGTGTTCTCCTTACTTTTATTCCTTTGTCATTTCATTTGACTTACTACTACATGGAATATAGAAAAAAATCAAACTAAAATTTAGGTTACTGTAGTTCTTACCTACTGTTCTTACCTTTGATAGGCCTCTTTTTCTCTTTGTCTGAAGAGAAATTTCTGTAGCAGGAGTCACTTGGTGTATGGCATAGCATGCAGCACAGATTCCCATTTCATGATGGGCCCATAGGTGCCACTATGATAGCTACAAAAGATGATAGAAGAATTCTAGTCACCATTGTTTACCTGGAAAACAGGCACTTTCCCTTAGGCTGTCCCTTAAAAAAAGAGGACACTAAATATATCTTGGTGTAATCAGATCATTACAAACTAGTGCTCACAGGAAAAAATGTAATTCAGAATTGGAGTTCAAGGGAATTGCATTCTTGTTACTTATAATTTAAAAAGAAATTAAGATGTGTGTGCATTATATTTATTCCAGTCTGTATTTCTCAGCTATTCATTTTAAGGCATTTACTCAAAGTTCACTTACAAAACTGTCCTTCCCAATGGAAATAAACTGCACGGGAATGGAAGAGCAGTATGACCTTTGTGGAGTCTTTGCTTTAAGTAGTACCAAGTGTGGAAGATGCTTTTTTAACTTTCAGGATTACTACACTTGACAAGAATATATAATGGTTTGTGAGCATGTACAATTTTAATCTTTAGGCTATAGGAGGAAAAATGAGCACTTCACTTGTTTATGCAAATGAGGAAGGCTAAAGCCCATTTCCTCCTTCTTGGATTCTTGCTGCTCAGCTCGTTGTTCTTCCGTAATGAAACAAAAGGTGTAGGTAGTGACCTATGAAAAGGTTTGGGGTTTGAATTGTGATTAAGAGGCTTCTGAAACTGGTGACCCCAGGAATTAATTCAGTCTTTTTGTAATGAAATGAGAGATTTCCTGATGACTTCAGCTACACTTTTGTGATACCTTCAAGTTTTTTCAACTCAATGGCAAGAGAACTAACGCAGTTTTCCTAGAATAATTCTGTTTGAAATTAGCTTGTGGTCAATATTATGGTATTTCCAGATACCTCAGCTCAATTTTTGAAAATTATAAAATTATGAAGAATGCTGTAGCTTTTAGAAATAGTAAAATACTATTGCCGTTAAGATGGCAGTGATGACTCTAGAATACAGATAATAGCAAATTCAAGAGACAGATTTTGCAACTAAATTTGCAGTTAATGTGGACACAGAAATTATGGTTCATATTTCCAGATCATTTGCTCCCTGAAGCAGCACACAAACCTGGAATTATTTTCCTAAATTACTAGCAAGAGACTGAAGCATAAGCATGAAAAGAAAGGGAAAAAGATACTGTCATTTTCATTAAGTATTTCTGCAATAATCTGGCTATCTCATTTGCATTTTCTCAGCTGTTGCTTTAACTGAACACTTGTTTCCAAATGTATTGTTCATAGTTGCTTCCAGAATGACAACTGCAGTGTATTTTCTTGAACTGCAAAAGCCAGAACCACTGCAGACTTCTGAATTTGGAAGAACTTGACATCTTTTACAACAGAGTACAGCTTGGTATTCTCCATCTCCTCAATATTCAAAGTATTTGGTTTCACTGTTAATGTCAGCTGATTGAAGACTCTCATATGAGGATGCCCCAGGTCTGTCCACTTCCAGTGCCCACTGCTGATGGAATGAGTAACTGGGCATTGGTGCACTGAGGTGGAACAGGGAGGAAATCACTCATAACCCTGGATACCGTCACTAGCACTCAGCCAAAGCAGGGACCAGGTACTTGTGGCTCAGGGGTGGTGATGCCGTTCTTTTTGGTGGTAGCGTGGTCTTTGTCCAGATATGAAGCCACGCTCCCGAGTGTGCAGTAACAGAAACATTTATATGTAGAGTATGGTGGTGGGGTGTGCTTAATCAAGAAATGAAGCAGACTTTCTCCCTTTATACACAGTTCTCTGATTATGAGGTTACTAGCAGCCAGATGAGGATAACTTTGGGAATAGTTGGAAATTGCAGTGAAAATCAGCAAGGAAATAACACTTACACAGTTGCATATACACACTGCAACCCTGCTACCTGAAGCAGATGCTTCTGCTTTTAAACTTTTTTTTAGAGAGGAGACTCTTCAAATATTTTCTGAGGGTGTTGATTTCTTTCAGTGAACAGATGTCTGAGGCAGGCCAGAGAACAACTTAATGCATTTGCTTCCCTTCATCCATTTACTTGTGACTTCTTCACATTCCTTTATCACTTTGTAGTTATTTGAAGTCCAGTAACATTTTATTATATTTTATGAGATTTTGCTACCAAAACTCATTTTTTATGATATTTGCCCAGGGCTTTCCAGAATGTGTGTTTATACATTTTATTACACTTCTGAGATATTTACAGTGGCTGTGTGTGACTTGGGCGTGTCACTTTCTCTGCTCTCTTTGAAATAGTGTTTGCCATTTTTGCCTGTTGTGCTGAATTAGGTTAAATGAAGTGGTGTCCTTCAAATTGTATACTTTGATCTTCTAGAACAAGGTTTATTCCCTTCTCCCTTCTCTCCCAAAGTATATCTTGAAATGGTTGCATGCACTGTCAATTTGTGCTTTTTAAAAATTTTGCTGTATCCCTACAATTCTATTTTACTCTTGCAACCAGCTTTTTAAATTAGGATTGTCTTACTTTTAACCACAGAAGTTTTAGGTTTTTACCATCTACAGATTTTACCTAATGGTGAATGTAGTCATTACCCTGCTATGCTTACAGTCAGGTCTTATTTTTTAAAGTCCCTTCTGTGTTTTGGGTGCATATACATAGATCATATTTCTTACTGTAATATTGTTCTTGTTACCTAAAGAGGCTGGTTGGTTTCTTGCTGGATATGGCAGGCATGTTTAGAATGAAGCTACAAAACAGGTTGAGCATTTCATAAAATGTGTAGAAATACTAAGTGGCATTTGTGAGCCATGGACCTGGAATTGGAATAGTTGTCATGAAATGCACAGATCCTAATGTTTGTACTTACTGTAAATGTCAGACTTGTATAGTGTGAGTTAAAAACTGTATGACTGAATTTTGAGTCTCAAACCTAGGAATGAAAACCAATATTGTTGACAGTGTCTGATTTCAGAAAGTCTTAGCCTTCAGTCAGTCAATGTTTAGATTTTTGTCAAAAGATGGAACCTTCATTCTAGGCGACAATACCTTTCAAACAAAACAGAAATCATGAATAGTACAGAGCAACCTGCCAAAAAACCACAGAAGTCTCTGCTGTTTCTTCATTGTTATGGGAAGTTTGTGCATGGTCTTTTTCAAAGCACCTTTTTTTAACTGGCTCAGTTTCAATGCTTAAAAATGAATAGCATAAATTAAGTTATATTTTGGAATTTTTACTGAAGATACTAATCATGTGTACTTCAATATCTTCTGCTGTAAGCTGCCTGAGATTAACCTGTTTCCCTGCCACATCACTAATTAAAATGCGTGATCAAAAATATCTGTGAAAGGTGAAGTAATTTATGTGAAGATACATCCAATTTTTTTCCAAATTAAGTAGTGATTTTTGCATAGTTTCTCTAATATGCTCAAGTATTCTTTTCAGTGTATTAGTTTCTGTTAAAATGATAGTAAAGCAAAACTTCAGCACATACTATTTTTTGTATGTAGGTTTCTACAATCCAGGAACTTGTTACTGGTTATGAAGCCTCTTTGAAAACTTGTGACCTTTTTAGTACGTGTGGTAAGTTTCTATGGTCTTCCGTTAATTACCCTGTAATTACTAATACGGTTCGTGGAAGTTATCAAGAACCGTTGAAGTGCTGATACTTTTTGCAAAAAAAATAGTTACTATATTTTCTAGTAAATGAATTCATTATAAGAAATATTTGCTGAGTTTGTCAAGCTTTGCTTTTGTATTCGTTTTTCAAATGCAGTCTTCAGCTTTACTGGTTATTGTAACCTTTCCCATTTTGTTGCAGAAAATGGAGAGAAAGAGCCCCCAACAACACTGCTTTGGGTTCGGTATTTCCTGGCACAGCACTTTGACAAACTTGGCCAGTGTTCTTTGGCCTTGGATTACATTAATGCTGCAATTGCAAGCACTCCAACATTAATAGAACTATTCTATTTAAAAGCAAAAATTTACAAGGTAAAAGGGGAATTTGGACATGTGGAGTACCTAGTGTATAAAAAAAATCAACCCATCAAACTGGTGTGAATGTGTGGGTAATATTTCAGTTTGCAGTGGTTACGGGCATCAGTTTTCATGTGGGTTTCTTTTTGGGCACTGTTTTGTCAGGAAGAAAATGAAAACCCTTTTGTTTGGGTTTTGCAAAGCCAGTCACAACTTACAATGAATTGTAATGGCAAAAAAAATCTGGGAGTGGGAGGAGTTAGAATAACTCTGGCTTTTAGTTCTGGTGGAGAAATACCAGTAACAAATACACATTTCAGGAGATGGTCAATAGCAGGCTTCCACTGAAAGTTGACTATTTAATTTCTCCCTAACAGCATGTAGGTAACATCAAGGAAGCTGCCAAATGGATGGATGAAGCACAGTCTTTGGATACTGCAGACAGATTTATCAATTCTAAATGTGCTAAATACATGCTGCGAGCGAATATGGTGAAGGATGCAGAGGAGATGTG
This sequence comes from Gymnorhina tibicen, assembly GCA_013399875.1. Classification (NCBI taxonomy): domain Eukaryota; kingdom Metazoa; phylum Chordata; class Aves; order Passeriformes; family Artamidae; genus Gymnorhina; species Gymnorhina tibicen. The sequence continues at coordinate 2,053,326 of VXAZ01006690.1, read as the reverse complement.
CTCTAAATTCACAAGGGCAAGTATATTGCTTTAATTAAGAGATGTTTTGCTTGCCTCTGGTGGTTTTTCACTCACAACTTTTGATCAAATATCTTTTATTAATATCCATTTTTATTATAATGCTCTTATGCCTGGTGGCAAGGAACTATGTAGAATGGTTTGTAGTGGAAAGGGTGTTTTAAAGATGGAATAGTCCAGTGCCACTGCCATGGGTATGGACATCTTTGGCTAACACAGGTTGCTAAAAGCTTCATCCAATCCAGTCTTGAACACCTCCACAGACGGGGCATCCACGACTTTCCTGGGCATCTACAATCCAGTATATTGCCACATCCTCACTGTAAAGATTTTTTTCCTGGTATCCAGCGTGAAGCTGCCCTCTTTTAGTTTAAAACTTTTGCTCCTTTTGCTGTTGCTACTGACTCTGGTGAAAAGTCTCTTCCTGTCTTAGGAACTTCCTTTATATACTGGCAGGCTGCTGTAAGGTCTCCCTGGAGCCTGCCTGCTCTTCTCCAGGATGAACCCCAACTCTCTCAGCCTTTTGTCACAGGACAGGTGTTCCAGCCTTTTGAGTTTTCATGGCCTTCCTCCGAATCTGCTGTAACAGGCCCATGTCCCTCTTGTGCTGGGGGCCCCAGAAATAGATGCAGTATTCCAGCTGTGTAGACCCAGTAAATACTGGGAAAAATGATGGTTCAAAGGAAGTTGTTCAGGAGTATTTTTTATTGCCATATTTCGAAATACCGCTTTTGAAATTCATCTGATGAATATCTTATTGTTTCCCTTTAGTAGCATCTGATCTAACTGCACAGGAATGTGTACTATATTCATTATGATTTAGCATTAACATAAATCAATTTAGACTTGAACATTTAATTCCTTTAAGCTAGTATTACACACAAAAATTTTATTAAAGCAAAGTCTATCCTTAAAAGATGGGATAAGCACTTTAAATTATATATTTTTGACATTGAACAAAATTTGGATTCATAAATACCAGATTTTCATATAATTTATGTAACTAAACATGAAGATGATTTTGGGGGATATCCTGGAGCACATAAGCAAATTACGTTCCTTCATTCTTTTTAATTTTAGGTGTGATAACACTTGAAATTGGATTCAAGCTTTCTAGATATTTCTAGTAATGATTGAAAACTTGATTGCTAAAACTCATCATGTTTGCTTGTCAGAAGTGTTAATTCAAGAAAGACAGAACTTTATCATAGATATCTGGAAGGACAAGATAAATCTCATCCTCAGTAATTAAATGTTGTGAGTGTAGCTGGGTCTTTTTTCTGCTATACAGACTGTTCTGAAAACCTGATGACTAATATTAATGATATGTGGAATGTTTTTCCAGTTCACTTAGTCTAGAGCACTAAAACTATTAAGTCTCAATACTAGGATTCTTTTTCTTGTGAAAGTATCAAGTATAAATCTAACTTTGCTTATTTAGACAAAAAAGTTCTAAGAAACCTATAATTACTCATACTCCATGATAAAGCAGTGAATATATTGGTGGATTTTTAGTGGATGCCACTTATGTGATGGGGAAAACCAGCTGAAATTTTTTGCTGAACTTAAGGAATTTTTGAGAATAGTGTTGTTTTCTGCCCCCAAATTGTAGAAGTGAGACTGTGTATACAAGCATGAGTTAATCTTAAAAACCTGTTGAGACATTAATGTTCAGATAATTGGGGGTTTTTAATCATTTCAATCTATTCCTTTCTATCTGTGGGAGCTTAGAATATCACAAGTATTATTCTCAGTCACTGGGTGTTTGTCATTTCCTCCTGTATTCCAAGTAAGTTGAAGGATTGATTGCTCCTAATGGCCTGAAACCAGCCACAGTTGAAAGATGCAGCTGGTAAATTACAATAGCAAAACCTGATAATGACACTTATTTCAGGAAGGAACTTCTGCTATGGAGAACCTTAATGAGATGCAGTGTATGTGGTTCCAGACAGAATGTGCTGCAGCTTATCAAAGGCTAGGGAAGTACGGTGATGCCTTGAAAAAATGTCATGAAGTAGAAAGGGTAAGTAGGTGCAAACACCACCCATTGCTTCCCCACTGTTTCTCATGCACAAATGAAGATATTTGTTGATGTAATCAGCACAGTATTGTATGCTAGAAGCATGTAAAACTTCTAGTATAATGGCTTTTAAAAACAGGTTAATACTTGATTTATTGTAACAGGAGATGTCTTCTCTAGCTAGTATGTGAAAGATTATTACTGAAGTGAAAAGGTTTCAATATAAAATACAATGTCTCCTAACTATGAGCTGTTCATACATTAACTTTATGCTGACTTTTGGCAATTGTGTTTCTAATCAGAACAGTCACATTCAGTTGGCTTTTAGAGTGCCTAAGTGTTTGAATAATCACATTATAGGCTTTAACTGAGATTTTTCCCTACTGAAAGGCTCTCTTAACAGTCAATATTTAAAGGATATTTCTATACCTGTTCAATATTGCCTGTAAATAGTATCAGTTGTAACTTTATTCACCTCTCTCTAATAAAAGAATAGACTAAGTAGAGGATGAGTATGTGAGTGTGTTCTTTTTTTTTTTTTTTTTTAAGCATTTTTTTGAGATAACAGATGATCAATTTGACTTCCACACATACTGCATGAGAAAGATGACTCTTCGTGCCTATGTAGACCTTCTGAGATTAGAAGATGTGCTCAGGAAACATGCCTTCTACTTCAAGGCTGCCCGATCAGCAATTGAAATCTACTTGAAGCTCCATGATAATCCTCTTACCAATGAAAGCAAAGAGCAAGAAGTGAATTCAGGTATCTACACTTTAATGAAAGCTCATATGTCTATGACATGTGTGAAAGCTTAAGTTAAGTTAGTTATGTGTTACAGAGTAAATAGAACACAAGTTTTTCCTCTTTTCTGTCACAATAACTGAAAAGAAATCATAAATTACACACTACAGTTCTCTCTGTTCACACCCTTTTACTTTGTAGAACTAGAATGTGAATGCACCTAGCTGTAGTTGGAGTACTTGGGGAGGAGTGGCATTTCAGAACATTTAAACCATATTCAGTTCAGCCATTAGATAAATATTACTAACTAATGAATTATGAAGCAATGGATAGAATTTGTGGAAAAGCAGTCTGAATTGTAAGAATTCAACTTTGATCTAGTGTATTTAATTTATTACATGGTTATACTAGTTACTACTGCATTAAGTTTTATCACTTTTCACATAACTTGAGGATGAAAGAATACATAGGTAAATGTATTAGCAATATTAATACATTTAGAAAATTATTTAAAACTAGCATTAAATGGAAAACAGACTTTCTTAGGAAGCCGGTGGAGTGTGGTTTGGAAATCTGAGGATTCAAGAGCAGATTATTTAAGATATTTTTTTACTTTAAGATAAGTAGTTGCTTCTCCTTTAGTGGAATTGCAGCTACTGTCAGCATTGCAGTGGCTGTTGACTAAAGCGGTGAAATTAATGTCTGGCTTTTAGCAAAGGGAAAAATACTTGACATGGGGAAAAGAGAAGCTAAACCAAAAATGCCACTTAATATTGCAAATAAAATCTTAACTTTATTCAGAGGTGGATAGTAAGTTTTTCTATACCTGCCCATGCATAATGAAGTAAATATAAAAGCATATTTGAACTGTTGAACTTGCATCTTTTTTCTCTCCAGCTTTAATTTGTTTCTGTATATAATGTAAGATCAGTGTGTGACAGAGGATCTGTCACAGAGGATAGCAATATATCATAGATATAAAGGTGGGTGGCATCTAAAAGTCATGTTAGTTCATTTGCCTGCTGTTCATTGGGATTCAGTAGGCTTATCTGTGGGAGAAGGCAGCACTGTGTGGATGGGGTAAAAAAAACACTTGCTTCCCTGTGTCAGAATGGGGGATGACCTGAGCAGAGAGGTCATGGTGCCCCATAGCCACAAAAAAGATGTGTTAGTCCCTTTTTCGGTGCCTTGCCGCATTTAGCAAAAGCCCTATTCGCAGTGAAACACCACAGTAAACAGACTGGAAGCTGCAGTATTATTCTGGCTAAAGTGATCATTTCCATTTAGCTATCCCATAGCATTTGCATGTAACCAATGCAATTATCATGGCTGTATATTAGTCAGACATTTTAATGAAAAATAGCAAGTTCAGCATGTTTTCAGATGGAGTGTAAATCCATCTGGACGTTTCTAGATGGCATTAGAAGCAAGCTGAGCTACAGTCAGTATGAGAGCTTACTATTACCATTGTTCATTTTTTAAGGTAAAACCTGTGACAGATGTAACAACTTTATGTAGCTAACCTTTGGAATCATTGAGGTTTCTGTAACAGCCATGTAAGAGAAAATATGCAAGATCAAGTGTTGTGTTAGGCTGTAAATAGTAATCCAGCATCAATGTTGGCCTGCATAGTGTTGGCAGTTATGGAAATCACTGTAAAAGTTAGCCATTTTGAGATGGACACAAGCATAATGACATGTCTGAGTTGTTCGAGAGAAACAAGACTTTTAATTAAAAGACTTCGTTAATATGTTGTCTGTTACCTTAATCTGTAGAAAATCTCTCAGCCAAAGAATTAAAGAAAATGCTTAGTAAGCAAAGAAGAGCACAGAAGAAAGCAAAACTTGAAGAAGAAAGAAAGCATGCAGAAAGAGAACGACAGCAAAAAAATCAAAAGAAAAAGAGAGATGAAGAGGAGGAGGAAACTAGTGGACCCAGGGAAGAGCTGGTTCCTGAAAAACTGGAAAGGGTTAGCATGGTCTTTCATGTTAAACTCATGTGATTATTGTAAAAAGCCTATAATACAGGTTTCCTATCAGATTCTCCTAGAAGAATCTAGGTGTTTTTATAAAATCATTTCTGCATGCAGGGGTGCCTTTTTGTAGTCTACCTCTTTTTACACTAAAGAAAAGTATTTTTCCTCAGTAAATCCAAGTTCTACATTAATATTGTTACTTTCCTTAAATTTCAGGGGTTTTTTTCCAAACCGTAGGCTATACTTCATTAAAATAGATACTGAACAAAAAGATGTGTTTTGCCTGAAGAAATCTCGTTTTATAGAGTAAATAGAGGAAAAATTAACAGAAATTATTGCAGTTTACAAAGTTTGAAGACATGAGCCAGTATTTCTCTATGCACAAAGAACTACCTCCTTTATCACAGTAACTTCGGGCTTGTTTGTCTGTGGTGGTTGTATTTAATTGTTTCCTAAATGCTAAATTGCAGTACTGAGTACACAAGCAGTGCCAGAGTTAGCAATGATGCTGTCTTTGTCAACATGAAATGATGAGTAAACACTTTTAAAAATCTTGCTGTCTAAATAAAAATGTTGCAGTGCAGTTCAAATCAGAAAGCTAGCTTCAGTTCACCTTTGACCTCTGATTATTTAAATTCTCTGAATAACAGAAGCTATCATTGTATTTGACATTTATTTTAAGCCATAAATTTCACTGTTCTTTTATTAAAACAGGTAGAAAATCCATTAGAAGAAGCCATTAAGTTCCTTATACCACTTAAGAATCTTATTGGAGATGATATAGAAACACATTTATTAGCATTTGAAATATACTTTAGAAAAGGTAAAGTACTGCTTAATTTTATTTTTGCTCTACAAAATTTTAATCCTTCAATGCAGCCTGTGTTATCCAAGTGTAGTGGAAAATTATCTGGAATAAATACTTACCTGACTGAAGCTGAGGTTTGCATCGTATCCAGTAATAATAGGGTAAATAGTGTTTGTGTTTAGTCACCCTAAAACAAAAAAAACCCGTAAGAGTAGACTAGGTTGTAGCATACTCATAAATACTGTGGAAAGGTATTTGTGGTGTGATCTTTAATTATCTAGAGGAAACCAAAGGTAAATAGATGGCAACATCTGTGCGGTGTTGCCAGAGTTTGAGCAGCAAGAACTTCTGGTTTATTATGCAATTTGAATGGGAAAATAAACTTCTTTCTATTTCTGGGTAGAAACCGATGTTTCTAATATTTGTACTAGATTTACTAAAGAAAACAGTAATTGATAATGAAAAAAAAAAAGTTCTATATTCTCAATCTTGGTTTCCTAACATTTTTTTTTCTCCTTCCCACAGGAAAGTTTCTATTAATGTTACAGTCTGTCAAAAGAGCTTTTGCTATCAACAGTAATAACCCATGGCTACATGAGTGCTTGATTAAATTCTCTAAAGCTGGTATGTGTGTAGGAAGTATGTAATTATAAAGATACAAGAAGTTACATTCTACAAGGACATTAATTAAATATTTTTGTGATTTATACTCTTGAAACACAAACTGATACAAAAAATAAAAACAAACAGGTTGTTTTTTTCCGTGGCAATACCAAAGGAAACACAGGCTGTGCTACCCAGTGTACTGTGTATGTATTATATTATATTTGTTCCTCCATGAATCCACCAGGTGGACCCAATAACTCATTTTGGCTAGATTTCATAGAAAAGTGAGTGTTCTAAGGATCCTGGACAATCTTAAGTTTTAAGAAAATAAGTGGCAGATACAGGAGAGAGATTCTGACTGCAACAATGTGTGTGGTGAGCTTGTAATAGCAAGTTTACATGACAGAACACCCTTTATTAATGTTTCATCTGTAAATGCATCAGCAATGTTTGTGTTGACACATTTTGATCTGAGATTTGCGTTTCTGTGCACACATTTTAGAACTGGCACTTTTAGCAGTGATGTCTGTGGTTTCAGTGTTTTCTACAGTTGTTTAAATGGCTTTTTTTTGTTGTATCTCTCCTCTCACCTTCCCTCTTCTAGTATCTGACCATAGTAACCTCCCAGAAATTGTGAGCAAGGTCCTAACTCAAGAAATGCAGAAAATCTTTGTTAATAAAAACTTGGAGAGTTTTAATGAAGAATTTCTCAAACACAATGCTACCTCCATCCAGCACCAGCTGTCAGGTTTGTTTAACTTTTTCATGCTCTTGAGAAGGAGATGATTTAAGAGATGTAAATCCAGAATCTTTATCTGCAGTCTGCAAGGCCAGGTTTGGGGCTTTGGGCATCCTGGTCCAGTGTGAGGTGTCCCTGCCAATGGCAGGGCATGTGGAACTAGATGATCTTTAAGGTGCCTTCCAATCCAAACCATTCTGTGAATTCATACATAAATTCCAGTGAGCCAGAAAATTGCATGTTTATGTTGGGGTGCGAGGGGCATTTCTGTCTGATTTTACCATTTTTTTAAAATGTACTTCACATTTTTATTAGATGCATAAGGAACTTGCTCCTTACCTTCAAAAAGTGCAGTCAAATCACCATAGATATTCAAGTATTGAAGCACTGTCATCCTTCCTATTACAGCTTCTACTTTTTAGAGTATTAGGAAATACAAAACAAAAACATTAGGAAGTGCTTTTCCCTGTTTTCAGCTGGAATGTCTCTGTTCCTACTCATAACCTTGTCACGCAGCAACAGCATCAATAAAAGTACCATGATGAACTTATGTAGCCTTTGCTTTTCTGCTTCATGGTCAGCAGTGAAAATGTTGAAATGTGACACTCAGACACTATTTATATAGAAGAGCCACAAGTAGCTGCTGGAGCTAAGTCAAAGGAATTGAATAAGTACAGAAAGTTTTGGAATAAAAATTGATGTGACTTGATAAGCTGCTAGAGAAATCAAAATGCATTTCCAGCAGTTAAGAAACAAAAGTAAATGTAGTTTTATCAGGCACTTAATGTACTTAATGCTAGCCTCACCTGGTCTTTAAAAGTTATCCAGGGTCTGTCCAGAATAACTGGAAAAAGTTAGCTCCAGAGGATTGCTCATCTCTCCTAAAGGAAGGTTAGGTAGAATACCACAAACTTCGATTGACTCCTGTAAGGTCTTTGTTTCAGGACAGCATTTTGAGAGAAATACTTGCACTCCTTTCCTGCTAGCAGGCTCAAGATTTGAGAAGTCAAGTACAGATATCTCAGCAGCCAATTGCTCCCAGCTCTTACAGATGTGTTCTTCCTCTCTTGTAATTGTTGAGCATCTCACTGGCTGCTTCACAGGTCTTATTTTCTGGTCCTACAGTGTTGTGAAAAACAGTACAGTCACTGGGTGGGTTCTTGGTAGCTTTAGGACTTCAGCTGTGTGTCAGTCTTCTGTTTATGCTGGAGCAGGTTAGAGGCAATTGACTTACCTACTGTACAATTTTTAAGTTTCTTGAACAGTTGTCTTTAATTAAAGTTTGCAAATGCAAAGGTCTGAAAGACCTAAACCGTAATCCTGAGAGCACAAATGAGTGTTTCCTCAGCTTAAAATTACTAGTAAAAAACTACAAGCAGACTTCTAACCTCTTAACAATTTCTGTACCATAGCCTCCCTAACTTTAAGCAAAAGTAACTAGGCTAATATAAGTGTTTTGGGCAATAATGGCTCTACATTGAGTCTAGCAGTTTATTTTCTGAAACCTACAAAAAGCAGTAAGAACTAGAAAACTTTATTTAATTGGGAAGACTAATAATTGGGGAAATTAGTTGAGCAAAAACAAAAGACAAAACATCCAGAATGTGGAGTTTTAACTTTTCCAGCAAAATAATTAAGCTTTTTTGTTTTTGCAGTAGGTTACATGGTGGGATGGGCCTGGACTTTGTATTTGGGCAAAAGAAAGTAGCAAAGGAAAGTGAAAAGCCATGAAATACCAACATACTAATTAAGATGAGATTTTAAATTAAGGCAGTTACGATACAAGGAGCAGAATTTTGCAGAGATGCCCAGACCAGTTTTGGTAAATGGTCTGTGGTCCGAGAAGCTGTATAGTTACATAATGCAGTGTTTTCCTTTCCGCCCATGTAGTCTGTCCAGGCAAAGCACCAAACTCACGCTGCACTTTCCTTGCAGCCAAGCTGTGTCCTTAGCTCCGGGTGAGCAGCCATGGCCGTGCCTTCTGCCCTGCAGACTGGCCTGAACTTCAGCGGGCCGTGTTCCACAGTTGTTCAGTAACTGTTGTTCACTTACCTCCAGTACTTCTGAAGAGAATGCAGTGTGTCTCTGACAATTACTCGCTTCTGCATTTGTTGGGTGGATTTCATTTAGCCTGCTGATTTGAAGGGTTTGTCATCAATGTACTCTCTGATATTTTTCTTTACTGAAGACCTGTCAGTCAACTAAGGCATGTCACTTTTGCAGGAACAGGTCTCCTGTATTATTCAATCCTTATGCTTCTAATAAATTTCAAAATGGCTTTAGTTTCATTAGTTTTCAGTTACAAATAAGGGAGGAAGATATGGTTTATTAAAACTTGGAAGAAGTCTAATTCACATTTATGTATAAGTTTTCAGGCTCTGTGTGTCCGTATATGCAGTATGGCATTTAGGAAAACTAAACATTGTGGGTTTTGTCTTGTGATAAGGTGCAAAGATGATGTATTTCCTGGACAAATCAAGACAAGAAAAAGCAATTGCTGTTGCAACTAGACTGGATAAAAACATGAGAGACAAAAATGTGAAGGTAAAAGATACAGTATATAAAGCCCACAAATGTGTGGGATCTTGAATGGTGTATAATTTAGTGCAGGATAATATGCATGCTTCATTTATCATGATAAATTAATATTTGAAAGAACAAGGTTTCAAATTTTTCCCGTAAGTAAAAGATACGTGAATACCAACAGAGAAACCTGTTTGTTCAGACTAGTATTGTTTAACATTATGTACCTTTAGTAATAAAACAATTGTAAATTGCATTTATTAACTGTTACTTTTGTTTCTTTAGACATTAACAAAGGTTTTTGAGGCATTGCTTGATGGCAGTTTTGGAAGCTGCCACGCTCAGTGTGAAGAATATCAAGCAGCATGTCATAAACTGTTCCCTTTTACGTCTGCCTTCATGCCTGCCACAAACGAGGACAACAGCAGCATTGCATCTGTGAATCACACGGCCATTAACCATGATTTGCTGTCCAATGAAATCTGAAGTAGTGTGTGCAAGCCCCTGTATGTGTGTATACCTACATGCACACACGTGTATGAAACTCTGACTCTCATTACATGCTGGTTGGATACAGATCAGGGTTACTTTTCCAGGTTGTATTTTAATATCTTTAACAGGTATCTAAAACAAAATATTTGGATAGTTAAATGGAGTATGCTATTAAGGTTTTTTTCTTCCCAGTGAAAACTGCCAATATTTATGTAAACATCTTTAATCAGCATTTTTCATGTTTATACTTGTACAGGTTTAAGTCTTTTAATAATTCATCAGCCCTCCCTCACAATAATACGGATATTAAAGACTGCTTTCACTTAAGTGTTGTTACATATGCAGATATATGTGAACATATCTTGTTAATAAATTACCATTTGAGAGTTTTTAGCAGATTAAGACTGAAGTGCTGCTTGAATTGCCCTCTCTGTCTTTACTGTTCTTTAGGGTTTTTTTCTGGGTTGTTTTGGTGGGATTTATTTTTAATATTTGGTCAGTTTGGTTTCTTTTGAAGCACAGCAACAATGAAAGCATCGGGGGGTTGCATGTTTTTGTCAGGTGTGTGTCTTACATGGAACCAGTGTTGACAGATACGAAGATCAGGTTTGTGTAAAAAAACCAGAACAACAAACATCTAAGGCTTTTTGAAAACTATTCCATCTACCTTGTGTTCCATAGCTATTGTTTCCTTAATTTTATGGTCAGTTTAACATTTTAAAGTTTTAGTATCCTGAAGCAATTCCATAAGAAGACACAATGAATTTGAATACTGTTGTTTGTCCTTTGTTCCATCTCCCTCTTCGTCTTCTTCCTTCTGGTTTCTCCCCATCTGTTCACCTATTGACACTTAGGTTGAAAAAAGCTGCTTCAGTTTTGGGCAAATGCAGAAGGTACAGTAATGGGGAATACAGTTTTTCTCTACATCATAAACACTCACTGGGGGGTGTGCTGTATTATCTCCATTAGAAGTCTTAGTTGTCTACTTATGGCCAATACTCCAGAACTTCTCCTGCCTAAATACTATTGCTGTAGGTGCTGCAAGGCAAAACAGTGTGTGAGAAGTATGTTTTACATTTTAAAACTGTTTTAAGGGAGCACAAAGAGGCTGACTACGAATCATAATGAACTTTTTTCTTACTTTGTATTCTGGTGCATTAACTATTCAATATACAACACATCAAAATGGAAGTTTAAATCTAATATACCTATTTAAAGCATAGCATTGCTAGACAAAATGGCTACATATCACACGACAGCTTTACATTCTATAAGAACTGCTATCAAAACATAATTATACTGTGGCTTGTACAGAAAATCTGTTTTCTGGAAACTGTAATGGAATTATTCAATCTTGGTTTGTTTTTATTTCACTGCAATGTAAATAATTTCAGTAATATTAACTAGCCCCTCAAAGGCAAATACCAGTTCATGAAGAGGGGATTTTATTAAGACAAATAAACTGTTCTAATTAAAATTCTCCTTTGTGTGTCATCTGTTTAGATTAAAAAATTGTTGATGGAAAATTCACTGTAAAATATTGCCAACGTATGTTATGCTGTAATAAATTATTTTGTACACACTTGCCTTTGGTTTGGAATTTTTGTGTATTTATGGACATCAAACTTCAGCCCATCATTCTCATTAGGGTTCTTTTTCTACTGAGTTGGAACATTCACTAGTTTAATGTTAACTCTGTAAGTAGTTAAGAAAAAAATAATGACTATTTAGCAGATAGAGATGTGTATCTATAAATAGTAATGGCTTCAGACTGCAGTCAAGTAGGTTTAGATCAGATAACAGGAAGAAATTCTTTACTATGAGGGTGGTGAGGTACTTGAACAGGTTGCCCAGAGAAGCTGTGGGTGCCCCAGCTGACAGTGTTCCAGGCCAAGTTGGATGGAGCTCTGGGCGGCCTGGTCTAGTGGAAGTGTCCCTGTCCGTGGCAGGGGTGTTAGAACCAGATGGTCTTTAAGCGCTGTCATTGCAGACATGAACTTCTTGGGGTAACAAATGCTTAGCAATCTGATCTCCAAATTTCATCTTTGTAGCAGGTGGGCAGGGCATGCTGTGTACCCTAAGAGCCTGCTGCTACCTTAAGGTGTCCAGACAGAAGGAAAATATGCAAATGCAGTACAAGGCTGCGGGCAGAATGCAGGACCCCGTTTATCCCAACAAGCCTGGTAGCCTTAGATCGTTCAAAGAGAAGAGCTAAATTCAACTTTTTGAATTGATAGAGATACTTGTTTTGACTGCTCTGGTTTCTGGTGGTTAATGAGTTCATCAGACAATGGCCAGAACCCAGTGCAGGGGTAGCGTGGCAGCAGCGGTCTGAGGCAGGGCAGCTCCTCTTCTGCTGCGGTGCAGGTGTTGCTGCAGTTTAGGATGCTGTGCCAGCACTGTGAGCTGCCGTGGCTCAGGATTTATCCACGCTGACTAGCAGGGTTTCAAAAGTGCTGCACCACTGGTGCAAGAAGCTGCCTATCTGGCTTGGCATTTCAGTCTGGGTCTGCTGTGGCTGTGCCCTTCCTCAGGGGCTGTGACACCATGACGGTAGTAGCAGCCGTACTTCTTAAATATGTAATGATGAATGTAGGACTAACACCGCTGGGATGTGTGCAACAACAAGGCTTGGTCACAAGTCTGATTTCATCTTGGGTTTGCTGCCCACCCCCAGGAGATGTCCTGCAGCCTTTGCACTTATATAGCAACCCTATGCTTGTGTGAAGTATTCTGTGGTCTCTTGCTATATAGGTTAATTAGGCTTCATTTGCTCTTTACCAGTCTTAGCAACACCTTCAAATTTCCTTCATGATCTGTCTGGATGTGAAGCTATAGATGCATTGATTTTGATTGCCATTAATTAAAGCACATTTATTTACTTGTCTGTCTTGTTTTCTGGATCTTTGAAAACCTTTTATTTTAAGCTGGTTGGTTGTGGCTTTTCTAAAATCCCTATTGCTGATCCCTGCACAAACCAAGTAATTGTGTTAACTGCATAAATGTCGAGAAAACTAATTGACCCAGCATCTAATCTCACATAGGGTCCTGCCATCTCACACAAGTACGCCCTCTTTCCTTCTCTTGTTCCCACAGGTGGGCAGGCAGGCAGGCATACCCCAAAGCTGAAAAACTTCTCATTGTAGGAAATAAGCTTGTTCCAAAACCCAGGCCCTAATGGGAAATCCTGACCTGCTAAGTGTATGGATAGCAAATGTTTAGTCCTGAGTTGGCAATTAAGGTGAAAGGGGCAGTTTCTCACATCTCTTCAGCTGTAGCATCTAGGAAGAGGTTGAGCATTAAGTGTGACACAGAAGGTTTGAGCATAATCCTGTTGTCATATGTGAATGCACTTGCCACTCACTGTTTCAACAGCAACATTATAAGTAGTTCTGGCATTTGTTTTTCCTTGGCTTAACTGCAGAGTTCGTGGATTTTCCACTAGAGGGAAGCCTTGCATCCAGAATATTTTCATAGTAACAAAAGTCATTGTCAGGTGGTGTTTTGTGGTAAGAGCATAGGAAAATGCTTATATTTTTTCTTCCTTTCAGGCACTGGAGAGAGGTCGTTGTTTTGTATGTGCTTAAATGTCAGAATTAGACTTGTGTCTGTATAACCTGGCTGTCTGTAGGCATTCATGTGGGGATCTCAAGTTGAGAGCACAGTTGGTTGGACTTTTTTTGTACCGTTGGAGAACAGAGACACTGGGAAAAGATGTCTGAGCCCACAGATGATCAGATTTTTTTGGGAAATCCCATGTCCTGTGCAAAAAGTGTCACTCAACCCCGTTCCTGCTTTCAGGCTGTTGAAGAGAGGCAAAATGTGTTGGCCTTGAAGATTAGCCTTCACTCCATTTAATTTATCGTGAACTAAATATGTTGTCTGTCCCCCACTTGGAGTTTGCTGCTTAAACATGTTTCAAGTCTAGACAAAGTCTTTGAGAATGTGCTGTTAACACTCAAGAGGAGGCTCAGGTTTTGAGAGGTTCCTAGATGTATTTTAGGTATGCAGTAAGATGGAAGAAAGAAATAGATGGTATTTCTAGGACTGATGATAAATGGTCACTTTTAAAGCAACACGAGGGAGGAAGTGAAGCCAGAGCAGGAGCTGTCTTCCTGTTCCCTGTACAGTGCCTAGCACAGAGAACTCCTAGTTTGAGACAAGGGTTTATTCCACGGGTAATAAATTGTCATAAAGCCTATCTGTAAATGGAAGCAAACTATACCTGCCTGAGGCCAGGCTCTGTAAACAGTAGTGCAAGAGACATCCAGGAGTCCACAAATGGCATCAAGCACCAAAGGAGTCTGTTAACTGTCACCAGAGATGTTTAATCAAATTTTAGCTAACCCATGCATTTGATTGTATTTAAAATAAGCTCTGAGACTTCCTGAAATGAGAGGAACTTTTCCTTCTATTAGTAACACATTTCCTGCATGTCTAAATACCTGTCCAGGGAAATTCAAGCCACTGCGATGAAGCCGCTAGATTTGCCATGGATAAGTTTTTTTGGGATCCATAAGAGAGAGCGTGAATCATTTGCTCAGGGATTGGAGAGCTACTCCAGGTTGTGAGCCGTGCACTGGTGATTAGCTCAGGCACTGCAGAGCATCCATCCCCGAAGTGGTACAGAAATGTCAGCGGGTCCCTTGCTGTTCCTGCACTGCTCAGGACCATGGCACTCGGCTGAGTCATTTGTGAACACTGAAGGACCCATAAGGTGATTCTCCAGGGGACAGGCAATGAAAAACAAACAGCCCTGTAGTGATATCAATAGGTGTCAGTCTTCTCTTTGGGAGCTTACACCTTCCCTGAAGTCTTTCTGTTTTAGTAGGCAATGAATTCATAAAAAATTAGAAGGCTGGACATCTGTGTTGTATATAGGGGCACCCCTATACCCAGAGCAAAGCTATGGGTAACTCAGGATGCCAGACATCTGAAAATAGTTACTGCAGTACTGAGACCTGCAAGGCTGGTTTTCCTTTTTGCTTCTGATGTGCCACCTAGACTATAACAAGTTGTGCTGAAAGATGTATATTCATGTGATTTCCTGAGCTTATCTGACAATGTGTTGCTAAAAGCTTTTTCTCTTCTCCCCACTGTATTTCCCCAGTCTCTCTCTGCACTTCAGGCTCTTCTGGCACTTGCTCTTTGCTTCTGTGAACAGATTCAAGTCAACAGCTTAGCATGGACCTTGCCTGGCAAATGTAGGTTGATTGTCTACCAATTACAGATGGATAGACAATGAAAAGAAAGCAATGGGTAATCAAGTATTTGATGAGAAGTCCACACATAGGTGTATCAGGCTATTTTATACGTGGCCTTCCATTCAAGGAAGGTACAAATTCCTCTCAATCACCTTCCATCATAGGAAGTATGTTTTTTCTAGAACAAATTGTGATCCTTCTAGATTTGCTATGACCATGCCTGGCTCTTCCTACCGTGTTTCATGGGCAATCTCTCACAATCCTGGCCATCTCTGAGGAGTCAGGGGTGGGGTGGGGAGAGGGGCATTGGCATTGGAAACAACGAATAACTGATCAGAAGAAAGTTGTCTCTGCATTTGGCTCTTTATTATTAGACATCCTCTCATGAGCATTGACCATGTTGACAGAAGCCCTGGCCTTCCTCAGGAGCGAAGACCACAGTGGGCAGTGGCTGTGTTGGTACCTCTTGTACCTGACCAGGTACATGGCCTACCATGATACAGATTGGCTGCAGAGATCCTCAAATAACATAAGCTATTTCTTTCTCTAGTGACTACCACTTTTCCTCCGTTGTCTCCTCCTACTCCCTGAGGGCTTGTAATCTTTCTCTAATAACAGGAAACTCACATCTGTGTCAAGTGCCAAGCCTGGCACCCTGCTGTGTAAGTGTTGAGTAGGTGTGTGCTCCTTGAAGTGTGCTTTCAGGAAGACCTATGGCCCAAGTAACCCTGGATACAATGGCATAATACAAATGTTTTTCAGTGCCATGGCAGGATAAATATAGATGTGCAGAGCTGTGTTTTTTAAGTGTCTACAGTGGCAAAGCCTGTGTTTTTCAGTGGCATTTCATGTTCTTTTATTTTTTTAAACTGCCTGCCTCTTGTGTAAATGCTCTGACTAGTTTTGGATGCAAGTCCTCTGATGTAGACATGCAACTAGTAAAGCTGGGCATTCTGGAGTGAGCAATTCTGAAAGCCTGTTATTTATGAAGTAAGAGTTGAAAATAGAAAATGAGCATATGGAAGAAGTTGCTGTCACAGATCCTCCCTCTGGCTGGGAGAATTAGAGCATGGTTTACTTAACTTTAATTTGTGACGAAAACAGGATGCTGCTGTGGCTTGTCACAAAAATTATTTGAAGCTGAGAAAAATGGGGAAAAAGCCCAGGGCTCAATAATTGTTCCTAAAATGAAGTGCAGTTGCCTCACTCAGAGGAAAGGGCTGGATGGAGTACATGGTCACTGGCTGTAACACTGATTCTTTTCTTCCCATCTACACAATCCCCTGTGCACTCATAACAGGAGAGGCTCCAGTGGACTCAAACATGGTTATTTCCCAACCATAAACATGCAAATCCCCATCTCTTAAAGGAGGTTGGATTACTGGGCAACCAAAGCTCAAGGATTACTGCTTTTGTTCCACGTTTGTATGGTGACTGACTCAATGGGGTCCTGGTCTATGATTGGCACTACTGCAACACAAATAATTGAAGAGCTCCTCTTCTGTTCTAACTTCTGCAGCCACATGCCTTCAGCAAACAAGCAGTTTTGGCTTCTCCCTTTGCCTCCTACTGCCTTACAGCTAACAGAGCATGGGAGGGGAGCGTAAGGCTTGATTTTTTCAGCCTGTTTTGGTAGCTTGCTTCAGTGGATGGGAACAACACCCAGCACCCTCTGCCGTTCCTGACTTCCCCTGTTCTTGTGGCTATACTGGTCTAAGTTTCCTTGAGACTGGTGTAATACACCACGGAAAAACCAAAATATTGGTTTAGTAACACAAGGACAAGTAGAAACAACAAAATGGAAACCCATGTACATTTTTAAAAACAAACCAAAAAATCACCACAAAACCCAGAGGGTATTCAGTGTTCCCAGGAAAATCTAATTAGAATTCTTGGGCAAGAAATCTTTTTATTCCTGTAGATGTGGTCAGTATCTTTCTGGCCCAGTATTTTGGGCACAAGTATTTTTTATTATCATTGTAGTTATTAATTACATCTATTTAGAATCTCTATTTCCTGGCCAGATTTAAGGCTCTGCAAACCCAGAGTCTGCAAACAGTGTTGGATAGGAAGTACCAGATGACTGAGCCAAACAGGCTCTGTGTACGTGAGTGCGTGAAATACAATAGAAAAAATACAAAACTGGTAATTTTTACTCATAGCAAATAGCATTCATGTGAAGTATATCTACCAGAAAAATTCACTACCTTTTATTTTACTAATGGATGAGACAAATTAGGAGAGATGTCTTACTGTTTTAATACATAAGAGTTCCCTTATATGTTTTGCTTCGCAAGACATTAAATTTCCTTCCAATGTGGTTTGTGTGTCAGGTATTTTTCATGAAATACAAGCCTCTCAAGCCTTAAATTCCCATTTTTTTTCTTGCATGTAATCACCCACTGTTGAGTGAACATTCCTTCTCCTTTGGACAATAATACCATTTTTTTCTAAAGTATCCAGCAATCTGAACTCCTCAATTTATCAACAATTCAGAGCCAAAATGGGCGGAAAACAGCAACTGTTTTTCATTTGCATTTGAAATACGACAAGTTTCTTGATGGACTGGTAGTCTGTTGTAGTCCCCGAGCCACCAGCTGGGATGGCTGGGGAACCAGGGGGCTCAGCAGCTCGGTGGTGGGTGAATTCAGAGATCTGACACCCCCCACAAGTCAGATAGCCAAATCCCCCCACCTGGTCTTGTGACCTGTGTGAGGAGGGTCCCCCTGGTTGGTCAGCAGCCAGACAGTCACTCTAACCTTGGGTCACACCACATTGGCCCTCAGCTGTGGTCCCTCCCCTGTCTGTGCCCCTTGATAAAGAACCTGGTGGGCGGAGCCCGTTCTCTTGCTACCTGGCCTGGCTTGGGAGCTGGTCGGAAATAAAACATCGGATTCCTCGCAAGGGCCATCTCTGACTCTTTGCTTCTGATACCGCTCGAGCTAGCAAGCTCTGTGTGGGCTTGGCCACGTGCCGACATCACACGGGTGAGGGAGAAGCTGCATGCGAGGTGCTGAGCACCGCCAGGAGTTCCTGAGCCTGGAATTCTTAGGGAAAAGCAACAGCTTCTACCATCAGCCAGGCACCACAGCGACACAGTGGCGCATGAAAGATTTTGAAGCAAAACTGGCAGGAAAGTAAAGAATTCAGCATCTCCAGTTCCTGGTCCAGCACATTAATATACATGGACCCTGGCATGGTGGCAGCAATATCAGGTAGAGGTAGAAATAGTGGCTGAACTGGAGCCCACAACCCAACTAACACAGGAAATACATTTCTTACATTGCATTCATAAGTATGCTTTTTCTTTTTTTTTTTATTCACATTACCCCTTAAAACTCATATTTACTGCTACTGGACTCTCTTGGATGACTTCTGCTGAGGCAGAACTCAATGGAAGAAGAACAAACTCTCTCCTCCACTCAGCCTTGTGCAGAGTCTCATGTGCAAGCTCCCCATGCAGAGGATATGTGCACAGCCTTGTTTTCCTGAAAACAGATCCAGAATAGAGGCAATTTCTTCACCTCTGATTGCCACACAGCACTCCAAATGCCAGGCTCTCTCCCCCTCCTGGCTTACTGCCGTGGTGCCTTTGCTTATATTTTCCTGGCTTTTAGTCTGCTTCTCTCTGCTTGTTCTCTGGTTGCTCCTTTGCACTGCAGGGGAAAGACTACCAGACAGCCCTCATCTCCTTGCACTGAGATCCAGAAACACTAGTACAGCTTTCAAGCAGTGTTTTGGTTGGTTTCTCCTACATCTGAAGCGATCTTGCTCTGAAAAGGAGCTTCTTGCCCCTCTCCATTGCCACTACTGTACTATCTACTGCCTATACACTTAACCGTCAGTGCATGCTCTGTGCAGTTGGATTGTGAGGATTTTCTGATGGACTCGAAGTTTAACTGTGACTTTTAATGAATTCAAGATTGAAGCTTCCCTCAAACAAAGCTGTAGTATCTATTACAGCCCAGTAACTCTTGTAACTCTAATTTTATAATGCAATCCATTCAGTTTGCTTCGCTCCTACACATTCTATTTTCAGGATGTGGCTCATGTTTTGTACCAGCTAAACAAATACAGGCATCATTGGAAAAAACTGGTGACCAGTGAGGAAAAGAGGAAAAGGTCTTGTCATGCAGCTCAATATAAAAGGCGTTTCTGCAAATGTGACCAGGAATTAGGTTGTCAGCAGTTGTCTCTTTTGACCCAAACTGTTAAAATTTAGGTTTACATTACACTAATGTGAAGAACAACACACATTCAGGGAGTACTTTCCTGAAAACAGAAGAAAAAAGTTCACATTTTCAGGTCCAAGGCTTTGGTTGGGACCTACATGTCTCTTGCAGAGTTGGGGTACACTTGGGCTGGTCTTCCAGTTCAGTTTACTCTGAAAGAAGTCAGCTCATGCACAAGAAAAATGCTTAGAAACTGGAATCACCAGAAGACAGCCAGAGACAAAATTACTATGGTCCCAAGTCAAATTGGTAATATGAACATATTTTTCATTAAGAGACACTAATCCTTTAATTTTCTCTCAGAAAGGCAGCAAGCAGTTATTTTGAAACTTCTTTATCTCTTATTTGCTCACTCCCATCCCTCTCCTTACCTGAACTTTTCTCCCTTTCCCATGCAGTGCTCAGCCAAAGTCCCTTGACCCAGAACATGCAAAGTCTGGAGTAGTTTTGCATATCTCTTCACTGTGGACAGAAGCTCAACACTCAGCATTCCAGTGATGTCAATATAGGTCACAATGCCATTTTATCAGTTTAAATTACTTTTAATCCAGCTGCAACAATAGTGATTAAATCCAAACTGCCATAAATATGTTTTGGTGTCATTAACTTATTTAAAGACATCCATTTAAAGACTCCAAGAGATTCTGCCTCTGGTTACTGAAAGACAGAGGAAGATACACAGGCTATGTCATGTTCACATTTGGGAGGTTAATTTGACAAGCAGAAAATTTAGAAGGATGATGAGCCAGAGAAAGTGAGTTTAGGTTTTGGCAGATTTCAGCAGGAAGGTGTATGGTTTGCTCACAAGGCCACAGCTGTGAGTGGCTGTGAGCAGGTCCATGAGTTTGCATCCACTGTGCATCAGTCAAGGGCAGAGAGAAAACCAAAAGGAAATGCATCAGTCTGTAGTAACTCCAGGTTTCAGTTCAAGGTCTACAGGACAAGTTGGGAGAAAAGGAAGTAAAGTCCTGTGAAAGACCTCTGGCAAAAGATTTTTTATTTGACAGTCTTTCAAGACTAATATATCGCTGTAAGTCACTCACTCTTCCCACTGGTGGTGTGGATTAAGCTACAGGTCACAGGCTTTCACTTAGCCCAGCTGGCAGCAAACGCAGCAAAACACCTTGGATGGTAGTTAGGAAGCCTATGCAAAATGCATGGCTCATCTCTGACAAGGTTTAATTAGGCAGCTCTCCTCGTTACAAAACAAGTTTAGCAATTAACTGACACAGGCAATTCCACTTGCAGCGTGAAGGATAAAATAGGCTGGAGTGTCAGCCACCGCCTCCCTCCAAACGAGCATCCCGAGGGCAGGGCTGTGATGTGCTGCACGGGGAGACAAGTTATGCTGATGGTGTTTGGTCTGTTCCTGCTCTGCAGCCCAAGGAGTTGGGTTTCCCTGTGTGTCAGCCTGGCTGGCACCTGTGCTTTTTCATCCTCTGGCAGTTTCCATTTTTCTCTTTGACATCTGTCTTAATTTTAGGTTCCCTTGTTCCCTTCAGCTAGAAGTTTGGCAGTGATGGGCTGTTGTTTGTCATTCACAGGTTTTAAATTATCTACTTTAACAACTTGGTATTGTTACTTATGCAAAGAATTATTATTTTCACAGACTGATAAATATTAAAAGACTTGTGGAAATTAAATATTCAAAACTCTGGGCTGCTTCCATGGGCAGGGATCTGGTGCTATGGCTTTTGTCTAGTATCAATACCAGTGGGAAGACAGGTGTAGGTTTCACAAAACATCTGTTTTTAATTATGAGAACATGGTATGTACTCAACATAATTGAGATTTTGGGTTATTCTTGATCTTTGAAGTGGTGAAAAGAAAAGATTCATTAGACAAAAACTTTTCAGCCATTTCAGATTTGCAAATTCCTCCTTCTGCAGTTCCAGTTTCTGTGTATGTGCTGCACCTGTACTGTGATTTTTAACTTATTTCCAGTAAATTTCTCATGCTTTTTTCTTTTCTTGTTTTATATGAATATCTCAGAAGTTGTTCATGGATCTGTAGGCATCTCTGGGCCATGCTTTGGAAACAACTAGATTATTCAACCTGCAGCACCAATGCCTTTGTAAACCCATCCTAGGAGTCTCTTTGGTGTAGCAGCACGTGTTGCGTCCCAAATTACTCCATGTTTCATTTAGAAAGCTAATACTTCATGAGCCCTGCAGCTTGGCTATACCAAAGTGCCTGTTTTAAAAGCCTTTCCCTAAGTGTATTTACATGCAGGATTTGTTGATTTAAATAGCTATGTGGCTCACAAGTTTGTGAGGTTAAAAATGCAGCAGGAAACCACCGTAAACCTTGCGCCACCAGCTGAGGAGGATCTGGAGACACTGTGTCGAATGGTCAAGAAGAAATCAACTTTAAATACAGCTTGGACAGCTGCCTAGAAAATGGGAGGGATTCAGTAGCTGAGGTTTACATTAGGAGTTGTGTTGGATGTTTCTCCCAATAAACATGAGCAGCCAGGTGTGTCAGCCTGCAGCGTTTCAGGACACTGCACTTAAAAGCGACTTCCTTGTTTTGCCAGATGTGGGCTGCTCCTGTTGGCATCTGTGGCAAAAGTGCAGCCAGTTCAGCTGAAGCATGCTGGAGCATTTCAAGAATATTTATGGATGTGCATGGCTACATGCTCCATGACATAGAACCAATAAGCATAAAAGCCAATCTTTGTTTCCTCTGGTATAAGCTAATGGTTTATGTGGAAAATTGAAATTCACCAGCTGTCTCGGTTGCCTTCTGCAGAATCAAGGCTTCTGGGAAGAAAGCATGAGCATTTACTGAAAGAAATGTTAAGAGATTAGTCTGTGAAACAGTAAACACAACTAAATCATTTTAAGCCCAAGTTGTGTTAAGGAATGAAGATTTCCCAAACACACGGCTGTAAAGAAGGGAAGTTCATGGAATAATTTCTTCATCGTGCCTAGAAATTATTCTGAAAATGGTAAATTTGAGTGTAAAATAGTAATTTAAAGAGAATGCCAGGAATAAGTTCTAATATCACTGCAGGGAAGGAGTTGGTTTTTTTCCCCTACCTACCCACACTCTCCTTTTTTTAGCTCCCTGAACTGAGCCCATTCAACTCAGTTCAACAGAAAATCACTCACTTCCTTGCTGGATTAGTTTGCTGCTGTTCTAATGTGTTGAATTGGCTCAGCAGAAGAAGAGAAAAACCTGCTCAAAAGACATGCAGAAGGTCTAGGCCAGGAGCACAAGAAGAGAGAAGTAGGCAGATCATTCCCCTTTTTCTGGCAGCAAGGCCCCAAGCGACTCAAGCCCTCTTGTACAGCTTCATCCCCCTTTGTGCTCTTTCTTTGTGACGTGACCTCAGATCCCATCCCAAAAGGCTGTGAGATTGCTTGACCATTTTTCCAAGAAATAACAGGAAGGGCACAGGAGGACTTTTAGCCTTTGGTTATTTTGCCTGTATTCCTCAGAAAATGGACAGGTTGAAGCCTAACCTCAAACACCTTTTGGCCCTAAGCCAGGCTGTGCTACGGACGAAGCACCAGTGCTCAGTGGGGATGTGTGTGGTACACGTAGGGGTGATCATATGTGACTGAGCAAAAGAGATTTGACATCAGCTCAGGGCCGGGTCCTTGTCTTTGTGGGCTGTGAGCTGTGCCTGGTCACATCCTCTGCAGTTCTCCTTTCTGTCTTGCATCCATTGTCTTTCATCCCGCTCGTGCTATTGACGTCATGCCCTTGTATCTCCTTGTCCCCTACTTTTTAACCTCGCTTTCCATCTGTGTCGCTATGGTCTTTAAAAAGGATTGTTTGTAGATGCTTTTATTAGCAGAAAGTAAAACAGAGGAAGACCACAGAGACAAGGAAGCCACAGAATAAATAACAATTGAACTTTGCCATGAGAACTTCTTTTGATTCACTGCAAAAATAAATAAATGTCTCCATATCAGCCGGTAAGGAGAGGTGAACAGATCTGGTTTATTGTCTAGAATATTGTTTTTCTCATTTTGTATCTTGCAAGAGCAATGACAGCATGTCTGAAAATGTCAAAAATTTTCAGAGATGTTTTTTCTTACCTCTCCCTGACTCTTCTAATTCTAAATATTTTCATCAACACACAAACATAATCATAGCTCCTGACACATTCTCATGGAATAGCACCTGATGTCTGTTTTCAGTATTTCTGGCCGTAACTAAATACGACAGAGTCTTCCCCAGTGAGTATTTAACAGAACTGGTATTTCAGATTCTCAGACACCTTACATTTAAAACGTGCAAGAGACAGCACAAGAGCAACACTCCGTAGCTATGGCATGTATAAGCACCGGGTTTACCTGACTGCAGGACAAGTGCTAGAATCTTCCTCCTAAGAACAAGGAAAGCACTCAGCTGGAGAATGCCCTGGCTGATGTACCTGGGGCCGTGGCTCCCTGTGCCTAAGCATTCCCTGCATGTCCCCTGCCCCCTGCTCTTCTCCTTGGGTCATCCTCTGGAATTAACTGGCCCAGCTGCCCCCATGGCCGTGTCCGCTGCTCACCAATGTACAGAGCAGGGCAATAATTACAGACGGATGCCAGCACAATGCCGTGGGGATGGGGAAGGAAGGGGATCCCTGGGGTGGCCGAGCAGCAGTGCTGTTGCATGCGAAGAAGCCACAGGCTCACTGCAAGAGAGCTGCTGCCTCCTCGTCCTGCTGTGTGCTGTGTACCCCCGTGCTGCTGGCAGTCGTGGGGCTGGGTAAGGCTGACCCAGTCCCGCGTTCCCGTGACAGTCCCTCCTTGCAGCCGGCTCTGACGCCCGCTGCACCCTCCCTCCGCAGCAGCCCGGCACACAGCCGGTGCTGGGGCTAGCGCAGCGCGATCATCCCGGAGGAGCCGCGATCCCGGTCGCGGGCAGAGGGCGACGGGCGGCAGCTCCGGCTGGCGTGGAGTTGTTGGCGGGACTGCGGCCGCGGGGACACCCGGCCCGGCGCACCTGCACCGCCCGGGGNAGTCTCCTCCAGCCCAGCGCCCGGCGGGGCAAGGTGGGAGCGGCGGGCTGAGGGGGCGGGCGGGACCCCTTCCTTCCCTTCTTTTCCCTCCCTTTCCCTCCGCCGGGGTGGCGGCGCGGGGGGCGGGCGGGGTCAGGATCGGGTCGGGCAGGTCCGGTCCGGTCCTGACACCGCTGCCGCCGCCCGGCAGCGCCGGGGGAGGACGGCGGCGGGGGCCTGGCGGAGGCGCTGGGCGAGTTCGACGCGGTGCTGGCGGAGTTCTCCTGCCCCGCCGGCCGGCGCCGCTTCTTCTACGGCGAGCACCTGGAGCGCATGAAGCGGCGGAGCAGCGCCAGCGTCAGCGACGGCAGCGGCCTCAGCGACTCGGAGAGTGAGTGTCTGTCGGTCCGGCCGTGCCGGTCCTGGGGCGGGGGACGGCCGGGAAGCGACGCTCCAGAGCGGGTGTTAAACCAGCACGTCGCCCTCTGAGAGAGGCAGGGACCCGGGAGCGGGAACCCGTCTGTTTCTATAAAAGCAGTGCCTTTTCGTTTACGTTCTGGGTTGGAAGTCGCAGGGATGAGGAGTCTGGCCCCGCTGGTTTTACTCTCTGGTGTTGAACGGAGGGGAGCCTAAAAAGCTCTCTGTGAGAAGGTCGGGTTGCCAGCCGGCTGCGGGACACCGGGACGTCCCGGCATCTGCAGTAAAAGATGTCTCTTAAGTTCACAGGGACCATCCGCTCTGTCTTGGTAACCAGAATTATCTATATAAAGAGAGCGAGCGAGCCAAAATGTGCTTTCCACAACAGGTGGAAACTCATCTAATTTCCCGTTATAAGAATGGTTATCCATCCATCCACCCATCCATCTGTATAGACGACACTGTTATCACCGTTTCAGAGGTGCTAATTTTAAGCTACCTTGCACCTAAGTACACTAGATGTATATGAATGATGTGTGCAGAACATGGAACAGGAAGGGTGGAAAGCTGCTTGGAGCAAGAAAATACAGAGTTGGAACTAATTTTTTTTTCTAGTTAACTTGGAAAAAAGTTCAACCCCTCTTACTGGCTTTACTAATCATGGAGAGAAACCATCTTTCCTCTTCCAGACAGTAAGGCTGGAAACTGCTGTTCTCTTTGGGAGCAGTAGGTTACTTTCACATAAGTAAGTTCTGCTGAAAGCAAACTATAACCAGTTTTGTTGGTTTGGGTTTTTTGTTTGGTTTTTTGGTGTTTGGTTTGTTTTGGCTTGTTTGGG